>JACAXG010000146.1:1426990-1851259 GCA_018881555.1 Amblyornis subalaris | reverse complement strand
TATATATATATATATATATGTATATAATTTATATAACCCTAGTAAAGAACTGTTATTCTTTTTACCACATCTTTGCCTGAGAGCCCCGTAATTTCAAAGGTACAGTAATTTGGAGGAGGGAGGGGGTCATTCCTGTGCTCAAGGGAGGTTTCCCACCTTCCTCGACAGACACCTGTCCTTCAAACCAGGACACATGAAGAAGGTGATTTTTCATTATGAATGGCTGGACACAATAACAATGGAAATAACACGAAGAGAAAAAATGTTTTCAGAGCAGTTAATAAGTTGGACAACTGCAATATCAGTCAAKTAATGTAAACCCTGTGTAGATCTGAGCTGATGACTTAGCAACTAAATAAACAGCAAATGCACTTTTAAAAACAATTATATATATTTCCTATCCTCTCCTTCTGGAATATAAATTAAAAACCACCTGTAAGAGTAAGAAGAGAGCATTCACRGTGCTCTAATTAAGAAGTACACTGTGTCAAAAACAGGGGAACTGAACATTCTTTAGTCAAAGAAGCCTGGGCACAGGAAAACTGAGTCAGGTCCAAATTTACATTCCCCAACGACATGAAAAATCATCTATATGGTGCAACTAGATTCTGTTAGTGTGCAATGCATTTTCAGACAGCAACACCCTGGTAAACACGTCTGCCCTACCATTCCAAAGAATTCATTCTCTGAATCTTTTCTTCCCTTCATGTTCTCAACTTTTTTCACCTTTGGATTGGCGCAGTCCTCTGTATCCGAGGAAGGAACAGTGCTGTGCCTTCCCTGAGAATACTTCGCAGGTTCAGAGACTCCTGAGTCCCTCTACCCACTCCCACCTGCAGTTAGCCACTCCAGGGGGGGCTGTCGAAACCACCACGCACACACCCACTACCTCAGGAGGGATGTCGGGCCTGAATACAAGAGGCTTAATGCGAATGCGCACACGTTGAAGGCAAAACGACTGGGAGTGGTCTTTTGTATGGGTTCTGACGGGTTTATTCCGACAGAAGGGCCAGGGACAAAACACAGTTACAGGGGAGGGTCCAAGGGTTTTATACGGGGACAAACAACCTATCAGGGTTAAGCAAAGGGGAGGGAAGAATAGAAACTGACCAACCAGGAACGAGGTGAGAGGGAACAGAGAGGGGGGAACCAATGGGGTGTTGAAGACCATGGAACTTTCTGGAACTCATACATATGTAACCGGATAATACATATTTAAAGCTGATACATAAAACCAGGTGGAGAAACAGTGAACCAATGACAGTTAAACAGTTAACACAAGGGTTTATGGAGGCTCACCATGACCGTTAGGCGGCATGTTAAACCTCTGCACTGGCCCACCACAAGTTAGCTGCTGAGATTTGGGCCTGTGGCTCACCAACCACTCTGGCAGCAGTAACAGCCACTGCAACATGGGATAAGTGTGACTACAAATACTCACCTACATTCTAATATTCTTGCACTTAAAAGATGCATTTCTAAATTAAATGTTTCTTATTAGGCCACCAGCATTCAAGATGAAAAGTAGAAATTGCGAACGGAACCTTTATGCTAGTCTCATGAGAATGTGCATTATTTTATAGTTCTCTTTGACCTTACCACTACTTCCCAACTGACAAATAGTTAGTCAATCATACAAAAAGGATGCTAATATAATACTAACATGGAAGGTTGTCAATCAAAGKGAAAAACAGATTGTAGTTCGAGGAATACAGATACAGAGAAACTGAACTCTCTGTGTGTGATTTTTCCTCTCTCACTTGAATAACTGTGTCTATTGGATACGTATCTGTCACTTTGGGTGTATCTGTATTGCAGAGTTAAGTAATAAAAAACCTTAAGAAACCTCCTCTTTCTTGAAGGCTGACCTCTTCAGATATATTTTCAAGTGTGCCCTTTTAGAATATATTTTCTTTTGTTAACACTGCTTTCCCTTTAAAAGCAACATGCAGTTTTTCTTCTCTAAATTCTTCTCTCAGCTCTTCTTGAACAAAAACCTCCTATGTGTATGGTACAAAGTAAAATGATCTTAAGAAGTCTTATATGTCTGAGGSTTTTGAGGGAAGTAACTCCAGTTTTTGGGCTACTAAAGCAGCAGAATTACTTTTTAGAACCTAAACTTTAATTCATGCAAAAGTAAGTAAGTAAAGAAATTTTGCGGTCACAGTAAAGTAATGTTGAACGTATACATCAAGTATAATAATTATTTTGCCTTCCAAGTCTGAAGAAACATAGCTTTAAGATGTGCAGTGGTTTCATTAGTGACACTGGTAATTAACTCTGAAACACACTAATGATATTTAAATATTAACATTCATATCCATTTTACTGCTACTCTTTTTTCCAGATACACCCAATCCATCTATGAAATTCCAGTCTTAGGTTTACTTTTGCCAAACATAGTGCCATTTCTCTCAAACTCCAATTGCCAAGACTTATCTTTCCCCAGGTAATACTTCCAACATTCATCTATGCTGTAAACATATGGAAAAAAAATGTACTTAGTGTGGTAAAAGCTGGAAAGAGACACTATAAAATTCATTTTTGAGGACAATAAAACAAATGACACATGTTCTAAGTACAGTTGATTTGGGGAAGTTAATTAATAGAGTAATTTTAAAAAGGCCCATTTTAAACCATCTTGATATGGAATTTCCTTCAATATTTCTAAGAGGACTTACTTACATTTCAAGCCATTTTGCTATGCCTGTGTATTCTCTCAGAACTTCTTGTGTCTTCCTCTTCAAATTTGTCAGACTCACCTGACACTGCTCTGTGTTATTTTTTGTTTCATGTGCTGTGTTCTTCTCTTAGCTATTAAAAATATCAATTTTAAACACAGGACACCTCGTAAAAATGAAGGAGATAATATTCCACACAAATTGTTAAGATCTTACAACAATCAACAGACTGCCATTTGGACACTATTGTAAACTCAGTGAATAATCACCAGCACAGTCCAAAGGACAGCTGGATGGCTTGTAAGCTTCAGCTGTAAAGAATCCTCTAATTTGAGATAAATATTTTGGGGCACTGCTGATGGACCTGATGCTTGAATGGGCCTTTCTTGCTTGGCAAGCAAGCAAGCAAGCAAAAAATCAGAAAGCATGGAGACAATGTATCAAGAGTGGGAGAGAAAAAAGCAGCATGCAAACTGTCATAACCTAAAGAAAATAAAGTTTGATGTGAGGAATTACAAAGACTAAATAACTTGACTGCTTCAGTGCATTTTTTATCTCTTCTTCAGTAACCCAATAATAGCTTGTGTTCCTAAAAATGTTACTATCAAAAAAGAGATTTTTTATTATTACTRTATACTTATTGACATTTTTCTTTCAGGAGCCATTTCTCTTACTCTATGTTCTTTCTCTTTAAAATGTATTTGTCTCAGTATTCACCTACAGAATTATATTTTCTGTACCTATTTCTCTTGACTACTTCTCCTGCCTTCAAGAGATTAGGAAATACTTGCTCTACTTGTTGAAATGGATGTTGTTACTACAGAGAYCAAAATAACTGGAAGCCTGACAAATGCCTCACAGAAGAGATTTTACCCTCAAAATAGCTTCCTGAAACAGAGAAATCATATTGCAGACAAGAGAGTGATGCCTGGGTTAGACTAACTTGATTCATAACTCCCTGAATAAGCACCAGAGTAACCTAACCTGAGTTGCCTCTGTTTTGTGCAGAGAGTTGGACATGACTTACAAAGGTCTCATTGAACCTAAATTATTCTATGATATTATGGTTCTATGAATTAGAAATTCAATTTAGAACTTGTTTTAAAAAAATTAATTTATACTTTCAGATTTTCTTCCTCTCTGACTTCACTGGCTCTTTATCAAAAACGGCAGCCAAACATGAACCAAAATATTCTGAAATATTACTCATTTTTATGACACTAAGCATTTTCCCTGTGATTCTACAACTATGTGTGAGGTTTTACACTGCCATTTCTCATTATCTTTACTTAGRTTCTTTATAAAGCCATCGATGGAGTTGTAAGACAACACAGTAAAGTTCACTGACAGTATAAATCAGTTCTACTTCCTGACAGGATAACATACCTACAGGGAACCTGTAGGTAAATAGATACTTGAACATGGGCAATATGAGTGTGATGCTGACATGAATGTATGTTCATTGTAATAATCCCTCCTATGCTGTGAAACTCGTTCATTGCCTTCACATCCTGTAGAACTTTTCACACAGTCAAACAGAATTCATATGGACACATCTATGAAAGTCTCATTCCACGAGTAAAAGGTAAGGTGTTTAGAAAATCTTTTCCCAACCAGAACTACATATATCAGTGTGAGATATGTGATATCTACCTTCAATTTGTGTGGTTTGTTATATCTTGTAATGAAGGTCTCTTTTTAAAAGTTCCAGCTAGTACTATCTGCAGCTAAGCAACATGGAAAGGACAACATGTAATACTTTGATTTCTTTTTTTTTTTTAATTTATCATATGAATTTCTATTCATAATTGGTATGCAGAACAGTGAAAAACTTTTGTCCTGTGTTCAAAGCTGGACATGGGAATGTACCATGTCTATGTCTGATTCTCGTAATCATCTATTGCAAACCTGTGACTATATCATCCATAAAAGACATATTCTAGAGTCTAAGAAACTCAGATGGTAAATGAGCTGTTTGGGAGCAGAGGAGAGAGATCTCTTCCTGCCTTTTTTTAAAAGGCTAAAAGTTTTAGAACTAAACTTTCAATTTCAGTTTTTCAATTTTGCTTCCTTACAAACCAGCTCACTGCTTATTAATTACTGCTGGTAACTGCCATAGGCAAGAATATAAAAATCATGTGGGTATTTGATAAAGATGAAAATCCGCAAGATGCTTATAAAGTATATGACTTGAATCATTCAAGCACTTCAACAAACACTTCCCATTTCTCTCCAGTTTCATTATTCTGCTTTCTTCCTTCTTCAGTTGTTTACTTACCCTTTCATCTTTGTTGCTTTTTTTGTCTTTTCTTTAATCTCTATCATAATCCCATACAAACATAAGTACAAACAGTGCTCTGTATGGAGATTTAAATTCTTTTCTATTTTCTTTTTCCTTCTTACATGTCCCATGAGGCTCTGACCCTACTCTTGTATGTTTCTGCCCACAGCTTACTCATAAATATTCAAAGCCCTTTCCCACCATTGCTGGCATTTCTTCACTCACACAAGCACTCCTGAATGATATTTTTCACTTCAAATATCTTCTCTGTCCTTCATATGCCTTGTCTCTCCCTTGGCACTCCTATTCATACMTTGCTACTCTCTTTCCTTACCAATCTCTTTCTCTACCTGTGTGATCTTTCTCTCTCTTCCTCAAACACACTTAAGAAATATTCAGGTGCCTTTGTTGTCCACTATTCTATTCATACCACTGCTTTTCTTCTTTCTTCTTCCAATGGATATGGCATAATGGAAGGAGGTAGCTGTATTTAYGGTTCTGTGCTTTTCACAATGAATAGCCACAGCAGTCCTGGCAGGGCAGAAAAATGAACTTCCAGTTACAGTAACTTATCTAGTTTCATTGCTGTTTCCATTCCTGGATATTACCCTAATGGCAGACTCTACAAAATAGACTGGCAAAAATTGAGCTAGTGCTCACTGAGGGCACAAACACAATCCCTTTGGGAAAGGGGAAGAACAAAAGGGACAGCAGAAGTTAGTTTGTTAGTCTTTCCTTCATACCAGCTACAGTGATGAATTCAGAGTAATAAAAAGAAATTACTGAATTACTTTTGCTAGAAGTAAAAAAGTTTACTAGATCTCATAACACAATCCACTGTCCTAAGAATAGACAGGTTAGCTATAACAATATTGCCTATCAAACCTGTGTATGGAAGAGATTCCACACCTTCAACAGGTATCTTGTTCCAAATGCTAAATTTGGAACATTGTTGTTCCAGTACATATAAACATATATATAGTCCAATATATAAACCTTGACATTTTAGAAAGTTTTGTCTAACAATGAATCTGAACTTTACGAATAATTTAGATGATTCATTTTTTCCAGGAATGAAATATTTCTGTCCTTTCCACAGCAACACTTACCACATAAAGAGACCACTTACCTCTCTCTTCTCAGACTAGTGTTCTTTCAACTTCTACACCGATGTCTTACTTTCTACATGTTCCAATATTTTTTAATTTTCCGCTGGACTGTCTTAAATTTGAGACCAAACACAGTTGGCTTCGTCAACCCCTCACAGAAAAATAATTTGTTCTGTCAGACATACTGCACACCTATTAATACACTCCACAATGAGGCTGTGTCTTTTTTCTTTAATGGTAGCACACTGCTGACTCATATTTACATTACAGCCCCCAGATTATTTTCTGAAGTGCTGTTATTTTACCAGTATCCTTTTTACTTTTTAATTTTTCTTCCCAAATATCATTTGCATGCGTCAGTATTACGTTTCCTCCTGCTTCTTCCAAGACATTTCTTTAACTTGTGCCTAATTATTCATTTCTTTAATTTGACTTTCCATATTTGCCACCAAAGTGCCAACAGGTCCTTTGGGCTTGCTGACAACTCTATATTTCATAATTTCATCATTCACATAGCTAACAATCTGAAGAACAGAAAATACCTTTAGATCAAGCAGTTAACATGAAAAAAGTATATCACATAAGGAATTCTGCTTAAACACGATTACTATTGATTAGGCAGATCACGACTTCTTCAGATAACTGCCTTACTCTTAAAATATCAAATGTTGGAGAACCTAACACATTCCTACATTCTGCTACTAGGTGTTGTCAAAATTGTGTACACGCAGTCGGCATGTGTTTTAATTACAGCCATTGACCTCAACTATCAGAGTACGGAAATTTCACCTGTCAGGTATGTTTTTTATTTCCAATTTGTCCCATGTAACAATCAAGTATCTTTGCATCTTTTTTGACGACCAAATAAGCAAAAAAATAAGATAAAAGATAAAATTCTGAAGTTGTTTTCGGTTATTTTGTTTGGTTTGGGGTTTTTTGTAAGCTTGGAGTTTTGGAGGGTTTTTTTCCCCTCTCTTTTTTTCCCAAGATGCACTATTGCAACATCTCGTCCACCGATGTCATGGATCATCTCACCTTCCTTTCACTAGATGACATATCAAAGGGCCGTTTACATAAAAAGTCCCGTTTACCATAAAATCACTGCCACAGTTTATCTGCCGTAATCACAAAGCATTTAGATTATGACAACATCCAGCACGAAGTTAGTCTGTGCTACAGTATTTCACGCGCTGTTTTTCCCTGAGTGTAGGGGCATGTATTTGGACTCATTAGACAGGTTTTCACCCACCCAAGCGGCAGCGCGGGCAGTGGAGCGCGGCGCTGCCCGGGCACAGGCACCGCGCGGCCGCGCTGGCGCCCGGCGGGAGCCGCGGCTGGCTCGGCGCGTTCGCTCCGCGCCGGGCGCCTCCCGCGAGGAGAGTGGGGAGGCTCGGGGACTTGTGCGGCTGCCTGGGGACGGGACTGTGGGCAAGGGCCGCGCGCTGCTCCCGGGCCGCCGCCCCCCAGCAGTCGCTCCCGGCGGCTCCGGCCCCGGGCCCCGTGAGCCCGGCCGAGCGGCGCTGGCGCGGCGGGGCCGCCTGGTGGGGCCGCCTGGTGGGGCCGTCGGCTTTAGGCCGCCTACGGGGCGGGGCCGCGTAGGTTTCGGCTGAACATTCTGGAGTGGAGGGGAGCGGCGGGGGGCGAGCCGAGCTGTGCCGTGCCGTGGCGTGCCGCGCCGCGCCGCGCCGGGCCGGGCCGGGCCGGGCCGGGCCGGGCCGGGCCGGGCCAGAGCAAGCAGCCCAGCCCAGCCGAACCGAACCGAGCCGGCCGACCTGCCAGCCTGCTTTCCCCGGCTGGAGGCGGAGGCTTAAGGGGAGGAGGCAAGGGAGGAGCAGGASAGGAGGAGGAGGCGGAGGAGGCGGGAGCGGAGGGAGGACACGGGGAGGGGGTTGCTGCTGCTGGGCAGAGAGGAGTCGTCCAGGAGCAACGACTGCACTCGGACGCCACATTCCCTCCTTACGGGGCTGGTGGTGAGGATGAGYGAGAGCTGACCCTGCCGCGCCGCCGCCTGTGTTGAGAAGTGTCTGCTCCTCCTTTTCCTCCTCGTCCTCCTCCTGCTCCTCCCCGGCTGTGGGTGAACCTGCGCTACGGGCTCTTCACCGACACGGGGGGGTTGGTTTGTTTGTGCATTTGTTTAAGGCAAAGAGAGAGAAAGAGAGAGATCTTCCACCCGCTGAAGCACGATTCACTATGATCGTACTCGCATCTAGCACTGGAAGCCGGTTGGATTTCGTGTCTCAGTCCAGGGTGTTTTTCTTGCAAACCTTCATTTGGATTTTATGTGCTACAGTGTGCAAAGCGGAGCAGTATTTCAATGTGGAGGTAAGATCAGCCGGGTGCGTGTGCGAGCATGTGTGCTTTCTTCTCTCCCTTTCCTCCCTTCCCCTTTTTTATGTCCCTTAAATCAAATCAAATAGCCAGCCAGCCATGTCTTCCAGCAGCCAGGGCATACGTCTGTGTAGGCTTTCCTTCCAGCAGCCGGTAGCTAGCTCCCCTCCCCGCGCTGCCCCGCCTGATGGATGCGTTTCAGCCGGAGATCCCGTTATCCCGGCAGCGCGATGCCGGGCGCTGGAGCGCAGCCCGTGCCTCCCGCTGCCCTCGCCCACGGGAGACGGGAAGCCCTCAGCCGGGCACGGAGGAAWCCTGGGGCGCAGTATGTAACATGCAGCTCAGGGAAGGCTCGCTGAATGTCTTGGACTTAAGATACCACTGTATTGCTGAGTTTCCCCAGCCTGGTTTGGTTTGGGTTTTTTTTTGAAGAAGAATAAATGAAAGAGCATTATGGGGACAGGAGGAAGAAAATTTGAGGTTTTTGGCACGTTTCTTTGTGGTAGAGTATCTGAAAAAAAGTAAGATCTTTCTCCCATTTAAACGTAAGAAAAAGAGTTGCCACTAGAAATAGTGAAACAAATGGCATAAAGGTGCAACTACAGCTCAGAAGTTAGGGGGTGTGGAGGACAAGAAAACAGTATTTTTCCAAGTGAAAATGAAGATCAAAATGTGGGGATACCTAGATGGGGCAAACCCTAAGAGTTTACAGTAGCGATTCAGTGAATATCCATTTCCAGTCACCTTGGTCTACACTCCCAGTTTTCCCATTAGGAGTTTTTACATAGTGCTTCCACTTAACTAATGTTGCTTTACTGACGTTTATCATCTTTGGATATATTCTTTCCTCCTTTTTCTCCATCCTGTCACTCCATTTGTTCTGCTGTGATCACTTCCTCTATTGCAATGTGATGTGTCCATTTACTTACTTTTTTCCTTGTCAATTCAACTTCTTGATTTTTCTTCGTATGTCTCTGTAATTTATATATACTCTTTCAACTTCTAATACATAATTCTCGTTTTCTGTTAGTTTGCTCTATTCCTTCACTTTCTTCTGTCCTACAAACCCCACTCAAAACTTTCTGCTGCACCCATACACCAGCATTTTTTGTTTCTAGTCTCTTTAGTCTCCTGGGTTCCCATAATTCCTTCAGAAAAATGAAGTCTGTGTCCCTGTCTCACACATATGCACCCTTGCTTGTTTTATGAGCTCTCGTTCTCACTTGGTGGCACACGTTCTTGCTCCCTTCTCTGACAAGATTGCTCGTGCAGATGCTCCTCCGTTCCTAGACTGTCTTCCTTTTTGTCTAAAGTTCTTACCTCTACGTCTTCTCCCTCTGTCTCATGCAATATCATGCCAAATGTATAAAGAACCCACATTTTCTTGCTCCATGTCTGTTTTCATCCTACTCTTTTCTTCTCTACAGGCAGTTTCCTTTACCACATGCAATCCTCTCAGCTTAACACCACTCATCCATTGCTTCTTTCTTGTGACTTCCATCTCTCCAGAAAGTATTGTCTTTTTACTCCATCATTAAAATCTCTCCTGATTATAAATCYGAGTCTTTTTTTCCTCTGTCATCTGTGCTCTAGTCACTCATTTGGTCCTTATCACAAATACACATCTCTGCTTCTGTTTGATTGTAAGCTCTTTGGAGCAGGACTCATGTCTTCTCACGTGTTTATGTGGTGTGTACCATGCTCAAGTCTGGAGTACAATTGTGAGACTTTTGCCATATGAAATTAAGCTGCATATTTCAGAGCACACACTGAAGTTTTATCCTTCTGCTCATGTCCTCAACTGCCTTCTTTACTGATGAGCAAGGGAAGGAGTGTGGAAGAGAGGAAGTTGCTCTCTGTATCCTCCCCAGGCTTCACAGGCTGGCCCCCTGCAGAGTATAGGGATGAAATTCCAGCGACAGAACTTTCTCCTCCCACAGCAGTCTGCTTTGCTGGCATCTGGCTCTGCTGGAGAGACGGGCAGCAGATGGAGCTAGTGTGGGAGGAGAAAAAGATTGGTTTAGTCAAGTGGAATATGAACAGGAGGCCAGCTCCAGTCAGGAGGAGGTTTTCTGAGGAAAGAAGGGAAACACTTTCATTTTTGCCACCTCTTCCATATGGAAAGCAGCACATTTTGAGGGCAAAGGCAATATCAGGAGCAAGAAACACTGTTGGATAGAATGAAGTGGCATGTATGTGCGATGAGGGCACATATTTCTCCTTTTTGAAATATGCCGTCTCCTGCTCTTCTTTCCAGCCCTTCTGAAAACAAAGTGTTGTCATATGCCAATGCTTTCAGTCTCTTCATATTTAAGTCTTTGAGCCACACGTTGCTGGGAGCCAGAAGAGTATTCCATGGAATTGCTGTATTATTTGAGAGTTGTCCTAATATGGGGCTTTTCCCTAGGTCACTGACTTTGACTACAGTTAGTGACGTGGTCCTGGACTAAGTGAACCTGAGATTTGCTGCAGAACAGCGATTGCCATCTTCACATTGTTTGGATAGTGCTGAAAATTCAATTTTCTTTTTGCTGGGAACAGCAAAGGCTAAAAGCATGGGAAATTTGAGGCAAAGGACTTGGCAACAGCAAATATGTATTGTGCTGTGCAATTCTGCATGTCAGCACAAGTGCATAAAGCAGTTGTACTTCATAGTAAATTGTGAAAATATAACAAAGATTTCTTATGACAATGAGAATAAATATGCAAAATAAACTTCAGGAAAAAAGTAATGTACATATAGTTGAACGAAATGTCACTGAAAAAAGTGCTTAGGACGGTTGGAAAGCAGATTTTTTTTTCATTCTTTCTTGTCTTTAAATAAAGTACAGATAATACCTGTTGAACATTATAAAATGTGGAGATGATTTATTTCCTCTTGTTCTGTCTTGTTTAATCCACCTTCCTGATTGATAAGTAAAATGTGTGTAGCCTTCTTGAATTTTTTTGGTTTGTGTGATTCAGTGCTGTGACCCAGGGCAATTCTTAGGAGATACTACTGTAGCTCGAAGACATTAAATAATAATGTTTCCTTTTAAAAGTAAAACACACAGCTGAAGTTTACAAGCTGGTATGAACAGAACGTTTCTGTTCCTTGTAATTTGGTTGTCTCTCTGTAAAATTTCTTTTAGCCGAACAACTGCGTGGAGGAATTCCTCAAGCCTCTAATGGTAGCTGAATTGTCTATCCTGAAATGTGTTGATGTATGCAGTGTTTCATGTAGTAGACACAGCAGAGTAGGATTCAGACCATGGAGTATGGGACATGAGAGGGGCACACTTGCACTCTGTATTGGTGAGAGCTTTGTGGTAAAGCTTCATGAGAGATGACTGTAACTGACAGGTTAAGAAATCATGATGAAGTTTAGGAATCACATAGTCATACGTGTAGGAAGMTTTTAGCWTTAATTTTCCAAGTTCATTGATTACCAGTAGCATTGTTGTGAGACTGTTTCTGGCATCATGAGAAAAACTTAACACTACATTGTTGGCTCCCTCTTTTCGGAGCTGAACTATGGGTCCAAAACAATAACTTCATTGAATAAGTATATTAGTGGAAGACTACGTCATCAATGTAGAGTTTTTCTGCTATTTTCAACTATTTCTGTACACTAGCAGGGGAAGATGTCCGTCAGTGAGATAGTGACTGGAATAACAGTTATTAATGGAACATTTCAAATGTAAAACTGAATCGAACACATTGAAGATAATTTGTTACTAAAAAATGATAGAGGAACGAACTACCTTCTTCCCCCTACTGGGCTCCTCACTATAGTAATAATATTTTGTGTGGCTCAAAGATAGCTCCTTTGCATGTTACTGGGAGTGTCTATACATGATCTTTCACAAGTATTATCCATCTAGTGTAGAGATATATATATAGAGAGAGATATAYATAYACACAGACATATATATATAYAYACACACTTTTTCAAACCTAACAATATTGCACTGTTTGAGCTGGTATCGTCCTTTAGTTTTTGTATGTACTTGAATAATAAGTATGTTTATATTTAATTAAGTATTAAATATTCAATATAAAAAATTGAAAACCAATGTTACCATTTTGTTATGGGAAAAATGGTTATTGAAACAAGAATACCTTGGTCAGAAGACAGGATCAGCATGAATCTAGAATATGATTAGTCTCCAGAACCTTATACTGCTTAYTTTTACTCAGCTGAGTATCTGCCTAAGCCCTGTCAAGGAAAGAAGTGTTTTTAGAATTGCACCTAGTTTCAYTGAGTGTATCTGTGATTTGGGAAACACCAGAAAGCATGCCTCATCATCTCTCTCCTCAAGCTGGCAGTTATGCTCTATTTTCCTCCTTCTAATGCTAAATGTGTAGACTTGAATCCCTAGGGGAGGTCTTAAAATGACTCTTATTTTAGTATGAGGAGCTCTTTAAAACAATACAGCTGTCTCCCGTTTTCAAAAGTGGGATAGTTAAATTGCATATTGTAGAACAAAACACAGTGAAATCCAAACTTCAGAAAAATACCATCAGTTTCCTCCATGGTAATAAGTGTCTGAGAACCCCATTGTTTTCATTGTTAATAAACTTTACAATTAGCCTCCAGCTCCTGCTGAATGGTAATGCATGACCTTTTATTCTATAAACTCTTAGTCTTTTAGGCTTAAAACCAGACTAGTTTCGTTCTTCAGCTGGCAAATGAAAAGGAATAAACATTTGGGAGGGGAAAAAATGCTCCAATATCACCTTTATACCCTTTTCGACTAGTGGGCTTGGTTGTGAGCTTTCTATGCACAACACAATACTTTTATAATTCATTAAAATACAARCTGAAAACTATGGAAAAGCAATTGAGGTGTTTTTGGTATCAATAATGCCATGTGTCCTAAAAGGAATTTACTGGATCTTCTGCATTGTTTTTAGTTGCAGTCAGTAGACATGATTCTCAGTTACTTAAATTCTGCATCTCACTCTTGCATAAGATATCAACTAAATGAACTGAATTTTTGCTAGAACAAGGAGTTCAAACTGAAATTATTAGAAGGCTGGAGAGGAGTTACTGAATCAGGTGGTGAAGGTGATTAATGAGTGAAATATTAGTCAAGGAAAATATAGATATAATGTGGTGTATTTCCTGTTTGCTTATTGATGAAATACAGATACCAAGAAAAGCTGCTGTAAAGGTCTCTGATGAGCAGATGTATCTAGATAAGAAAAATAATTGGAAAATTATGTGTCTGACAGTAGGCAACAGAATAGTTTTCTCTCAAAGAAGGTGAATACCTACTATATAATGAACTGGCTCTCATTTGATAYGAAGAAATACATGTGTAGACTACTTAGTGGTTAGAGTGCATTTTCTGCTGTATAGTATGAGATTTTTTTTGTGCTACTAATATTGCAGGGAAATTCATGGATTCTGTTGCCTGTATTTTTTTCAAAGATAGGTTGGAAAGGTGGTGCCCATTCTTATAGGTTCACAGTGGACATAGTGTGTTATACCTTAGGTGCAAAATGTMCTTGTTTATTATTGTAGTTCATCTTGTTTTCCTGTTGGAAATTTTTGACAGTTTAGTGTTTAAGCATCACAGCTATTAGTGAATCTCAATTCCACTAAAGAAAAGAAATCAAATGGTTAAAGAGATTTATGTAATCACCTTATGTAGTGCAAGATAAACCTACAAAAACATGTATTCCTTATGTTTTCTGACATGGGAGCTTACTAAAATAAATACAAAATTTATTAGCCCACCAGTAAAMCTTGAACAAGCCCAAGCTCTCCCTATTCCGTTATTTGGAAGGCATAATGTAAAACTCCTGCATAACCATTCATTGTTTCTTCRAAGTGGATATACTGTGTTCTTTAACTGGTTTAAGATTTATGCTGCTCTTTGTCAGTTTTATTTGAATCCATCTAAAAGGTCAGCGCTTGCTCTAGGCACCTCAGCTCTGCTTAAGCACTAAGACTGTGTTGTAAGAGTTTATAAAGATAGAATGTGGTATTATATAGATTTTAAAGCATTTCAAACTGCATCTGGTTTTAGTATTTTAAAGTCTGTCTCATCCTTCTACCTTACCGAATGATCATTTTGTGGTGTTAAACACTGGAGGATTTTGTGTTGATACTGCTTGAAGATCCTTAAAGAAACAATGTAACTTAAAAAAAAAAATTAATTACCCTATTTAAATGCTTAAATCTTTTCAGCTCTCTGTTTCAGATTCCAGTTTATTGTCTAACCTGTTCGCCATCCTCAAACTACACTGTTGACCATAATCAGAAGGAGCAGGTTGAATCTGTTTAATTTGTTATCTGTGATATGTCAAATGACAGATTTGGTTTCATTTTGTATGAGGAAGGCCAAGATTAGTGCTGCAAACATGATTTTAGTTGGCACTGAAATGGATTTGAAAAATAATTATGATTAGAGCTTTATCCTTTAAAGAGAGGTCACGCTATTTGGAACCTTTATTTATTGGTTGCCTGGCAACTGTTCATTCATGTTCCTGCTTATCATCATTCATTGTAAGCGTTTCTGCTGTACACTAAGAGCAATTAAGTGGCAACAATTTATTTCTGTGGTGAATTAAATTTGACATAAATTACAGATAAAAGAAAAAAATATTTCTGTAGTTTTACTTATTAACCAAAACTGTTGGTACAATGTTCCTTTGCTTATTAACATCTGGTTTATACTAGCTGAGGAATTATCTGCACTTCAGCTGTGATAGTAATGTTTCTAGCATACCTTTTGAGGTATTACAGCACATAATTGACTTAGGGGCTTGTTCAGGTGTTTTTGCCATGTTTAGAAGGTCCTGTTAATTTCAAGATCAAGGCTTCAGGGTGYGAGGAAACTTATATCCTGTTGATTTCAGTGCTCTGAAGAACATCAAAGTCACTTGATGCTTTCTCTSTGTAGAACAATAGCAGTTTTTATTACACTGTGAAAAAAACATAAAGTATATTATTTGACAGTTGTTTTGTGACTGATTTTGCTTTCTGTATTAATTCATTATGAATCATATCATGATATGAAATGCTGTGTGTGGAATAGCTGTGCGGAATGAGACAGTTGGGTTATGGAGTACTTGTAGAAGATGTCTATGTAAAGAATATTGAAGAAAATTCCTTATGGGTGCATCTTAAAAGAGCATCTGCGCTGCACTGTATGGCCAGGGTGGAAGTAGATTTGTGTCTCTGTTGCTACTTCTTGGTAGCATTGCCTCTATTCCAGTTGGCTCAGAGCTTTGGAAAAGAAGCTATCTCTATCCACATRGATGACAAAAAGGTTATCAGTAGKCAGCATGGATTCTCTAAAGTCATGCTTAACCAACCTGATTGACTTCTATGATTAAACAACTACCTGGATGGATGAAGAGAGAGCAGTGGATATTGTCTASCCCAACTTCAGCAAGGCTTTTGACATTGTCTCTCGCAACATCCTCATAGGTAAACTCAGGAAGTRTGGATTGGATGAGTGGACAGTGAGGTGGATTGAGAACTGCCTGAGCGGCAGATCCCAGAGGGTTGTAACCAGTGGCACAGGGTCTAGTTGGGGGCCTGTCACTGGTGATGTCCCCCAGCGTTCAGTACTGGGTCCAGTATTGTTTAACTTATCCTTCAATGGCTTGGATGAAGGGGCACAGGCCTCCTCAGCARGTTCCTGATGACACAAAGCTGGGAGGAGCGGCTGATACCCCAGAGAGCTGTGCAGCCCTTCAGAAGGGCCTCGACAGGCTGAACAGACGGGCAGTGAGGAACCTTCTGAAATTCAACAAAGGCAAATGCAGGGTCCTGCACCTGGGAGGGAATAACCCCCTGCACCAGCACAGGCTGAGGGCCGACCTGCTGGAAAATGGCTCTGTGGAGCTCTGGGTATCCTGGTGGACAGCAAGCTGTCCGTGAGCCAGCACTGTGTCCTTGTGGCCAAGAAGGCCAGTGGTATCGTGGGATGCATTAGGAGGAACATTGCCAGCAGATCGAGGGAGGTGATCYTGTTGCTCTACACAGCCCTGGTGAGGCCACATCTGGAGTGCTGTGTCCAGGCATCTTTCCTACAAGGATAGGCTGAGGGAGCTGGGCCTGTTCAGCTTTGAGAAGAGATTACTGGGAGAGGATCTTATCAATATGTATTAGTATCTGAAGGGAGGGTGTCAACAGACTGGAGTCAGGCTCTTCTCAGTGGTGTCGAGCAAGAGGACAAAAGACAATAACAGAAACTGGAACACAGGAAGTTCCACTTGACTATGAGGAAGAACTTCTTTACTGTGCAGGTGACTGCACACTGGAACAGGTTGCCCAGAGAGGATGTGGAGTCTCCCTCACTGGAAMTATTCAAGAATCGTCTGGAAGCAATCCTGTGCCATGAGCTCTAGGATGACTCTGCTTGAGCAGGGAGGTTGGACCAYGTGACCCACTGTGGTCCCTTCCAACCTGACCTGTGATTGCGTGAAAGAATGTCCCTCTGGGACTGATGCCCTCTTCTTTGAGCTTCTGATTGTATTAACTCACCAGTACTTGTCATATCATGCCACAATTAGGGGGAAAAAGTAACTGCTGTAAGACAAATCTATATCAATTTTCATCAGATTTTTCCACTCGTGACATGTTGGTAATACATGAAGATTCTGTGTTGCATGTTTTTTTTCCTTTTACGAAACAGTTGAACTGGTTTCAAAGCTGTATAGATAACTTGAAAAGAAATTSTAACCTCAGAAAATCTGGTCTTTAGTATTTTTTTCTCATGATATTGTAGAGAAAAGGTTGTTTTATTTCATTGGTACTGTTCATTTTTGCTGGGATATAATCATAAATTCACTTACAGGTGTGAAATAGACTTTGGCAAGGGGAAGACTTACTTTCTCAGAAAATTACCAGCTGAAAGGCAGAAATAAAATTATCAATGTCTTTGAAACATAGATAGTAAAACAGAAAAAACAAGCCTCCCTTTGAATGGGGAAGAAGATACTTAATTTAAATGTATTGGTGGATATTTACAAAGTGTGCAACAGAGGAAATTGCTTTCTTTTTGTATGGCATCCAGATCTGAAGGTGATGATCCTGTCACATTTTTCTTTTTTACCTCAGACATTAGTTGTGTGATGCTCTTCTAGGAAATTGCTTTGACCCACTGTCTTTGCAGAGAAATTGGCGGATTGTATCTGTCTGTGTCGTGGTTTACATTTAATTGCAAGTGAAAGAAATGATCTTTCACATAATAAAATGTATTATTATTATGAGAAGTAATAGAATTATATTGCTAACTGCAGCATGGTTTTGGTCTTGGCAAGTGAGGCCTTTTTTTTTCTTATTACTCTATGTATTTACAAAAATGAAATAATAATAATTAAAAAAAAAAACCAACCAAACCAACTAAGGACAGTTCCCTTTTTTGGTTTTCCTTATTGATTATGAAGTGCTGGGCTCTGATACTTCTGTCCTTCATTACTCATACATGAAATGCCAGCTTTGGAGAGGTCTTTATTATATTTTTCTCTAAATCTCATTATTTTTAAATATGTAGGGAGAAGAATGTGATGTAAATGACTGAGGCATTGTGCTGAGTGGCTGGAGATCCAGGTTGTGTGTCCAGTTCCATCCTGAGTCTTCATATGGATCATGTAGTTTATCCATCTTTGTAACCTAGCTTGCACAAAGGTGCATTGAACTAATTGAAGAGTATTTTCAGCCTTTTCCAATACATATCAAGAGCAATAGAAGAGAGGTGATGTAAAAGAGCCAGGAATATATCTTCATCATTCCCTTATCTTGGGACTGTTTCACTTTTTTTCATAAAATGTAGTAGAGGAATATCATAAAATATAAATACAGCGTTTCAATTTAATCATCTGTGTAATCATTCTAGGAGTGAATGTGTTAAAAAAAAGTACCAGAGCAGAAAAGGTGAAAAATATTTGTATAACAGTTCGAACACTGGTTTTGATTTTATTTTTTTTTTAGTTTTGTTTTGGTCTTTTAAAATATGAGTACCAAAACTTGGTAGACAACACTGTTAGGATTAGGTGAAGGTTGTCATTAGATGACTGAACATAGAGGGTATCACAGTCTCTCTCAGAATGAAAGTGGATGAAATAATTTTTGTTACCCAAACATACTCAAAATGATTTTAAATAAATGTAAAAGTCTTAACAAATAAATCAATTTTGGATCAGATTGTGAATATCACACAATGCACAATTAAAAACTGTTCTGTTTTTGAATGAGTGTACCCTTACATAAGTAAATTGTTCCACATACATTCATTTTTCCTTGTCATCACAAAACCTAAGCTTCTCTTTTTGTATTTAAATATTTGTGGATTTTTATTAAATACAATAAAAGAGGCACTGCTGCAGGCGTTTAATGTTTTGTGTTAGGCAGACTAACAGGCAGACATACTGCTCATGTACCTCTGGATGTTAAAAAATTAATAGGCAGAGGATAAGGTAAATGGGATTTGCTGTGATGTTAAGTATGATAGAAGTGGAAGCTGAATCTTGTTACTCAAGGTTCCTGTACCATCAGTTCACCTTATAACCTTTCTTCTTTCCACTTTACTCACATACTTAGAGATGTYTACGACACTGGCAAATATGAATGGTCACAATATCCATGCCGTGCAAATGATGTAACTCTTGCAAAATGAGGATCTCAAGTTATTTTTTGTGGGAAGGTTGAGTTTCTTTGCCGATATGCATCCTGATGATGAGATTTGTGAAGGACGATTTGCATGAGAGATTTTTCTGCAAGTGTGCAAGCTGCAGGGTTAGATGGGGCACGGGATTCAGTTAGAGAGAACAGTACCTAAAGTTAAGTGTTCAAATGTTCTGTACATTTTTCCTTTATATTAATAACATTCTGATGCCTGCAATCAATGAAACAGAGAGCCAATCAACCAGTTAATATGTACCAATTCAACCAACCAGTTAATGTGTGTTTCAGAGTGACTTGAACCATTTTTCTGAACTCTCCTCTTGGTATTGACAAGAAGTGTGATTCAGTTTTTACATATGGGTRTCCAGCACCTTTGAAGGTGCCCTTGAAGGTGCACAAGTCTGGCAGAAATAACAACGAAAGCTTCCTCTTTTTAGGCTAGCAACAGGAAGCCGGCCTCTGTGTTCTAAGTGAGCTAATATGACACCAGTCACTTCCATTTAGGTAACTAAAACTTGTTTCTAATTTTTAGTGATGGTGGAGAGTGTTGARACCTATATCTGTGGGCCTCCTCCAGATAGACACTGGCATTCTGATGTCATAATTTGGGGTTGAATCTCTTCCCTCTGCARTGGTGGGATTCATTACACTTGTGTAGGGACCTGGTGCAGTTTAGGCCCTGTGGTCTGACTTGCTTGGTCTCTAGATACTGTTTCAGAAAATCATGGGCCTCCTAAAGGTCTGATGATATTCATCCCTTGGATAATGTAGATCATCTCACATCACACCAGACACCTGTACTCCTGACAAAATCAAAAGCAGAACTCCATTCTTATGGCACTACAACTTTCAYCCTGTCAGTCTGACGCCCTGCACATTATTAAATATGTTCATCCCTTAGTGCAAGAGGTTTGCATTACCTTACATCTTTAGATTTCGTGTATTCTAAGTATTTAGTTAGGAATTTAAAGAACACAACATTTCTCTACTGGTAACAAGACAGTTTTGCTTTCAACCATGACAAGATGAGGCCTGAGCCTGTTTAAATCCATGTTTCTCCTAACTTAGAGCAAATACTTATTGCAGGTTTTATGAACTTAGTGCTTCTGACTGTTATTTGGTGTCTTACCGTAAATAATTTTAAAGGGTGTCTTTCCTTCCTTGAGGGGAGAGAAGAGAATGTTAAGCATTTTTATAAAAATTAAKTGATTAGAAAATGTATTTTAGAAGAATAAGCTCACTAAGTGACTATTGTCTGATGGAAAATCCCAAAGATGATAAAAATGAAAATGACGTTTTAATAATTTCTTTGGGTAAGAGCCCTAGGCCTTCAAGAATAATTAYCTGTGTTTTCAAGTACTTTTGTTATGTAAAGGAAAATATGGATTAATTCAACAGAAATTTACATTTCTATGTTAATACCAGAATTTCTCATCATAGGCAGGTATGTAATTTCATTGGTTTATTTATACTACTTACTTTACGTCTTCAAAACTGTAATATTAACTGTGTCAGATTAAGAGTGTAATTGGCCAGCTCGTATTTATGAGATTTCCTATTTACTTAATTTATAAATCCAAAATTTAAATACCGGAGTATGCTACCTGATGTACTATTTAAATGAGCTTTCTGCTATCATGTAATTAGAGACTAGATCTGCTGTTGATTTTTAAGTCTTCATTTGGGAAGAAAGAGTGATATATCTGCAATCTTTTAATCCAGAAGAGCTTCCTTTGTAATATTTAGCTCTACTGTATTGTTTTGCACTCACAGGCTCGTTTAGGAAAAAAMCAGTATTTTAGATGCTTTGTGAATAATTCCATAATTTTACCTGACTGCCAAGATAATTCACTCTTTRTCCCAGCAGTCAGATAAAGATATAATTATTGTTCTTCATAGATTAGTTGCTTAGATGCCTTTTCCACTGAGGTATTAGAGAATTTTTCTRCATGCAAGATCTTCCTGAGGAGGTGATGTCAATTTAATTTGGACCAAAAGATTTGGATTCTATAGAAATATGTTCGTTCTTAAAGATTCTGTTTCATTAAAAGTTGGGGGTTTCTTAATGTCTTTGTGAATATTTGCTTCCTTATCTAAATTTTCAGCAGCAGAGGAAATGATTCTTAAGGTGAAATAAAGCTTTTAAAATGTTAGAACAATACATTCTGTGATGTTTTGTAAAAGTTACAAGTGATAAAGGGCAAGGAAGCCTAAAGCAATTATAACTTTTCACAAGTCCCATCTCCAGTAATACAATAGAGAAATTCATCATGCCTGTTAGCTCTATCCTGATAGCTAGAAAAGGAGACAGGGACTTTTAACTTTAAATGTCCTGCTGTCTAAGGGCTTTATAGATGTTAACTTGTTTTTAGAAATAAAATAGCTAAATGTGTGGTTGAAAATTGTGTAATGGTGTTTGGTGAAGTATCTAATAAAAAAATTGGTTACTATTTAGAGTTTGAAACAAAGAATTCACAGTGTTGTTGAAAAGTCAACAGCCTTCACAGTTATAAAGAAATGGGGAGTTTAAGTATACTATTGATCCATGGTTTCTTTTTTGGAGCTCATATACTAGCTATGTTTCAGTGATAAGAAGAAACTAGAGGCAGGAGGAAGAAAGGGAATTCACCCATATTTAATTTATTTTATGTAACTTTTATTTGTTTACTTATGTACTTATTAGCCTAATAAAATATCTGGTCTTCATTGGGAAACTTTGATGAGACTCTAACTTCATGGAATTGGTGAGATTGTGCCATTAGTTTCATTGCATCCAAGGTTTTACTCCAAGCTGTTTAAAAAGCACTGAATTACTAAACATTTTAACAGAATAAATTAAAAGTATGTATATCCTAGAATGTTAGAATGGTTTGGGTTGGAATGGACTTTTAGGATCATCTAGTTCCAARCCCTCTGCCATGAGCAGGGACGCCTGCCACTAGACCAGGTTGCTCAAAGTCATTCCAACCTGGCCTTGGAAAGTTTCAGGAATGAGACATCCACATCTTCTCTCAGCAATCCATGTGAGTGGTACAGTGGCACCACTGGTACAGTGAGAAATTTCTTCCTAAGATCTAATCTAAACCTGCCCTCTTTCAGTTTAGTCTTTGTTGTATCAGGACATGCTTTTGTTAAAAGTCCCTCTCCAGATTTCTTGTAGGWCCCTCTAGGTAYTGGACGGCTGCTAGAAGGTCCCCAAAGTCCTCTCTTCTCCAGGCTGGGAATTTACATAAATACATTATAATATATATTTAATATAAATATATATTAAATATGTAAGATAAATATTGGTGTGAGAATCCATAGGCTTAACTTTTATGAAAGTGATGAAATCAGTACAAAAAGAAGTAGAGATACACTACCTATGCATAAGCTGAATCTTGTAGTTAGAAGAAAGTTTAAAAYCCTTAGAGGGGTGGTATTCTTGAACCACTTTCCAAAAAGAATAGTAGTGGGCTCATGTAGTGGAGAAAAAGTTAACTTTTTTTGAGATGGGATCTAACTATTTAATGAATGGGCTTACAATGTATAACTTTGCTCATCAGCAGTAATGGACTGGATTCCTTCCTTGTTCTATACTCTGTCTAACAGTAATTTCCTCATTCAGAAAGGCTGATGGTTCTACTGGCAGCCATGGACTGTAATGTTTATTCTTCTGCATTAGTCTGTCTACCTCAAGAACTCTATAGCTATTGTATTGTTGCCTAAAAATAAAGGAAAAACTTTGCAACAGTGTTAAAGTGGTAAGATAAAAAGCAATTCTTTAATGAAAACATTCAGGTGCACAAAACATAGGTATACAGGTGTGGAATCAGATTGCTACAATTTTTATAAGGTTAATTAATTAGTTTATCTAGCAGGTGTATCCAACAGGAGATCAGTTGCCCCAGTAAGCCACCCTTCAGTCTACCTCTTGGAATTGTTCTGGGGGCTTCTTTGCCCTATTTCTTGTTATGTCTTCTAAGTTCTAGTGCAAAACAGAGTGTCCTTGCTAAAATTCCTCTTCTTGAGAAYAAGACTAAACAGAATTTCAGGAATRTGTTAGAAGGGTTAGCTTATTGTTCTGCAATGAGACAAGAAAGGGCAGGAAAAGTACTAGAAGCTATATAACCATGTATTAACAGTCTATAAAGCTACAAGTATATGAAAAATATACGAAATAAAAAAATCTTTATGCATCATTTTTAGACTGAAAATGTGGGCTATTTTGCATCAAAACAGTTCTCTGCTTCATTGCTTTTTGTCATTTACACTTTTCAGTCACCATGTGTGAATGTCTCTTTTTTCCAACAACATCTAATTCAATGCTGAAAATTGTAAATAATGCCTTTGGAACCAACTAACCTTGTTTGAAAATCATAGAAAAAAGCTTTTAGAATATTTTTGGTTGTCATCTTCTTTTTGAGCTCTTGGATTCACATTTTTCTTTCTTTTTTTTCTTTTTGAAACAAGAATGAGAAATTCACAGTTAAAGAAGTAACAGAATACTTTCATTTTGTACATTAAGCCAAGTCTTCAAGAAACTTTCCAAAAGTTCAGCATGAAAGCTAACACTAGCCACAGTGCTTGCTTCATACCTCTTTTCAGTTTTGATTGTCTTCAAAATTGTAATTGCTGCTGGTTTTGTTCCTGTTAAAGCTTGCCAGTTGAAAAGGTCAAAGTACTTCTAACTGTTGACAAACACTGTTTTTCATTATATGATGACTGTTAACTTTACACAATTTGCATTAACACCTTTAAACTGTTTAACAGTGGCTAACTGGCTGACCTTGTGCATCACTTGGGCAGGAGAAGCCTGTTTGATTCTAAGGCTTAGACCCTAATTGTTTGTAGGTGCAGGGACTGGGTAGTTCTCCTGAAATTTAGCTTTTATTTTTATAGGTATTGCAATTTCTCCAATAGGAAAAGGAAAACACTGATTTTACTGCTTTTAAACTAAGTGTGTGATTTTGTACTCTTGATTTTCTATTTTGTAGCATCTGTGAGAGACAAATAGAGTTGAGCTAGGACCAGTGTCGCAGAGGCTCTGGATTAGRAGTTCAAAAGCAGCATATTAAAATACCAATATCAGTAGTGACATGTACTTTTAGTCATAACCTAACATTAATTTGTGAACTAAGGAGTTTAATTTATATAATAGTATTTAGATAATAAAAATSAACTTTTTTTTTTATTATCTAAAAAATTAGTTAAATACTCATTATCTAAATGAGTATTTAGATAATATAAATCCTCCCTTCTCCTGTGTAATCAGGTCCTTTTATTTTGTTGTTTTATTTTGTTTCACTTTGATTGAGATACATGAAATTTAACCAGATAGGACTGCTTAGTAGCTGACTGTTTAGATAATATTTTCATGTGAGAAATGCTAGTGATTGATACATACTCTATGAATATTGGTTGAAGGGAGATGACACAACACTATAGACAGTTGACTGCCTAACAATATAAACTTAAACTTCAAAACTACCATACTGAATGAATTCATGTCATGAATGAGGAGTTGAAAATCAGAGGATGGTCTCTGGAAAACCTGTCAATAGGGATTCTACTTGTTCAAGAACGCATGTRGGGAATTTAACATCACTTTAACCATATATATTTACGGTGAGAGAGTATTTTAAATCATCCACCTCATTTCTGCCCTACAATTCAGAAAACATTTCTTGGGTATAAAGGAGACAGGAAGTCCTGAATTTTGAGAAGATAAACAGAAACAGACTGTAATATGTCAGAAAAGCAATGGATAATGTGACTTTCAGTGTTGAAAAACCTCTTCCAGTGTAGTCTCACAAAGAGAGATAAGGATAGAAGGAGCACCCAAGCGTGGAGGCGAAAGGATAAAATCAGCTGAAGCAGAAACATGGTTACTTCTGATCATGACCTACACAGTTGTTCTGGTGAAACATTTCCCTGCAGTTTCCATGTTGGCAGTACCACATTACAACTTCCATTAAGGGTGTAGATTGTGGATGATGCAAATATTACACTGTTGCCTCAGTCTGGTCTGTATCTCCKGGTAAGGTCTCACGGTGGGTGGAATTTTGCTGGAAAATGTGTCCCCCTTTGTTGAGAAAACCAAAGGCCCCCTTGGGGCATGTGAACAATTGTATGCAGAGAAGTGACTCATATCTGGGATGCAATTCGGAGCAAAGACGGAACTAGTTCCTGGAGTTTCCTCTGTTGAAGGTGAGGTAAGTCAAGAGAGCTTTCTAAGGCTCATCACTGTTTGGTACTTCCCAAGACTGTCAAGGAAGAATGTCACTGAGAATTGATCTGTTCTATTTTTTTGGGAACTGAGCTGGCATGATCAACTTGTTTTATGTGCTAACAGCCTGCTGAACTYCTGTAGTAGCAATGATGTAACATTATTAGCCTTTAAGACCACATTCAGAGTAGTGCTTAGAGTCTTCSTCTGCTTTATTCCTTTCCATTTCTCTTTATAAACCTTGGCCTGGTACACAGCAGAGGACTTTAGCCTTGATCTGGGAAAGCATGCTATTGGGAACTGTGTTTAGGGAAGCTAGACCAGTCAGCATCTTGAAAGGAGAAAGCCCAGAGTGACTTTTTGTCATTGATATTATTAGCCTGCTCTGATAGCCTGTGAAATACTGCCTTCAGTATAAACTGTGTAAACAAAATCAAGGTATTGATACCTACTGGGCTTATTACTCCTACACAAGTCAAATGTTTTCTCTTGACCTGACACCATCCATTCTTGTTTTGTAAGCCAGTTCTTAATCTCTATGAGCAACTTCTCTAATGTCTGACCTTGTAGGTGGAACTCTTGTGTGATGCAGCATTAACTGATTTGAAACCAAGATTAATAAAATGTTCATTGTGTAAAATTTACCGCCTGTCATATCAGCAATACATACAGTGTTGCTGGTTTTGTTTTTCTTTTTTCTCAATGAGTTTAAGTTACTCTGGCTGTTCTATGCTGCATACAGTTTTAAAGTTTGTAAATGAGGCTAKAGAAAGCATGTGCAATATCTGTTCTAAAAGCAAAGTCAGGGTTAATGGATTTCTGTTCTTCRGATCCTCTCTTGTTCTTTGTGTATGTATAGTTATTACCATATAATATGTGCTGCTTTCTCTCTGCTTAACATAATTTCTTTATTCTAAGTAGAAGAAAGGATATTGAAAATACAGTGAGACTAATGACAATGAAATTCCTACGGTGAAATTGTGTCCTGACTGAAATTAACAGGAGTTTTACTCTGACCTGTGTGTGCCTGTGGTTTCAGCTGGAGCACTTCTCTTACAAAGCTTTCAGTTCAAGTGGGAGGGGTTATGTCTGAACCTGTGAATCCCTTGTCAGCAGTTAGAGTGCTTCATGTTGCTTTCCTCTGTGCTCTTTGCTTGTAGGATTAGCTCTTACTAACATCAATGCTGTAGGTTGAACGCTGCAGATTATGGCATAACTGTAAATCAGGGCAGTATTTCTTGCAGGATGATAATGTGGCTGATAATTTTCCAGAAATGTTTCATGTGTGTTTAGCAAAGTTAGCTTCRAGTCATTAAGACTTATTTCTTTTATTTTATTTAGAAAATGTTAAAATGCAAGAAAATATCAAGTGAGGCAACACAGCTATTTGAGATGGGGAAACCTAATTAAGAATCCTTTCAGTAAGGTGTCTGGCAATTTTCAAGGTAGTACCTAAATTTAAGCTACTTACAGGTGTGGCAAATTGTTATCAATATGTTTAACTTATCTATATCCACCAGCTAGATATATACAAGATCACTAGAAATATTTTGCTTATATTTTCTCATGGTATAAAATGAGAACATAGTTTCTGCACCAACTTTAAATTATTTTCTGGGACGAATTATTTGCAGTTCCTTTCCATGTGGATGAGGAGAGTGTGAGATATATTGCACCACTTCCACTCCATTGGCATTAGCTCCTTTCTTTAGCCAAGGGCCAAATGAAGTGTTTCTTTAAAAATATGTGAGATGCTCATGTCACTATAGCGACTTATAGATCTGTGATACTGTTTGTGATATGCAAAGTGTATCTGATCTACAGTACAGAGAGAAACACAGATATCCTGAAAGTGTTATTGATTCTACGTGATGTTCCTGCTAGGTACAGATGTTTGAAAGGGCTCCCAACACCAACCATACACTGCTATGCCTGACCCTGAAATCCCCATATCCAAAGACAGAAAATTAGTATGTGCATGAGTAGATCCAAACCTACGTCACTTTACTCCTTTTGGACAGAGATCTAGGGGAGATCCTTTCCTGACTTTAAAAGCCTTTTTGCTGTATTTCATTTTGCTAKTCAGCCTACCATTTTGTTAAGCAATTGTCTTGGCTTAACCCAAGGCAGCAGCTGAGCCCCACACAGCCATTGGCTCACTTTTCGTACGTTCTACCCCATCTTTCCTTTCCCCTAAAAGCGTAAAGAAGAAAGAAGCAATTGCTTTGGGACAAGGTGAAATTTAATGCACTTCATGTAAATAACTATTTCTTTACCCTCCTCTGCCGTTAAAAGGATCTTGAGTTCTGTAAATAACATTTATGTCTGCTGTAGGACTCCTGTGCAGAGAAGATTGGAAGAGCAGGCCCGTAGCTGAAAACTAAGTCCAAAGAAACTATTTCCTATGTCTTCTATGTCTTCTATGTCCCACATGATCATGATAACATAAGAGGAAGCTGTATTTCAGGAAATGTAATTTTTCTTTATTCCCTTTGTTTCTATGACAGCCCCAGCAGTCGCTGAATCCATCTGTAAGAATGTTTTTTAGCAAATTTTCATGTTAMTTGTTCTTTCTGTATTTTTTCCCATGTCCACTTATGCTGTGTTTTAAAGGAAAAATGTGTCAACAGGCTCTCATTTATGCCTTTTCTTTGCATGTTTTAGAAATAAATTAAGCTATTATATTTTTTTCTTTTTACAAGTAACAGTTTTTAAAAAGTAGATTTAGTAACATCAATAACTGCAAGGATTTACAGGGGTGTAAGTGCAATATTCATGAAACAATAGATAAATCTAAGGCAGATGAATAACAACCTGTTTTTTTTACAAGCTGTGTATTTTCAAGAGAGGATAAAAGGCCTGTCTCTGGAATAGATTAGCTCAGTTGATTAGACCATGGTGCTAATAACACCAAGGTTGTGGGGTCCACCCCTGTATGGGCCATTCACTTAAGAGTTTGACTCAATGATCCTTGTGTGTCCCTTTCAACTCAGAAGATTCTGCGATTCAAAATTAAATCGCTTCTAGTCCATTTAAATCGGTGTGGGCATCAAAATCGTCAACACGTTTCCTCAGCTGTCCAACACTTGCTGSTGTTTGTGTTACCATATCTGGCTTTTTTACACGTTCATAATGAGGTCTTCAGATCCGTGATACTCAGGCTGTTCTCTGTGCAGCCTTGGAAGCAAATCAGACCTGTCAAATCCAATGGAAAATAAATGTAATGGCCAGCTGGCTTAGAAGGCTGCAGTTAGATCACTGAGAGTGAAAACTCCTCTCAGAGGTCTGCCCTCCTCCTGTAGAGGCCTTTGGTCTTCCAGCAACAGATCGTACTATCCCTACCTGAGCTACAAGGCTTTAACCTTAGGGTGTTTTTAGCATTTCATAATAGAGCAGATTGTTCTTATTTTCTGTCTGAAGTGCGTCAGAGCATCAGCAGAGATTTTTTTTGTGATTTAATAGTCTCTTTCTAGGCAAGGGGAGTCTTGGTTTTGGTGTGATGAAATGGTGAAAAGATGTCCCACATGCCTTCTGTCCAGAAAATAAACAATAGTAAGAGTCAGATTTCTGAATTGTTTCATGCCAATACATTACTCTAAAAAAAAAAATCTTCTCTGTAACATGAAAAGGGTTTTTTTGACACTTTTGCCTCCTTAATAGTTAGACAGCAAAGACAAAAGAAATATGTTGATAGAGTGGCTTTTGGTGGGTGGACTGGGATTTAAATTAGGCCTGGTGGTTCTGACATCAGGGATTGCCTAACTTTTATCTCCTCAGATTTTTTCAAGAACACTAATTTCCAATTCTCACCTATCAGCTTTACCTCAGTAGAATTTGGTCTCAAATTCTGTATGGCTTACATGCATTCAATGGCCACAAGGGACACTGTTGCAAAATGTAGTGGAACTGCTGTTCAAGAACTTTAATTTGAATGTGGAGAATCTCTGTGGGAGTATTGAAAATCAGAAGACGTTTATTATTTCCACTCAGTTCTCCTGTACTTTGACTACAGTTTTTAGTAAACCAAAAATCTCTAAGGAGAAGTGATAGACAGGAATATTGCTAGAAAGCATTGAGTCTAAGCAGAAGGTGGGATTGACAGTTACAGAGAAAAAAATTAAAGGGATTGGTCCATACTAAATAGAGGGTTCTGCAACCCTAACAGGAGTGTGTATGGGAGACAGTGGGGGGCTCTATAAAACCTTCCAGGGCAAGCAGTCAGAGATACTCTTCTTCTTTTCAGGGTTACCACACAGAAGTCATGCGGTCTTCTCACTTACGTACTTGTGGTCTCATACTGTAAATTTTCCCATTATCACCTATAGAAAGCTCACTGTGGCTTGCAAAGGCTATATATATAGTACTATGCTGTATTAGTGTGATGTCAGCATTCCACAGAATCACTTTTTCCAATAAATATGTAAGCTTGAGGATGTGGGAATGCGCTAGAGGGAGTGGTTTTATATGGTTTCTGGAATAAACAGGCTTAGAAGTGAGGAAAAAAAGAATCAAGAACTTTAGGAGGCTGCAGAATACAGTTTTTTAAGGTTTATATTTTATATAGCTAATAAAAACATGAGCAGTCTCTTGCCTAAGAGGTTGGTTTGGGTAATAAAATATGGTGATGTTTAATAACAGGTGCCTGGAAAACAAGATAGTCAAGGAACAGCAGTACACAGCATGAAAAAAAGGAAGGAATACCGGTTATGAAGTTAAGCTGATCTACTATAAAGACATCAGAATATATTTTAATTTTTTTTCATTCATAAAGCATACAAAAATGCCGGTTTCTTGTTAATGAAAAACATGTAGTGAGAAATAAAACAACCCTTCAATAAACACAGTTCAAAAGCATTTTTCCTCTTTGCTGTAATATTTTTTTTCCATTTTAGACTGCTATTTTTTATGTTAAATAATAAATATGCCTGTTTTTAAAGAGTGATGAGAGAATTCTGAAAATCAGTATTTGGCAGAAACTATACAAAAGAAGGTAAGAGAAATCTAAGCAACAAATCTTATTTCTGTGTTAGGATGTCATTTTACCCCTCCAACTCTATTTTAGTAACAAAAATGAGTTCTAAAGAAAATCTATCTTTAATAATTTTCCATCTGCAATGTATAGGATAATCTATTTGTTTGAAGAACAGCAATAGCTCTTCCTAATAATGGGGGGGTTAGCACTTCTTTCGTGTAAAATAATAGTTGTGGCAGTCCAAATAGGAACTGCTTAATGACTCATTTGTCATTTAAGTCTTTCAATGCAGTTACAGCAGATGCTTTTATATCCTTATTTTGCTTCTTCTTTTTATTTTTTTTCCTTCTTTTATTATACCTATTGTTCACTGCTGAAATGAGCACGGCTGCTCAGCTGATGCCGCTTTTCATAGGCTCTTTCTGCAAGGGAGGGAGCAGGGATGAAGCTGCGTGTAGGTCTCCATGGCGACCTTGGTCTTGGCCTGATGCCTGCAGTCTGGCCTGCTCACAAAATGCTGTGCCCTGATGAATTATTTAGCTCTGCTGAAGAAAAAAAATACAGCAACAGGCTCCTAGTGAGTAACTGAGGAGAGCAGTAAGGTGACATCAGTCGGCTTATACCAACATGCTTGAGGGTTCTCACCAGCTAGCAGAGGGATTTGTTGCTTCTTCTTTTCTTTGGGCTCTGCTATTTATCATTGTCCATGTTGGATACCTGCATTTTGTCAATGTTTATGAACAGAAAATAAGAGAATGATAATTTGGTAACTTAATAGTCTATTTTTCCTTTGATGATCTTTTATTTACTTTCAAACAATTTTTTGCTTCCATTTTTAACAATCCAGGTTCTTAGAAATTACTACAAGACTTTGAGAATATCATACACTGAATCATTAAGCCCAGAAATAATTATGCCCCAAATGGCTATGTATTTCTGTGTATTTAGATGGTTGTATCTGTTTGTTAAACAGTATTTGGCAGTTGTCAATACTTTCTGACAACTGACCTTTATTCTGTTTGTGCATTGTTGCTGCACTTGGTTACACATATTCAACCCCAAACACATATATGCAGTTTTGGCTTTTGAGGCCGACCTGCAGGTAGTGAGTTCAAGCAGAATAGACAGGAGCTATTGGGTTTTTTGCCAGCAGTATTATCTGCTGTAAGTATGAAGAAAATTTGGAATATTGGGCGAAAAGGTATTGTATCAAGTGTATACTGCTTGGTTTGGCCCCTTAGACTTTGGAGACAAATTTTACTAGTTAGCCTGATTTTTCAAAGTTCAGTCTCTAAGGATTATTCCTGTGCATGTACTTCAGGGGAGAGTAATGTTACATGCATGTGCAGGACTCAAAAGCCCTCTATTTCAGAAGAACTCATAATTTTCTTTCTAAGGAAGGGGGATTATATCATACTACCACTGACTAAAGATCTTGTTTATGTCAATAAAATTAAATATTTAAAATAGTTTTTACCCTGAACCTGGTATATTTTTGCATGTTTTTGAGCAATACAATAGCTCATCTTATGCTCCATCCCGCACAACAGCACTGAATAAGGATTACAAATGATGGGTTCAGTGGGGAGCATGTCTTTGTCAGGGGCTTGAAGTTCAGGTATATTATTTTGCTTGACTGAGCAACACCTTACAGTTTTAACATGGAAACGTGTAATTGACCTTCTGCATGAAATGTGAACCAGCAGAAAGAACATTCCCTGCTTGGCATATTTCTTAATTAGTCCATGTGAGTCGTGAACTAACCTGGCTAAATGCTACCACTGTTACCCCTCACCATCAGTGGCTCACAAAGGAGCCTCACATTCACTCCATTCCTCTTTGCAGCTTCATCCTCAACCAGAAGGATCTTCTTCACAGCTCTGTCAGCTTGTAAGTCCGAGGCAGGACTCGAAATGGCTGAGTCTATTCTGTTCTCTTACATTCTGCTTTTGTTTTAACCAGAAGCTACATGAACTAAACTTAGCTAGCTAAGGTTGTTAGAAGTAAAAAGCTGCATGTTGATGATTAAGTCCTTATTTTGAAAGCAAGTAAGTTAGTCTAATAATCTCATTTTGCCTTGGGACTCAACATTTCTTGAAAATGAAACATGGAATAATTTGCTAAAGGGAAAATAGTAACTCCTCTACATTTCAAGAAATCACATGTCAGTGTCTCCTGAGTGTAGCTAACGTCTTTGCATCTGCCAGCTGCAAATAAAGATGAATTAGTAAATACGGAGCTCAGTTACAGCCAAGAGAATACAAGAATGTGAAGACCTTACAAAGTCACTGTAAAGATATACAATGTAGTTCAAAGGCAGACAGCTAATGATTGAAAAAAAAAAAAAGAAAAAAGAAATAATCATTTTTTTGTCATGGAAACATACCACAGTAATAAAGCACTACAGTGAAGAAGCATTGATGGCTTAAGCAGAAAAAAAGCACAGGTTTCTGACTATAGGAAAGTATAAAGTCCACATTTTCTGTGAATAATCAACAAGTATTCTTCTCTTTTTTTCATTAAGGCTTACTTTATCACCTTTATTTTTCTTCATTTATAGGAATATTCATTATTCTTGGGAGTTCTGAATCTGGGAGTGGTGCTCTACCTAAGGCTGTTAGGTGCTTAATTATAGCTTTTAGGTTGTATTATTTTTGATGGGTGGAACGTTTGGGTATTGTTATTGCATAGATTATATTTACTCCCAAATAATCAGACATGTAAGTTTATACTTAGTTTCACTTTAAAAATCTTACAAAAACCATTACTTCAAAATTTAAAGCATCTTTGTAGAAACCATCAAAAACAATTGTCTGTGCAATAAATAAATTCCTTGAATTACTATTGCAATAGTACAGATAAAAATCCATCATAAAATCTCGTTAGACTGATCTCATTAACATTAGTTAGATAATTTGTAATTCTAGAGAAGGTACTGCGAGATGAGAATTGGTTCTTTTTGCTTTTAAAATAGTAGCATGTGAGTAACATATTTTATTTTCGGATATGCATATTTTTAGATTTTTTTAGAGTATCAGTTTGTCAGTCCTGGTCATTTGCATTAATCATCCGAGGTGATGGCTGTCTTGCTACTGCCAAGGCCTAAAGTGATTAAGACCCTTCTCCAACTTTGATTACTAATTGACAGTTACAGTAATTTATGAGCGATGTCCTATTTTTTCASCTCTGGCTTTTGAGATAACATGTTACCTGGTGGACATGTAAAAACAAATTCTACCAGCAGTGTAGTGTGTGAGTTTGGCTATGATGTTTCAGCATTGCTTTTAGTGAAACTGACTATTATAATATCATCCCCTTGTGCCATTTTGCCCTGTTGAAATACCTCCATTTCCCACCGAAACTAATGAAGAAAGAATTTCAATTTCTCTATCTCTGCTGGTTTTTTAAAGATTTGAAAGTCATAGTCAAAATATTTGAATCACTGTGTTAGGTTTATTGCTGAATGGCTCAGCTATGTTTAAAAGTAAGGTGTAGAACTCTAATAAGTAGGCTTAAAAATTTATCATACCATTACTTAAACTGATTTGTCAGTGGTCTAGCTCTATAATGCGGTATTAATTTAGAATCTTCTCCATGTTTTTTCTTATGTTGTCTTCTGTTACTTTAAATAAAAGAGTCTGCAGCAAGGATGTATGGTATTTTAAAGAAACATTATTATGCTTGCACATCTTTAGTTTGCAGTTGTGTTTACTGAAGAGTTCTGTTGAGATAATGTGACTTCAACTAAGCCATTGGAAATGCATTTTGTGCTTTTTGAAAATAAAATAATCATGGCAAGCAAAGTTCTCTAAAGCAGTTAAAAGTCTGTTATCCAGTTTAGTATATTATTTCAAATATTTCCCTGGCATGTTTTCTGAATCAGGGAACTTTTTTGTAAGTCAGTTTAAATTTTATGCAGTTTTTACTCAGAGAGAAATGCTGTTCAGGGGCACTGCTACTACACCTGTTATTTTCATCCTAGACAAAAGGGAAGAGAGATTTGCCCCAAGTTGTTTTGCAGAATTCATTCCGATATCCTTAAATTTATGGAGAATCTGAAAGAAAATATCCTAATTAACATTTAATGCACTGTATGATCTCATAGCTCGGCTGAAGTAGAAGACTGTAATCCATAATTTAAGAGTGTGAAATGCACTTTTCTTTACTTTATGCAATTAAATCCAACATTATTAAAGAAATACTTTTCATATTAGCTGGCCTGCCTTTCAAAAATGCAGCACAATTGAGATACGGAAGAAGTTTCTATTGTAAATTGTGACTCAAAAAATGACACACTAATTCTTTTTGGTTAGTGCAGTGAGCTGAATATCCTTTAGCGACTGCTTACCTTAATCAGCTTTTGGTATTTTCCATCTGTTGAACACTGGCATGAATAAAACAGAAAAGTAAGCATGAGAGGATTCTCATGACACATCTAAACTTCTGTAAAGACTGCAGAGGGGGATAGCTCTCAGGGAAAATATGTTACCTGGCATGGATTTGGTGATTGGCACAGCTATAAAAGAAGTTGCAAGTAGAGAAGCAAAATTTAGAGTATTCCCTGCACTGCTGGACAGTTCCTCCGCACCCTGGTCCTCTGCAGCTGCCCACCTTCTTGTGTGTGTTGCTCCAGAAATTGCTACTGGTCTGGGTATACTTCTGTCATGACAATGARCATGAACATTGCCCTGAAATTAGTCTGTGTTATTCAGTGTCAAAATTAGAAAGGATCAACTTCAGACTAACTTGAAAAGCATAAGCTTCAAAAAAACATTTGTAAAAGTTAGATTTAAGTAAAGGATTAGTAAGAGTAAAAAATACATGAGGAGTATTCATAGAGTCATGGAGTGGTTTGGGTTGGAAGCGACCTTAAATGTCATCGAGTTCCAAGCCCCCTGCCATGGGCAGGGACACCTTCCACTAGCCCAAGTTGCTCAAAGCCCCATCCAACTTCGCCTTGAGCACTTCCAGGGCAACGTCACAGTTTGAGACCACATTGACAGTGTTGAGACTAATGGGGCTGGGGCTCCAGAGGGGTGATTGGTGCTGTGGGCTTGGCTTTCCTTGTTTCAAATAGCTGGATTGAATCTGACTTTGTTATTTATGAGGCACTCCTTATGCCTTCTGGTAGATGATTTTATTACAGCCCTCTGAGGTAAAAGCTAGGTGGGGTTGAGTTCTTGAATTGATAGCCAAACCCATGAAGTTGCAAGACCAACAGACTAGGTACAACTTGATTCTGTTATTGGTTGTTTTCTGTGGTGTTGGTTTTGTTTGTTTCTTTTTGCTAGAAGCTTCTAAAGCTTTCCTGATTTGAGAACTTTTTAGTTCATGGCACCCCAAGTCAGCCAGACCTGTAGGGCAGATGTCTGTAAAATTTCCCTTTTAAGGAGTTCTTCAAAAGAAGCCAAAAGGCTTTTAAATAAACAAGTAAATAAGTAAATTACCTTTAAGTTTTATTAGAACTAGATTAGTTAGCTTCCGAAGAAAATTCAAAGATCTTAGGCAATAGAAATAAGAAAGAGTTGTAAAGAAATGCCTTCCCAGAGTTGATCCTTGTTTCCAGAAAACACAGTGACCTCCTGATTTAGCACCATCCTGTGGGGCTCTTTGGGAAGAAAAAAAAAAAAAAGGGGTCCCATAAGCTCTGAGGCTTGATTATCTGCTTCTTGCAATCTTTTCTTCACCTTTTCTAATGAGTTGCGTGTTTCCAGCTCTGCATTATGTTGTTCCTTGGCTTGACCTTTTTCGTGTTTGAAGGGTCAGTGCCTTCCTCAGGGAAGGAGCAACCTCCCCTTTTCAACAGATTCCTTCTCAATGAATGCTCATAACTGCAATCAAGAATGAAAACCAAGAACTGCCCATCACAGTTTGTTTCCACTACAAATTTATTTCCTAGCAGTAAATGAGACAGATAAAGAAGCAAACTCCAGTCCACTATTATTTGGCAGGATTCATCTGAACATAAAGGTGCTCTATACCGGTTTATCTGTTTCAAGATGTGGAAGCAGGAAGTTAAGAGGATATTACAGTATGTAGAATCAAATTTGGAGAAGGTATGGCCATATTGAAATGAAAAGCTGCAGTTGCATGAATATAATTATTACGCTAAAAGAACCCACAAACAGAATTTTTTATTATTCTATAACCTATGTATAGAATTTCATTAGGTATATATGCAAAACCAGGCAATTGCAACAAAGAATGCGCAGCAGATAATTTCAGAAAAATACTCATGTGTGTGTGTGAAGTATTCTTTTTTCTATTTTTGTGTGTGCATGATTTTAAAATTGTTTTCATTCCTTTGCACATGCAGACAGTTTTTTGATGTCATCTGAAAATGATCCCACTTCATTTCAAGGAAGAGTGAAAGGTTTTTCACTGGGGGGGGGGTCGCTTCTAAATGTTCTTTCAAAATACAGTCAAACAGAAGTATTTCTCTGAATAATGCATAATGGGAAAGTTGCATACCTTTTTGATGATCTATTTTCTTCTTAAAAGAGAGGCTTAAGAGCAGTGAACCTGATACCTGAGAACAACCCATTCATTCACTGGTGTGTTCTTGTGCTCTGCCTGTAATTGTGTGTATGTGTGCACATACATTTCACGGGATTGGTGATTGTGTACATGGATGAGAGCTTTTTCAGGGGTCAGTCTTATGAATCCAGAGTCCTTATTCACCCCCTTGGCAACTGGCTGTTTACTGTCCAAGAAAATGCTGCAAGCTATTTCTTTTCCTTTCATTCATAGTGGAGTTTAGCTGGTGAGGTCTGTAGGTTGGACATATGAAAGCACTTCTGGTGTGATGTGATAAGTGACTGTGAGAATTGGGCGCTTTCCTTTCTAAAATAGATTATATGGATTTTGTAAGGCTTGCTTGGTATGCAGCTCTAAATGAAATCAAACTTTTTGTTTCCATAGACATAAGTACAGCATGTGTTCAAAAACTTTGAATCACAGCCCTGTTTAATACTATCAAAAGAGATTTAAGAGCAATGTAAAACTGCCTGCTGAAGTCGCAAGCTAGTTGCCACTTTATTGCTATTTAACATTTTTCAGTTTCTGGAAATATTTGTATATGCATTGTTTCTCTGATTTTTGAAAAGAATTGTTGCATCAACAACTGTGTCCTAGATTAAAGGTGAACATTCATTCATTCAAATTAATGTTCATGTTCACAATTCAAAGGAAATAGTAATTACGTTTACTACCTGGTTTTCATTTCTGCTGGTTACATGTAACATATACGCATTGCTGTCTATTTGAAGCAACAACAATGCAAAGCTGCTCAGAAACTGAAAGACTGTGTATGGAAAAACTTTGACAGAAGCATACTGGGCATCGACTGGATGTTATTTGGGTTGGTGGCTGTATATGAAAAAGTAACGAGAGTGAAGAAAAACAAAGACAGGTGTCAAAGTTTCAGCATAACTTGATCAACTCAGGCACTTCAGGTCTGTTATCCTGCTAATATGTCTTAATGCATGTTGAAATCTTGGAAGAAGCATCTGGCAAGCAGTTTGTGATAAACTGGAGCCGTCATTCAGAAACTAAATCCAAAGAGAAGAGGGTTATTTAAAAAGCAGACAGGAAGTCAGTGGGGTCAGCATTTCTTCTGTAGTAACTAAGGCTGTATAGAAACGGATATTTTTCCACTCCTTTTAGGATATGGAAAGTTTTGCAGGAGCCTCTTGTTTTGCTATATAATGTTGCTAAACTAGTATTGCACAGAAACAACACAGATTAAATGAGAAAGGCAAGCTTACAATGATGAATATAATGCAATTTTTACTTCTCAAGCACTGACAGCCGTTTCTCTAGCTTTAAGCTGCTTGCATGCCAAAATTCTCTAAAGCTGAACACACATGTCAATCCTTAAGAGTCTCAGAAAAATATATTAGCATACCAGTGTCTTAAGAAGGTGGTATATCATTATAGGAGAAGTCCAGATTTTCCTTAGAGAAATAATTGCATAACCTTGTAGTTGTGATTACATTCTAGAACATTTTAATCTTATTTTTCATTATTTCTATTCAATAGAGATTGTGTATCCCTGCAATTGATTTTTATGGTTCAGGATTCTTGAGGGGCAGCTTGGTCAGTGTGAAGAAAAAAACCTGAACTGTTATGACTGATTATAAATTTAAAGCAGGCATGGGCATAAACACGGTAATGTTGATGTCCTAACCAAATATTTGATATTTTAGGATAGTATCTAGAAGAAGAGCAAAAATGGAATGTATAGAGGGAAAGTATGCATGGTAAGAGAGGCTTATCTCCTTATATATTTCAGGAGACTTAAAATTCAAATCTATTTTCAGATCTATTGAAAACTTATTGAAGAAGTTCCTCATGTCAGGGTAGACATTAGTGGAATATGAAGTGGTAAATTCATCCATCCTGCAGTGTAAAGTGCTCCTCAGAGAACCAGAGTATCACTTGTAAATCAAAGTGTGAAAGCATAGTTTTTGAAGGTGAAATATTTGGAGAATGTAGAGGAAGCCTCCAGGTGAAGGATATGAGTAATAACTGTCTGTTCTGGTTCAGGAATAGCAGGTACTGTTTCTGTAACTGTTTATAAAACTATTGGGCTGCTGGGTGTTTCAAACAGCAGAGATTTCTTGGTATAACATAGAGTAGGAAGATGTGGGAAATCACTGCAAGTGAAATAAGCTTGCATTACAAAGACAAGGTTTTTTTAAGATTCAGCTCCCATAGTTCCGTATCATTCAGGGTTCATTATTGGAATATGTTGTGATTTGAGCATCTGCCTGGAACAGAAGCTGGCAATCGTGTTTGCTGATAACTATGAGTGGTTCACAAAATAGCCTGAAACTTGCTCAATAAGAGACCAAGAATCTGTGATAGTAGACAGGGTCCTCCCAGAAACAAATTGGTGGGTTTGGGTGTTCTGAATCAGTTCAGATGGGAAAGCCCAGCATCCAAAATATTTCAAAGGCCATGAGGCAGTCTAGGTTCAACAAAAGATACACCACCTTGGAAATTAAAATCTAAGAGAAATGTAGTGTCAGATCTCGGGAACTCTCCTAGGGAATGTTGCCACACCATGACACAGTGGTTGGTCTGATTAGCTGTGGCAGAACACTTATGTAGTGCAGCAATACTGCCTCCAGTATTTGAGCTGGCTTGTGCAACTCCACAGGCAGCATTATGTCCTGCTGACATAGGTTGGAATTCAGCTCACTGCCGCCTATGCAGAACAAGAGCATTACAGCTCAGAGCCAGTCCGCATGGAAATTCAGGTGATGAGGTAAAAATACAAGCAGAAGAGTAGGAGTCTATTTTCATTGAAACCGTTCCCTGTGTTGATTTGTCTCGCTGCTTTCCGTTGACATACTTTCCTGTCCTCACCATGCTGTACCTCTTGGGCCCTTGATTATTGTTGAGTGAAATGGAATGGATTGGTTAATCCCAGCTTCCAACAGTACCAAAGCAAGTGTGGCCGCTCTTCCACTGACTGTTTTGTGTTGATGTGTCTGTAAGTAATAGGACAAGGAATAATGGCTACAAACTGAAAGAGGAAATTTAGGCTACATATCAGGAAGAAATTATTTACTGTGAGTGTGGTGAGATATTGTAACAGATTTCCCAGGGAGGTTCTGGATACCCCAACCCTGGCAGCGTTCAAGGCCAGGTTGGGTAAGGCCTGATCTAGTGAAAGGTGTCCCTGTCCATGACAGGGGCTTGGGATTAGATGATCTTTAAGTTCCCTTCCAATCCTTAACATGCCAAGATTCTATGATTTTCTCTTAGTTTAGAATTATCATGGAAAGTTATTTGGAGGTTGTGTAGTCAATGCCTGCAGCTGTACATAGAAAACTCTCCCTCTCCCCACAAGTCAGGGAGGTTTAAACACAGCTGTTATAAACAAGCCCTTGTAGGGAGAAACAACATTTCCTGGAATCAGCATTAATTACCTTGATATCAAACAGAAACTGTAAAATCCACCTTTCCTTGGGCTACCAGTAAATAGGAGAAAAGACTCCTGACTGCATCGTCCTTCACTGGACCTTGCAAACAAATGTCACCTGGTGACAGAGATTAGTAGAAGCTTGATATCCATCCCCGGTTGTTGAAAAAATCTGAACGATTAATTTCTCCTGGCACAGGTTTACTCAGTTCTCTCTTCTCTGTCTTTGTTACTCGTTCTTTCTTTTTCTGTTCTTCCTACTCTTTAACCAAGAGTTTCTGTTCTACCTCAAACTAAAGGCCAGTGTTGCTGGTTTTCTATGTTTCAGTGTTTCTGCAGGATCTTGTTCACATACAACAGTGAGAGTTACAGAAAAACATTAGCACATCCCTGCAAAGCTTAGTATTCTGCTTCCCAGCCTCATCTCTGAATCTTTTTATGCTCCTTTGAGAGCAAAGCTGGAAGGAAACAGTCACAGATGGAAATAGGAATTATAGGGAAGAGGGCTTATAAAAACCTCCAAGTAGGAAAGAAAGATGTAGAGGATTCTGTTCAAAATTAAAGGCAATGCCAAAAAACTAAGCCCTAAATTTACCTCTGTTAAGTAATAACTTATGAGTTTAGACCAAAAAGACCTATGTTCACACTGAGAATGAGGGTGAGAGATCTATATCAGTGGTTGGAATGGGAAAAGAGTGGCCCTCCTATTTCATTATAATCACATTTGTTGCCTGGGTGTGTTTCATTTGGCATGACTTGACAGATAATTAAACTAAGACATGTTATTTAAAGATTTTATTTGATACTTTTAGATATCAACTGACTTAGCAGTTGTTTTACTGAAAGAAGACGTGTTACTTTTTCATTACTGATGATTAGTTCTGGAATGATCGTGATATTGGACGATCTGCAGCATGTATGTAACATACTGTGCTTTCAAACATGAAAACATCCTTCTTTTTAGTCCCTTTTTAAGAAAATATCCAAAAATCATTCTGGCACATGCATGGAAGTTCAGGTGGAATGTTAGGACTTGAACTGAAAGAGAGTTCTTCTGAAGCCCTGCTTAGGGCTGACCACTTACCTACAGATGTTTGAAGATTATATAACTTTTGTGTAGGGTGCTCAGGACCCATAACCCAGTTGAGGTTATTGGAACTTCTCAAGTGATGAATCCTTAAACTCTTTAATCTCCTCAACAGTCAACTTAATAGGCAGGTTTGAAGAAATTCAGCTGCATAAAATTAGAGGATCTCTTTTATAACCGGTGCAGTTGTTTTTATTTTGCTCTAAACAAACAATTGAAAATAATTAGGTAGATATTCATTACAGAGAAAAGAATTCTGATTTTCCGAATATTAATCAAAGGCAAATCTGGGGGTGAAAAAATCTACTATGTTCTAAGGTTATCTCTATCTGAGGCCAAAAGACAACACAACTTTTACAGATGTTGAGAAAAATCTGAAAGGATTTCCCCTGTTTAAACAGGATTAGATTACCTGGAGATGCATTTTATGTGTTAAGGGATATGATTAGAGAGTCAAAGCCTTTAAGGATAAAAATATTTAATGAAAAATTTGACTTTTTGGTTTTCTGGATAATCCATGTTTTATAATTCTCAAAAATAATTTCTAGTATTTGATGAACACAGTTTGGTCAAGTGGTCTTCACACATCGGTGAAGAATGTTAAAGCAATAGTATACTAAATTTGATGTTGTAGTAAAATGAGACTAATTGATTAAATGCTGTTGTGTGAGAACATGACATCACTACAGAAATTTTTAAAACTAATCTCTAATGGGGTCCTGTCTTGGACTAACTGTCATAGACTGTCATTTTGGATGCAGACTGTTTAAGGGAGTTCTTACAAGACTTAGCACTCTGAAGACATTTTTATTATATTGCTTGGTTTATAAATTCAGTGGAGCATTTCCTGCTCACTGCTTTTAGCATAGGACAGGACAAGGTAAGAGCTGGATAGACTCTTTTTGTTAGGGAATACCACATGTCRGAAAACACTTACTTGATAAAGCAGAAAAATTTCTAGTGCATCTTTTCATATTATTTTTTTCTCCTGTGATGAAGACTCTCATGAAATAGTGGATAGGTTTATTTTTTCTGTCTCTGTTTCTTTGGGTAAATCCAAACTGGTGATTCAGAATTTGCTGCCTGGTGCTGGTTACATTACTACATTCTACCTAATAGAATAATTTCAAAGCATGATGGCACTTTCTCGATAATTGAGGTTTACATTGATTTTGTTATATTTTCATTGAATTTATTGATCTACTGGTGTAAGCATTGAAAGGAACTAAAGAGCTCCAAGAGCCTCCACTCAATTTGGTAGTTATAATTTCTTTTTAAAAGCAATATGGTCTTCTTAAAAAAAGGATAAACTTAGGCTGTAACTCTTAATATATTGACTTACAAGGTGCCTGAYGTGGAATGATAACTCCCTATTTTCATCCCATCCTGTCGGTGTTACATGAGGCTGCTTATGGTGAAATCACTTAATCATTTGTTTTATAACTTAGAAAGGCTAAGAGCAGAGGGTGTTATTACATCAGATAAAGTCTGCTATGTACTGCAGATGCCATGTGAGTACAAGATACACAGTCTATGGGGACATCCTCCCATATGGTCTATGGTAAGCTAAACTCTTTGCTGATGCTGATGACCACTATATTTTGCATTTTTCTGAGTATAAATGCTGATTTGTAAAACCTGAGTAAGCATTTATTTAAAAATTATCTTCCGGATGGCTGACTGAGTGTTGATTTTGGCAAGCTCTCTGAGATATTCAGTTATTTTTCTCTTCTTGTATGTCCACTGGAATTTAAAATGCATATGAAACCTATTAGGATAAAATAGGATTGTCTTTTTACAAATGGTATGTTTTCATTCCACACTCTGTTTGTGTACTGAGCTTTTATGTTCAACGTGTTGCTGCACATTTCATTTCTATGCCTGAATCTTGAAATGCTTGTACTAGCTCCATATAAATGATGGCAGCTGCAGAATTTTATTTAATCCTGTAGGACAGCACTTCTCTGACTGTTTGAATMTTCCAGAATTATCTGTGCATGTTTATTTTAGATTGTTCAGAATATGATTACTAGTCAGGTTTTTATAAGTAGGTACCCAAAAATAGGCTGCTTTGCCATATTCTTGGACTTTCTATTTTTGCCTTTTTTTTTTTTACCAACTTGAATACCTTACCAGGAAGATATTGCTCTGCTATTCAGTTGTCTGGTTCTAATACTTTGGCGTATCTTTGGAGTATCTTTAAATAACTTGATAGCTGCTTCCCATGACTGGTTGAAAAGGGAATAAATGTCTACCTAATGAAATGTGCCAGTAGGAACCAGTTTTTTATATTTTGCTTGATTTTATTATTTAAAATAAACATGCTGACTTTTCAAAGCACAAAAAAAGTATTGCAAGCAATTCTCAAATTCCATTACAGTTTTCATGAACTTGGTTTTTTTTATCGATTGTTTGAATTTCCAGTTAGTACCACATAGTTCTATATGACTGATGAGTTTTGAGAAGTGTCTTGAATGTTTTTTCTTGTGACTGAAACAAATTTTTTGCATCTAAGAAGCGAAGATAATTTTGGGAGGAGAATCTCCATGGCCCTGCCTACTTTGGTGAAATGGACTGCATCAATTGAAGTTAACTAATGTATTTGCCTGTAGGAAAATGAAGGCAGAGTTAAAAATTCAAAGAAAAAAGGTAATTTTGCTTTCTCATCCTGAGATCTAAAAATCCTTTATTATTTAAATAGGCAAAGTTGTTTTTTCACTGTTACATCTAGAAATTACTGACTAAGGTGAACGTGTTCTAAAATATTAAAAAAGTTCACCATGGCTTCCTGTTTGTTTTTTTTTTTCTTTTCCTTCTTCCCTTTTTCTGTTCTCCACTTTCTACCATTATCTGTTTACCTTACTCCCTTTTCTACAGAACGTGACCTAATGTTCTACTTCTAGAATTCTTTTATAACTGCCCTGTGTCCCCAAACATTCTGCTTTTTCTTTCCCTTTTCATCCGCAACTTTGCCTCCCAATCCTTATTACTCCTTCCATTGTATTTCCATTTGTCATTGTCCATGTCCGTGCCTGGACACTGTCCCATTAGCTACCTTATTCTGTTCTCCATTTGCAAAATCGTGTCCCAGCTGATGAAGTTTTGATAACATCTCAAATGAGAATATGGGATGAATCAACTGCAGAACATACCCTGCATGACTGCAGGCACAGCAGGTGAAGCAGATATCAAGGCATAGCAAAGAAATGTTTAAGAAAAGTAAGCACTCCACAGGTAGGTCTGGCAAAAGCTATTTCAATAATACATTAGAATACCAATATATGCTTAAAAATTTAGAATAGACAAACTGCTGCAAAAAAAATTGATAGGGAAGAGGTGAAGAGAAAGCTTTTGTGTTAAGCTCATCCATATACACTGAAGAAAAACATGCAGTTCTGCACATTTTTGTGGTCTGTGACAGCAGTAGACAACCTGCACTGCTTATCCCTGAACTCATCAGCTAAAGGCAGCTGTACCCAAACTCCGACCTTAATTTATCTTGACTGGACTAAACTGTGGCTGATGAGCTACTGAAGAAGTTTAATTCCACAGTAGCAGCTAGCTAAAGCTRTTACTCTAAGGTTTACTATTGGAAAAACTTTACTTTTCTGTCTGCAAGTGGCTGCCGAGTCAAATACATGTAATTCAGAGAGGGACTGCAGTTCCATAAATGTGACTCGCTTCTTCCATCCTACAAAGTGAAATACCCTGGACCAGCTCCATTTTCTACTGAAACAAAATACATGGAAGATTTTATTACAATTTTTAATACGCTAGGCTCTTTAGACAAAGTCTTTTTTTWAAAAAAATAGTATTTTCAAACGGGGGCACGCTCAAGAATTTTTGTTGTGAAATAATACCTCTGTAAAAACAAGATGGGGTTTTTTGCAGTGCAGTAATAACAGAACTTAGTGACTGTCCTCAAGGTCACTCTGTCTGCCTTTTCCAAATGCCTTTGAAGATCTGTATCCGCAAGTAACTAGAACTACATATCTGTAGGGAAACTTGTAATTGGCTCCATATATCATTCATTTACAACAGAGTATGCATACAGTATTATTTGTCTGGTTAATTTTTTTTTTGGAGACATAAATAATTCTTATATACTAATCATTCCTTACTTTCTTTTTTCTTCTCTGTCTTAATAGAAGTCAGACTCTTCAGGGCATGAGCACAGCCGTGTTTGTTATTACATTAGCAACACAAGAAACAAACCCCAGCTTTTTACTCAGGTCCTCAAAGATAATGTAATCAGACTACTTTGATTGCACTGTAGCCAGAAGACAAACAGATATTAGTCCAGCATGATATATTATTAAATAATAGCACGTCAGACATCAAATCAGGCTCAGCCTGAGTGGTATCTTCTGCTAGGTCGTAGTCTTCAGATCTCCCTTACCTGGGTTGGGTGATTCTTACTGTAGTATGATGTTAGGATTCTTAAAGTCGCTATTTCTGTGGAGTACACACTGGTTTTGGTTCTTTGCTTGTCATGCTGATACATTCGAAAAACAATCACTCTTCCTATCAGTCAAATGGTGGTAGCATGCAGACAGAGATGTATGGGATGTCARAACACTGTGCAAGTTGAAGTTATTCTTGTTAAATGCAGACATGCAAATTTCACTTCTGCTCAAGGCACACGAGAAAAATCAATGCTTTCCAAATATATATCAGTGTAAATATGTTAGAGTGTATCTCTGTATTCTCTTGCTTAAAGTTACGATTTCTAGTGGATTGTTGCAGTCAATATTTTTCTGCAGTGAAAAATATGAACATGCATTAATTTTCTTACCTGAAAAGGATAGAAAAGCACTGCTAAAGAGAAAATAATTTTCCTTTAAATTCTTGGCTTGTATTTAAAATTCTTTACTCCATTTCTGAGTGTATAGATTTCTGAGAATGTAGAGTTCAAAACACATATGGTTTATGCACTTTATACATTGAAATATCCATTTTATCTAACAGTAGACAGCTATAACTTATAAACATATAAATGAGAATAATTTACATAGTTAAGAAGCAGCACTTGGCTGAAATTAGACAATAAAGGGAAGCAAGTAATGTTTGATGGGTAATGGGTTTGGTCTTAATGACCTCTAGTCTAGTCTTTGAAAGGGTTTTGTGTGATGTGTGCTCAGATACTAGAACCATGCTAATATAATACATAAGGTATCATTTTCTGAGAAATTCAGCTATACTGTGAGCAGTTGTTTGAAACACCATTTTCAGAAGGGAAATGAGACCCTAAAATAAATGCTGCAGACTAAAAAAAGTGATACAGGGCTCAAAGATCTGAAATAATTTGCAAATTCAGGATGGTAAGTATCACTTGCAACATAACTGATGTATGTACTGCTGTATGGGGAATTAAGACAGTACTTAGCCTCTGCTCTAATGCAAACACCACCTTCTCCCCATTACTTTGAAACTAAAAGGTTTTGTACTTTTGTATAGGATTCATGAAATAGATCTATAGGCAGATATATATGGCCTTTATGGAATGATCAAATGTTGATATGACAGAGAGTTAGATCACATAGGCACAAGTTTTGATTCTTTTATAAGCTTAACCCTTTAGGTTTGTAGTTTGCATAAAGATACTTAACAAAACGTGGCAGTGTTTTGCAGAAAGTCACATGGTTCCATCAGGGAGCTTTAGTGGGAGAAGGGTGCAGATCTGGCAGATCTCCTTTTAAAGATATGCATATGATATCTTGTGATAAAAGCCACTGTGTTTCAGATTGTTTGTTTGTTTTTTCCTCTCTTGGAGGGGCTGATGTTTATACTAATTAGATAAGATTTTTTTCTTAACCCTTATGGAAAAATGTCCTTTTTTCCTCTTCAGAGCAACCATAACTGTAGAACAGGTTCACACTGCACATACATACTACAAAGCATTAATTTCTTCATCTTTGAAACACTTTATCCACTCTTCTTTCCTTCTTTCTACCATTTATTTTTCACCCAACACTCTGTGAAACAATGAACCATTGCAGCTGCTTTTGAGTAGTTCTTGCTTTTATTATACTTTTTTCTTCTTTTCTTTTTTTTTATCTTTTTTACATTTGGCATAGTCAAATAGAAAGAACTGTTTAGAAATGGAGTCAGAAGGACAGACGTATTTGCTTCCTGGAATTTTGCAGTCTGGAAGGAAATTTTATGTTCCTTAAAAGTTGTTAAAACTGAATTCATATGTCTCAAAATGCTCTGTAAACATAAATGAGTTTAATTATTCCTTTGTGGCATTACTATGAAAAAATATTGTGAACATTTTTGCAGCGAACTTTCCTTTCAACTTTTTATGTACCTGAGTGCTTGAGAGTTATCAAAAAAAGGGAGATACTTACATTTTCCATAATTCTATGATCAATGCACGTCTGATGTTATTCTCCTTTTTTAAACAGCTGAAATGAGAAGTGTAACTCCTCTGAGGTCATTTTGGATGTTTTAATGGAGAAAGAACATAGTCAAATATTCAGGAAACTTTCGGGTTGCTTTTCTGTATTGTGCTGAATTGCAGAAAGGCCGTTTTGGACCAAATTATAGAGTAATAGAATCGTAGAATAGTTTGGTTTGAAAGAGATCTCTAAAGGTCATCTAGTTCAGTGGGCAATCCTAGCTCAGTTACTCAGGTAAAATGCCACTATATGAGTAGGACAAAGCCTTGCCTAGGAAAGATTGATTGTATCCACCCCTCAGCAAGATGCAGGTGTGAAACTATTTCTTTCTCTCCAGGTATCACAAGGTCCTTCCACAAGCAAATCTTTAATCTTCCCAGTGACCTGTACTAGCCTTAGAGCACAACTGCTTCCGCAGTCTGTGGGCTGGTACCAACCTTCAACCTTTCCACAGGAAATTGTCAGCTTTTTAAGTAGACCAGTCGACTTAGATAACATCAATTACATTCTTAGTAGTTAAATATATGCTTAAATTACAGCCTAATGGAACATGATAAAGTATATCTACAGTACACAATTCTGCGCATTATTAAGATACAGTTAATGAATATTTAGAGTATGAGGGGAACTGTTTAGCTTGGGAGGAATACCCAGGCAAAATCATTTTACAGCATGTTTGTAATTGAGCACCACTCCTGATAGACTTAACAAGCATGCTATGCTGCGGTGTCTGAAGCTTATATTCTAATTAAAACTTCTGAAAAGGTCTGACAGTGGGAAATACAACTATTTCATAACCTAGCCATCTTCTTGATCTATTTAAAAACACTTTACTGCTGAAGAATGGTTTTAGGAAAGTCAGCCAGGGCTTATTACTCACATGATTGATGTTTTAGTTGTTGACCTTGAACACTATGGCTCAGTGCTGCACCTTTAATTACACAGCAAAGTGCTGCAAAATGCAGGTGTTTGATTAGGTAATCTAGAATTTAACTTCTGACTACCTAAAATATTATGAAAAGTAGAGGTTCTTTTTGTGCAGTCAGAATGATTAGCTGCCAAAGCTTAATCCCCTGCTAACAGAGATGATAGTTTACCTGTAAATATTACAAATGAGGTGTTGATTTATGGTGAAGAGGTAAGGGCTTTTTATTGTGCTTGTATAGTTTTTAAAAAATATGAAAATGTAATTAAACCACTAATACTAGCAGACATTAAAAAACACAGTTGGGTGTAGTAATTTGTATCCTCATATAGCCTGGATTTACTCAGCAGGTGAGGGTAGTTGTAGCCTACCTCTTTATTTGGGCTGCACAGTCTAAGTGTGATGCAGCTGCTTGACTGTGTTGCCTCTCCTTATTTTCTGCCTGTCTCCCATCTGCCAGCCTCTCACAGACTGTGGCAGCATCCATCCTGATACCACTGTCCTGGATGCTCTACTATCAGTCGTACAGTGACGTGACCCCAGCCCTTACTGCTGATGCTCTGTCTGTAGCAAGAGCCGGTGACAAATTTTTACTGAATTTTATGCCCAAAAATATGTATCTGTTTTTTAATGTTGCTTAAGTCACATCATTCTTAATTGAAATAAAACTGCCCTTTACTCAAGGTGAATTTCTAGAAACTGAAAATGGCCAGTCCCTCCAGAACTCAGTGCTTTACAGAGATTACAGAGGAGCATTCTCGAATACTCACATCATAACCTTTGGGGCTGCTACTTGTGCTGCCTATTGGGTTTTACTCGCCTTCAAATAGTGTGTAAAGACATTTCTCTTCAAACATGCACCTGGAGTTTGTATCTGCCAGGAGAATTTGGAATAGATTGCAGATATGTTCTAATACGTGTATAAGATTTCTAAATATTATCAATCAAATCATTATTTTCAATGAAGATAGTTACTACTTGTCTACATTTACTGATGAGGGCAGTAGTCCAGAGAAATGATTCTTGCCATAGTTGTCCCTTGGCTGTGTACAAGCTGGATCAAGATTGSTGGGGAAAATGTGAGAAAGAAGCAAGCATTCTGGATCCCATGGTGACAGCTTGAGAGTGGCATGCTTTGTTACTTGTAAACTGATAAATGCCATTAAAATACAGTAAATGCTGAGCTATGAGGTGCTGTTTTCACAGAAACACTTCTTGGGATTGAATCACCCCTTAAAATTGGCTGTGCTCACTGGTTCAAGAAGCATATTTTGTTGTGCTACATTCTGACCAGATAATGGCTAAGGTGCCACCTGGACTTGAAATCCTTGGTGTTTTGGGGTGTTTTTTTCCATATGTGTGTCTGTCTTTCATTCTTATTTTGAATATGATTATTGCCAAGACTGTGAGAGTTTACTTTGTAATGAGTGAACTATTGCCCAGTATGGGAAGATGTGAGAGAGGAAAACAGTACTATTGACATTGATTCCCTTTGGGAAAAGCGTGGATGTTCTCTAGGCAGGGCCATTTGCTCTGAGCAGCTCTCTGGCCAGAAATCCAGCAGCAATTGACAGGAGCATTAGAGCAAGAAGAACTGCCACTGAAAGAGCAGAAGTAAGAACATTTTAAAAGAATCATGCTCTCTGGACAAAGAAGACTGCTTTTGCCCAGAAATGTAATATGAAAGGGGAAAGTGAACTAGCTTCTGGATGAACATAAAGTTCATTAGAAGTTTCAGAAGTAAGATTATATTCAGGAGGCTGTTGTTTCCTTAAGGAGCTTACTTTGCCCCCCAACCTCAGGGTTTTTTTCCATTTTCTTTTTACCATTTTTTACTTTTTTCCACATTTTTCTTTTTCAGGAGAACAGAATTTTTGTGTGTTTAAGAAATTCCATTGCTGAAGCTGAGTTCTTTCTGTCTGTTACCAACTTGTTCTTTAAAAAATTAATCTTAAGTCAGCATCTCTGATATAGCCATGTTTTCTAGGAGAAATGTATTCAATTAACTGTGGTACTTAGGAGCTGGAAAGGCTGTTCCAGAGTTGAGGCAGCTGAATCTGAGCATCCTACTCGCCTGGAATAGTGTCAGATTAGAATTTGCTGTGAGAGAGCCAGACCTAACCATGATTTTCACCCACGGCTTAAACAGAGGGAACTTTATAGCAGGTTAAGTTCTATGAATTCTATCAAGACAGGCTGAGAGAGTTGGGATTGTTCAGCGCGAAGAAGAGACAGCTTTGGGGAGACCTCATTGTGGTTTTCCAATATCTTAAGGGGTCTTACAAAAAGAAGGGAGAGGGACTTTTGATATGGGCAGGTGGTGACAGGACAAGAGGCAATGGTTTTTAAAGGGAAGACAGCAGGGATGTCTTAGATGTTAGGAAGACAGTCTTTGCTCAGAAGCACTGGAACGAGTTGCCTAGGGAAGCTGTGGATGCCCCATCCCTGGCAGTGCAAGGCCAGGTTGGATGGGGCTTTGAGCAACCTGGTCTAGTGGAAGGTGCCCCTGTCCATGGCAGGGGAGTTGAAGCTAGATGATCTTTAAGGTCCCTTCCAACCCTAAGCATTCTACAATTCTAACCAATTCTACAATTCTAACTATGATTCTAGCCAGTCCACTGAACTCACAGGAAATTTAAACCTTTTGGTTGCATGTAAATAAGAAAAACTAATAATATTTGGATACTGATATTATTTATGGGAATGCATTATGTGGCAATAGACTACTGCATTTCTTTAATGTCTAAGTATATAGTAAAGAAGAATTTAGAATTTTCATAATGAAGAACTGGATGCATGGATAAAGGGATCTGTTTCTTCTCAGTAGAATACATGGTGCTGACTACTGGAGCATTGTTTTGCCTATAGTTTACGTATAGAATATGGTTCACTTAAGTATGAATCAAATAGAGTTTGGAAGTGAAGTTTAGACCTCTCAAAAGAAGCAAATGAGAAAAAAATATATTTGTAATGTTTTGCGTCTGGTAGAATTATGGCCTTCACTGATTTGCAATAGTAAATCTGTAATGGAAATAAACATTGTACTAATGGGAAAAGTAGGGGTGTGGACTTCAGCCAGACATGTCATTTTCTCATTTGCTTTTGTGCCCTACTTTTGCCTTTCCCCTGTCACATAAGAATATCCTTTTTCAGTGCCTGCTATTAGATGCTTACTACTGTCAAGTGTTCCTACCCAGTTACGTGTAAGGAAATTAATTGTTCTACATGAGTGAACTAGTGCTTCTCATTCTGCCATGCATCAGTTATATTTGAAGTAAATTGGAGTGGTCTGTCTCCTTTGCAAAAAAGATGTCTGTATTCAGTAGCTGTTTCTTGGCTCTAGCATCTGTCCAGATAGGAGCAGTATCTCTAACATCACTGCTCATGCAAATGAGTTTAAGTATAGAAAAAGATGAATAGGCTGCAGAGTTACTTTGCTGTTTCACAGGAGTAGAGAGATGTTCGAGATACGCCTTCGTGCATTAGATCTACTTAAAAGGAGTGCTAATAAATCAATTCTCACTTTTAGAGTAGGTGTTTTACACTACAAAAGAGGAGAGAAAAACAGTGTTAACACTAAGAAACAGTGATTGTAGGAAGACAGATTGGTGTGGGAATTGTGGGCCTGTAGTGTACATGCAACCACTTTTACCACTGTATTTGGAAACTAAGATTATTTCTAACTCAATCTCCTAAGCACAAGTTCATGTTGTGCAGGTTAGTGCAGGGTAAATTATTTTTTTTCTTCTGTAACAGGAAATTACAATTCCTGATCTTGCAAGTACTTAGGGCAATGACCAGAGTATACTGGAGTACTTTAAAATAAGATGAGAATAGATTTCATAAGGTTTATTTTAAGGCTTTGAATTTCTGTAGGTCATGCATATCAATATTTTATGCTAACCACAAGCAATGGAGAATTACCTGCAGTTGTAATTAAGCAAAGTCAGAATTCAAAACATGATGTTGCTATAGTAGACTTAACTAATGAGAGCTGAAAGATGGACGCTTGCTTTTTCAATTAAGAAGATAAATTCTTCTCTTGCTTAAATTACACTTTTAATGTAGTTAGTTACATAGGCATTGTATTTCACTATTTGTTTTGAAGTAAAGAGAGGAAATTTAATGACAAGGTGGCACAGCAGAGCAATGGAGCCAGAAGAGGTGGATTCTGTACTTGACTTTGGCCCTAGTCTATCACTGAAAAAAGGAAGACATACTGCATAGGTAAAATGACCATAAAGAAAATTTCTGTGGTTTTTTTTTTTAATTTTATTTTTATTATAAAGCAGTTGAAGACATCTGTTACACAATCTCTTATGAGTCTAATGTAATAATTAACTTTTAGCTTTTCAGAATACTAATTGAAAAATGATGAATGTATACATAGTTTATGAAAGTTTTCTAGAGAGAATGTTATATATCTTAGACTACTAAACTAAAAAAAGATATGGTGTTGTGGTAGATTTTCAGGTTAGTCTTCTTTAAAAAGATAGACTAAAGGGAGCTGAAAATCCCATATCATCTAATGATATAGAAATCATCCTCTTTCTTAAGAACACTCTGGACATCTACAGGTTTAATGGGAAATAAGAGTTCACAATTCCAGAATTGTGTTCCAGAAGAATTATAAGATTGTATTTCATCAAATATCCAGAGGCAGAGGTGTATGAACATTCACATGAGTGACTGCCCTTCATTCACTTATGTTGATTCAGTGGTCAAGTCTCCCTGTGTGGCCTCTGAGCTGCTGTGGAAATGACCCAGCGGGAACTCACAATGACCTGGGAGACTGAGAGTGTGCTTGGCAATTATCACAGCAGTCACATAAACAGTGAAGTGGCCTTGTTTGCACTGTGGATATAAGAAAACAGGGAGAATTTAATGTCTGCTTGATGACTATTGCATATCCACAATTGAATTTAATTTTCATTCAGAAATATCTGATTGCACCTTGTAGAATTCACCATAAATAAAAAGATTAGCAGGTCTGTACATTGTGAGTGAAATGTAGATTGCAAGGGTACACATTGCCTTAAGAGGCCACAATATCACAGCATTATTGAGGTCAGAGACAGAGAACCCTTTAACTTCAATGAAAGCAGCATGGAACCCCTGCAGAGTAGCATGGTTTGGATGATAACTTATTTTTCAGTCTGAAAGTGAATTAGCACAGTTGTAACAACAAATGATACAAGCTGATATCTTAATATGTCAGGAAAAAAGTCAATTTCAGATCTAGTTATAGGTCTTTTTTTAATGTGGTTTTGGTATGTTGAGCCTGGATCTATAATTAAACACTTTTTTTGGAGCAGCCCACAATGGGCTTTTTTCATTCAGGGAATGAGAATTGATTCTCTTCAGCTGATCCAATGCTCATCTCCTTGAGCTAAACTCAGGACAAATAAAGATTTATACAACTGGATCTACAAATAAAGCAAAAAAAAATGTTTCTAGCTACTTACTGAGTAAGAATTTAAATATAACTTCATAGGAGCAAGAGCTGAAAACAGGAATTGTATATTATTGTTCATATTCACCCTTTCTTTCATAAAGTGGGTGTAGGCTCTTTTAGGTGCAGTCCAAAGCCATTAGTGTGTGAAATTAGTATAATTAACTCGTAGATGTTTGGTAGGAGTTATTGAGAAGTTGCCTGATGATGACTACTGTTCGTTTGCATCTAAGGTTTAGTGATTAGCCTTACACATAATTACTCCCTATTTTAGGCTTTTTAAAAACCAAGAAAAAATGGATAAAAAATCTGGCAAGCAACCAAACAACAATAAAAACCCCACCCCTGTTCATTCTTCTGTAACATTTTCCATCGAAATGTGACAAATTCTAAAGCAAGGGCAGATGTTTTCTCCTTAATGCTCTGAAGGCATCTTTCTTCTCATTTATTTGACAGTATGACGAAAGCTATTTAGAACTACTAAATATAACATCTTTGCCTTGTCAGAAATAGAAAGGTGCAAACTAGTCTAAGAATTAAGCAAATAGAAAGCTTAAGGATTCTGGGAGAAGCAGAGAAATAACTGAAAGCTGGGTTTGGTAGCTGCATATGTCTCCTTCATTAAACTCATGCCTCACGCCCAGTCAATCAAAGGAAAAATTCCATGAGCAGACTTTAATCATGCAGCTACTAAGTGGATGTAAATCTCTTGGATATTGGTTTTGAGAACTRTTGCAGATTCTTAATGAAATAAAAAGTTAAGCACATGTAACTGTTCAAACCTCATGGAAATCTAGTTAGTTAATTCCTTGAAGTGGTAAATATGACCTCGTTGTTCTATCACGTTAGTACATGGTAAAATATAAAATAAAATTTAACACTGCCAATTTCAACTGCACTTTTCAGAAATGAGTTAGTGGGGCAGAAGTCTCAGAATTTCTGATCATCTACTTCCTGTGTAAGTATCGAGTCTCCTAGTACAAAAAGAAGTTGCGAGGAATGAATTACTGGTTGCTGGAAGCATTATATGCTTTCCTTCGTCTGCACTCTTCATTCTACAGCCTACAGGTTCTTGCATGTATCCTGAAACTGACTACAGAAGAGTTCACGACTTTATTGTAATGTAAAAGGCAGATTTTTGTTTTTGACTTACAGTCTTTAAGTAATGAAAATGTTTGTGAGAAATGAAAGATATTGTTGAGAGGGGTTGGTCTAGACATCTTGGATTCCCTACTCTAGATAAAAGAATTGTGACATGACCCATATTTATTTGCAAAACACTCCTTTTATCTTAAATTCCTGTAATGAATCATTCATTCTGTTTTGTTTTATAGGACTCTAAATTTCACTGGAGTTTTTTCAGAATTCTGCTTTGGTTATAAGTTCTCAGTACAGTTCAAACCTTTGTCTGGTATTGTAGCTGTGGTTTTTGGACCTCACTGCTGGGTAGCAGAGTATGTGATATTAGTAAAAATCTATGAATAGCACTGTGACATTGTTGGTTGGAGGATCTGGTAGCGAGGATCTGATTCCAGTAAATTATATTAAATTTTAAAACATATAACTTGTCTAAGTGCCTACAATTTATCACAGTAAGAGTTTCTCTTCAGATCTTTCCAGCCTGTTGACATCTTTTTGATTTGGTGATTTTCTGTCTCACAGGCATGTTCCTTAAATAAAATGTCTCTTACAGTTTTTGACAAAGTTCATATAAACTGGAACGCATTCAACCATTGTTTTAATAATCTTCTTTTAAGTTTCTTTAACATTTTAGTGTAATTAAATGAGCAAGATTTTCTTCAATGTGTAAGGTGAACTTTGGGAATGTTACTGAATTTCTATAACATTTTTCTGCTAATAAGAGAAAAGGCTTTGTTCCTTTCTAGTGGAAACTGTAAAAACATCTTAATTTGTTGGCTCAGGCAGTGTAGGCTACTGCAGAAACAGACCAGAGCCAAGTTAGTATTTTAACATCAAGGATTAATAAATTTCTTCGTAACAAAGTCTGAGGGATTCATGGCATCTGATCCCTCTGTTTTTTTCATCTTGAAATCCTGGAATTTTTGAATTTCTCTTGAAACTTTTCCTGGTAGTTTTTCATAGCCTACATTACACTTTTCAAAACTTCTTTTCAATATTTTGACCACTACAGTTTTATTTCAGCTTTGACATTTTTAGTAAATTTGGACAGTGGAATGATGATGTTACTGTGTCCTAAGGAAATCTGGGTATTGTTGAAACTAGTGGGTCTTTCATTGATTTTAATGTTCTCCTTACTTTTAGAGAGCTATAAAGTTTGCATTGGGCTTTTTGACTTTGTCAGGAATGTTTGTGCAATTCCAAAGGTTATTGTGCTATATCTTACTTAAGTTGTCTTCTAGTGAAAAGATGTTATCTCTCTCAGTATTTAGATCTTTGCAGCTTCTCTTCCTCTTCTTTAATTTCTGTTTCTTATCTGTACCAGAGCACCCTACTCATTATAAACTGCCGTTATCTGACTCAATGTAATAAGATAAACTATGAAAAAGTGTTCCTCCATTATGGTCTCTTCAGCACAGTGTGAGGAAGACACTTTACACCATCTCTGAAACAACACCAGATTAAATGTGCTAGTTTGAATGTGAACCAGCAGGGGAAATTAACCCCACACAAATACCTCGAGAGACATTTAGGTCAGAGTTACAATTTTAATAGAAAGGTTAAAATAAATGCAGGAATACAGAAAAAACAGGCTTAAACTGGCAGAGCCACAGTACAACCTGACAGTGGTTGCAGTCCTGTTGAAGGTCTGGAACTGGGCGTCCAGTGGTGCAGGTGTCCACCAGTGGTGAAGGTCTGGTCGTCCAGGTGTCCAGTGGTGTGGAAAGCAGTTGTCCTGTAGAAAGGCCTGGTCCTCTGGGTATCCAGTGGTCTCTCTCAATCCCCAAGCCTGTTTTTGTATGGTGTTTCCTAACCAGGGGTGGGATTTTCCACGATGGAAGGGAATGTTTCTGACGTTCTATTGGTTGGTCCTTATCCAGTTTGGTAATGGGCCATTAACAGAGATAATCCACTCAGGATGGGTGGTGCTTGCTGCTGGCCGGGATAGTTATCACAGTTAAGATAAGAAATACTACCCCACCTCACATGATCTGCATAGCCTCAGGGAGCAGGTGTGTAGCCACCTAACTGCGAACAACCCAACTTATCAAGGAATTATGTGGGTGGTGATAGAACGCATCCTTTTTTGGTTAACCCAGGACATTATGGCACCTTTGGAAATCATGGAATAAGTTAAATTGGTTTTTTGCTGTCTCTGACAGTTTTTTATAATGCTAGCTATCTTGTGGTGGGAAAGACTTAACACATACTGTGGTTTTAATGATTAGGTTTACATAACCTTAAAGACCCCAGAAGCCATCTCCTACATCTTCTTGAAGAGAATGCAAGAATAGACTCAAATGAGCTGGAGATAAGGTCATTTTAGTGGAACCTTTAAATAGACATTAAAGAAAGCTGCCTTCTCACCATATTTAGGTCCAGCTAAAAGGAACAGAAAAACATGGGAGAACTTTCAATGATAGCAGGCTATTATCTTATCAACAACAGGACAAGAAGCTGAGCTTACGGCCTTCTGGGGAAACTTTAAATATTTTTAAGCACGTGTAAGCCACAATGATTGACATTTTCATAAATGTTTGTGCTGTAGAGAGATTGTTAAATTGCCAAGCATTTGCTAGTGAAATGTAAAAGAAACCCTCTCTTAAATAATATGCTATACTGCGGGAGGCTCAAAAAGTGTTACTCTATCAGAATTGTGCATAAAACAATACTGAGAAGATGAGTACTGAGAAATTCTCGTGTGAATGCAACAATAGTTTAATTAAATGTAAATTAAACAGTTAAAATGCAAATATTGTCTCTACCAGTTGACAGTTACAAAGTAAGTGTTTCAGTTTGTTTGTTTTGCAGCAGTGTATGTGAAATGTGAAATGTAACATTGACTATAATGAAAATATTCAATCTTATTGGAATTTATTATTTCTTGGAATTCTTTTTTAATTTCATTTGATTTTAGGACAAAGGAGTTCTACATTTTTGACTCATATGCCCAGTCTTTCAGTTAGTATTAATCTGAGATATTAAATTGGCTTTATATGAGCAATGATTTTAGAATGTAATGGATCCTTTTAAATTTTTATTGCGTTTTTCTAATACATGTATATTGCAAAATGTGTWGAAACTTTCTGAGATCTCTTATATCCATTTCAATACCACAGATTATACCTTTGCTTCAAATTATTATATAACTGTGTAAATATTTGCATGTGTGGATGTATTTTTTCATCACTAGATATGCTTATAATATTATAGATATGATTATTGTATTTTTAATATAAAATTTTTTACAGGTTCAGTGTCTCAATATGTTTGTTTATCTTGAGAAAGGGTGAGAAGTATATATTGCAAAATGCTGGTCTCCTTTCAAGGACAGGCTTGTGATGGTAGGAATCAAGCTGTTATATTGGCCCTTTGGATATTTGTAACTATGGGGACAGCTAAATTTATGTATGCATCCCTGTTCTCTCCAAAGCATACTCACTGAAGAAGCAATCTTTCTTCACTTGTCTGCTAATATTAAAAAAAGACCTATATTCACATGAATTCTCTGGTACAATGAAGGTGCTATGCAGGCTATGCCTCAAAATTGCATCCGAGTGTTGTATTGTCAATGGTGGAACTTGCTATTGCAGATAGAGCCCTTTTGCACAATTACCTACGTGCAGCAGGTGTTGTCCACTGTTCTGAATGCACACTTTCAATGCTTATTTTAGTGTAAACTAATTAATTTAGCTTAGTAAAGTCACACTTTTTTTCATTATAATCTGTGTAATTCAGAATTTCCTCACAGTTCTGAAGATAATTTAGTGAAAATTCCAGTCATAATGAGATCAAGGGACATGACTGACGGGTATTCACATCATATGTACTACTTTAAAAGGCACTTGGGATTGCATTGCTTCTGCCTAAAGCAATGACAAAAATGTTCAAGTCCCAAAACCAATATCTATAACAGAACAGTTTTTGTGTTACTTTAAGTATTAATATTGAAAGACTTGATTAATATAGTAAATAGCTTTTACTGTGGTGCTTACAGATTTTGTAAACACCTTTGTTTTCTCTTCTTTTTGATTTCACTTCTATTAGCATAAGTGTATATATAGGCACAATTAATAGAACTCTTCTGATGAATTTCAGGAAAATATACTCCATGTTCAGCTCACTAAGCCATGAGGAGAGGACACTCAGATTGTAAAGAACCAGAGAAAGGTTTGGATTGGAAGAGACCTTTTCAAGATCATCTAGTACAACCCATCTCCAGGCAGGAACATCTTTCTTTAGACCAGGTTGTTCAAAACCCAGTCTAACCTGACCTTGAACACTTCTAGGCATGGGACATCTACAACTTCTCTGGACTACCTGTTCCAGTGCCTCACCACCCTCACAGTAAAATATTTCTTCCTGATATCCAATCTAAATCTACTCTCTTTTGGTGTAAAATAGTTGCCTCTTGTCCTGCCACTACAAGCTTTGGCAAAAAGTCTCTCTCTAACTTTCTCATATGCTTCCTTTAACTATTGAAAGGCTGCAATAAGGTCTCCCCTGAGCCTTATCTTGTCCAGGCTGAAAAACCTGAACTCTTTCACCCTTTCCTCAGAGGAGAGGTGTTCCAGCCCTTTTCACTCAATTTTGAGATGTGTTAATGACAAGGACCTACTTGTGAGTTAAGATACCACAGACAGGCTGAATCATTCACAGATCTGAAAACTGAGACAGGAATCTGGAAATTATAGAAGGATAGTAGGAAAGAGTGAAGGTTAAAACTGCCAAACATTGAGAGTTCTATACAGAAATGTCTGAAGATCATCTAGAAATGTTACTTAGTATGGTTCACAAAGATGCCATGATTTTGGACTGGTGGCTTAGACCTGTTTAGAAAAGACAAGCCAGGGAAAACTGGTAGTTACACTTCATTTGAAAAATGTATTTCTAGTTTTCTGATGTTCAAGTAAGAAAGGAGAARTAGAATTCTTGAAGGCACACCTTCACTGGCTATGAAGGGAAAAGAAAAGGACATTATCATTCTTGGAATCTATTGTAGGCATCTTGGTCAGAAGAACAAAGTCACTAGAAACATCTGAATGATTTGGTGAGGTTGAATTGAAGAGCACTGGATATTCAATTCCAAAAATGGTGTGTAAGGGTAGAGAAGGTCTGAGACGTGAACAGCTTTATTTTAAAAGGTAAAGAAGGTTGTTATTATTACAATCAGATTTGGCTGAGACTAAGGGATTTCTGAAACTAGATGAGTGTCTCCACGTGAAAGCCAATTGGTTTGAAAATGACTGTAAAGTGGCAACATGTCTGGGTTTAGGAAGAAGCAGCTGCAGTAGTAGTACATGAACAACTGACTTCAAAAAAAGCATAGTTTAATGAACCCGGGGACCTAGTAGAAGTGATCTCCTGGGAAGGTAATCTAAAGGAAAAATGAGTGAAGGAGAGCTAGCAGTTACTGAAAGAGAACATGTTTAAAGCAGAGCTGAAAACTATCACAATGGACAGGGAACACATGAAATATGCTCAAAAATATGGATGCATCAGGCTACACAAATAAACATGAAAGCGTTGGAGGAAAAATTCTGAAGGTGTTAGAATGATGCATTAGAAAGATAAAAGGATAGCCCTGGTCCATTACTTAGCAAGAAAGAATAACAAGAAAAAGAAAAAGAAAACTTCTTTCTGTAGGCATGTATTTAACCAAGCAACATTACCAAGTAGGTACAAACAGAATTGGGAAGGAACAATTTAAAGAATATTAATGTAACATGATGTATTCATGTTGACAGGATCCAATTAAATTCGCCCTTAAGTACTTAGAAAACCTAGCCAGTTTAATCTCTGAACCATTAGCAAACATAATACCTAACTTTAAGAAAGGAAAAATAGACTATTGTAGAATTACAGATGAATCAGTGTAATTTCAACATCTTGAAAGTTACTGGAACAAGTTATTAGCATTCAATGTGTATGTACAGAGAAGATAAAATAATAAAAACAGCTGGAATTGTTTTGTCAAAAACAATCACATCAATATAGTCTAATTACTTTCTTTGATGGGATTTCTGGGTTAATCGGATCTGGGAACAGATAGGATTAATTTTTACTTCAGGCAAGGTTTCTGACACTGTCCTGTAAAGAAGTCCATAAATAAATTAGGTCAATATGATCTAGATGAAACTAAGATGAGGTACATAACTGGTTGGAAACAACACTTTAAGCTGAGTTATCAGTATCTGACTACCAAGAAGGGTCAACAGTGCTGGGCCTGTTTTTTTCAACATTTTCATAAATGACTTTGTAGCAGACTAACAAGTATGCTTCATATATTTTATGGCTGGAATATGACAGTTGGGTAGCTTTTCAACAATAGGAAAGAAAGATAATTATCTTCAGAAATTTTAGATGTTTTATATCATGTGCTGAAATTTGATAATAAATAATTGTAAAATGGTTAATGAGAAGAGTGAAATGCACAAATAGAAAATTAGGATAAAGAACAAAGTATTTATTCTGAAGATCAGTATCTGAATGCCAGAATGGACCACTGACTTTGTCAGCTAAAAAAAAGTGATGGTTTTGAAAAATAAACGTCAGATGTTACTCTGGTTGTATTAACCAGATTGCCATATGCAGCACATAGAAGTTAAGAATTTTACCCCAGACCTGATGAACACTTGACTATGAAGTAATGCATCCATTTTTTGTCTCCATGCATTAGAAAAGAGCTGAAAATCATAGCATGCTCGAAGGAGAGCTTCAAAATTACAAGAGGTATGGAAAATTCCCTTCTGAGTTGAGAAGGCATATTTAATTGATTTCATCTAAATGGTGGAACTCATGAAAACAGATTTTCAGTGTGCAAAAGACTGTTATAAACAAAAGACATCCATGTGTACAAACAGGTAATAAGTAGTTTAGTTTTCAAGAAAAACCCTAGAGGTAACAACCAATCAAAGCCCTGTGCTTTAGATTTGGTATTTAGAAAAACCTTCACCTTTGTGAATGAAATGCAGGAATGCTAACTACTGCGAAACAGTGAGGGTTCTCTTTCACTGGGGATTTTTAAGGAAAAAAATCTGACCTATATAGTCCCGCTGCACTTTACACTGCTTTTGGGGTAAGCAACTGATTTCATTAATCTTGTACACTCAGGCAACCTTCCTTTTTTTCTTTATGGTTCCTTGCAAAATGCTATGTCAAAATTCTGAGTTTGGTCTTTGTATCTGGGTAGCCTGACAGGTTATCTCAAATATGATGCCTTCCTAATTAATAAGTTATTCCAAATAGGTTAATGCATACAGAAGCAGGGAACAGAGKTCCTGAATCAGCTCAGGGTCAGTCACTTGTCAGACTGCTGCTGTTTATTACTGCACAGATACTCTCTCTACAGTTTTGCACAAATACCTTCCTGTCTTGTGGATGCCCCAGATGTGCATCTGGAGCACAGCAGCCTCTCTGCAGTGGACTGAGAATGTCACCTCTCCAGGCTACGATCTTGTTTATTTGGGGCTATTTGATGGCAATGGCAGCCACCATATCTGAACACATCACATTAGAGCTAGCTGGAATCAGAAATTTTGTCCTCAGGCAATTCCAGTATTTTGACATTTGTTTTCTGTCTTCCTTACTAGAGTAGATCTCCTCTATCACATTGGTTTCATTTAGACTGCAGTGCCTCATGGAAGATGTAGTTCAGACAGGCTAACAGGTGTTTCACCACTGTCTTAGAACAAATTGTGCTGGGTATTCCATTTGCTTGCATGACTTTTGTACCAGATCAGTTATATAAGTTTTCATAGAGTTATTCCTGATTTGTGCCTGTGGAAGCAAGAGAACCGTAAGAAGATATGTCAAACTCTATGATTCAGTAACAAAACAGGACCTTATTTCATAATTGTAAGTTTRTTTGTTTGTTTTTTTCTAAAAATATTTCCTGCTCTTATTTAAGAACTGAGAGATTTATACGAAAGCACAGGTTGTATTTTCATTGATGATGAAATTAGCTTCCACAGATTTCCTCATCTTTGTTGCTTCGATAAAGGAAAAAAAAGAAAGATCTTTGGCTGGAGTAAGGAAAGACATGGCTTCACGAACAGCAATAATGTAATAATGTAATATTTTGTTTATTTTGGTCTTGCCCAGCTGATGAGTGGTACTTAGGGGTATTCTGTTTTTTAAGCAGGATTCTTCTGGTTTTCACTGTTGAAGTGATTATGTAAAAAAAGTTGTTTGTTGGAGATTTTTTATTATTTCTGGCAAAACATTCACATTTCCCCTGAATACATTATACTCTAGTATATGCAGTTTATTTATTCTGAAAAATAAATAGAAGACTACCATGTCATATTGTTTTTCCATGTAAGTTCACTAAGGCTGTAATGTTCCTTGAAAGCATTAAAGTATTTGCTGTTTTGTGGATAATGAAAGCAACCTCATACAGAACTGTGTATTTAAACTGTAGCAACCATATTTCTTCATCCACTGTAATATTTTTGTTTCGGGCCCAACAAATGACAAATTATTCATTTATCTTCATTGATTAGTTGTGTATCTGCATTTCACTTCTCTTTGTCATTGGATTTTTTGGTTTTTTACATGGCTTATGTCCAGTAGCTAAGTGGTGGGAATCTCCACACTGGTCTTGTTTTATTTTATAGCAAAACCTGCACAGGTGCTTTCTTGACTTTATATGTGTTTTCATGGTTCTTGTTTTCAGACTTTGTCCTTTTACATGGGAAGTGATACCTGGTATTTATCCTTTTCTTCAGTCTTCAGCAAGAATAAATTATTCTGTCTCCCTTTCCTTTTCTCAGAAGAGCATGGGCAGAAAACCCTAGAAAACTGACTTCTAGGCCAGGAATACCTAGAAGTACCTGTCTAGTGGAAAATCCATGTGAGCTTGCTTCCTTGTCCTAACATAACCACCATGGAGAAGTTTTTGTTGATGGGGGAGTGTGGAAGGTCTCTGTCATGGCATTAATAGGCCCTGCAAGCACCGAGTTAAAACAGGAGCATCAAATCCAGCAGGCCGTCCCTGCTTTCTGTTCCAGATAGCTCTTCAATCATTTTGACTTGTGTCTGCTTCTATCAGCTAGATTTTGACTTGTCAGTCTACTTCTAGTAGTAAAGTCAAGCAGCACTAACACCAGCCTCCCTGCTGCAGAGCTACATCTACTGTGCTGGCTTTTATCTGTGACTTTAAAGCTCCTCAGGGCTTTGTACTGTTATTCAGTGTAATTACATATTTTAAGCACTATGCAACTTTTGKCAGTACCAGTTTGTGTAACAGAATGAAGAAAAAATATTTTTTGATAGCATTGGTAGTGTGTATTTTTCATGAAACAGGATGATGTTCCAATTTATTTGTTTGGATTTGTGATAAAGTAAAATCTTATTAGAGAAAACTAAATTATACTGCAATGTCTAGTAAAGCAGACATGCAGTTGATTAAATAATTTACTACTTTGCCTTTTTCTTATCTTTAATTGAATCTAGCCCATCTCAATTGGACAAACAGGGCTCTTTGAAGTTTTTCCTTTATGTCAGCTTGCATATATGGTCCTATATCGCCAAGTCTGAAGCTTGTGATCAACCATTCTTATAATAGAAATTAAATGCAATATTTAAAAAAGAGCAGTAGAAAGCTTGGTGATTCTTTCTCCCGTACTTYAATGTAAGTCTTGCAGCATGGAATGCCAGCTTTTCCCCCTGATTGCATCTACAAAAGCAAGGAATAATTCCACCAAAGCCATCAGGATTAATGAATGATCAGATCTGTTGTTTACCCAAAGTCTGTAGGAGTGGGAGAGGGGAGACCTGTATTCAGGATAGGCTAATTTTACAATCAGTAAAGCAACTGAAAAAGTAATGAAGTTAAAATTTTGTAAATCTTCTATTAAAATGCCAGGATTTGATATCCCAGGTTAAAAGGTAGGTTTTGCTTATTATAGTAAATAAATGAGAGTCATAGAAGTGGTTTGGGCTTAGTCAGAACGAGCATGACCTCTTACCTGGTAAAAAAACCCAGAGACATTATAGACAAAGGTGACAAATGGGCAGGAGGRATTGAGAGAACAGGAATGAAATCATCTTTCTGTTACTGATTATCTGGTCTGTATGTAGATCATGCTGGGGGTGCAGTCAGCAGGACTAGGTTTCTTGCATGTGGCATTGCTCAGAAGTCCAAAAGCTATGTGGGGATGGTGAGCTGCTTTCTGATTTGATCTGACTCTGCAGTTGGGTGTCATTAATGAGCCTTCCAAGAAAGAGAGACACAAATTGCCAGGAATGGGAGAAGGAGAAAGAAGAAGGAGTCGTGAACAGTTTGAAAAGCAGGAAATGGACCAAAGGCACAAAGTTCATAGATGCCACAGAATTGTTGAAGTCTGGAAGGCATCCCCAGAGATGATCTAGTCTAACTCCCTTTCTCAAAGAATGATCAGCTAAAGCAGATTACCCAGGGCCATGTCTAGCTGGATTTTTAAGGTCTCCAAGCAGACTCCAAGACCTCTCTGGACAACCTGTTCCATTGCTTGACAAACCTCACAGGAAAAAAAGTTTTCTTATGTATAAAGGGAATTTCCATTATGTCAATTTATGTTCATTTGTACCCATTGGCCCTTGTCCTGTCCTCGTCCTGTCAGTGGGAACCACTGACAAGCGTCTGCTTTTTTCTTCTTACTCTTTCTCATCAGTTATTTATGGCCACTGATAAGGTCCTTCCTGAACCTTGTTTTCTCCAGGCGGATGCTCTCTCAGCATCTTCTTGTATGACAGGTGCCTTACAATAATCTTCATGACCCTTTGCTCGACTGTGTTCCATGTGTCTATGTCTCCTTTGTACTGGAGAGTCCAGAACTGGACACTGTAACTCATGACATGATGGCAAATATATTCGAAGTGTGGAAATAGGAATCTCAAAAAAAAAAAAGCAGCATCAGGAGCAGGGCAGCTACGCCTAGGTGAGGAACAGCCTAGTCTAGTGATCCTTTATATGCACATGGTCCTAAGCAGAGCTGACTCAGGTGTTTTTGCACCTTCACAGAAGTTTTGTGCAAAGATTTTTATTTATTTTTAAATCCCAAGGCCCCCAAAAYTACAGAGAAAATACCAAAGGTAAACAAGAAGGAGTACTCTTGAGTACTCTTGTCTCTTTTGTTTCATTCAGGAATGGTTTCCACACATTTATATGACTGTAATGTGGAGTTTGTGAGAGGAGGAAGAATTAGAAGAACAAGGAAATGTCTCTTAAGATATTACATAGGTATATTTGGGGTGTCTCATGTGGGCTCCGAGAAAGTGCAATGTGAGTTGAGCTGAGTCCAAAAGATCTGTGTCTGTATTGACAGAATGCTGAGTTTGATCTGATGTATTTTATTATCTTGGGAGGGCTTTTTTAATTCAGGCTTAGCTCCATGTAAAGCAGGTTCATCTTGGCTAGCTCATAGCATGGGCAGAACAAACTCATTATCTCCTGTAATGCATTGTGTAGACTCATGTGGGCCATTGCCAGAAAGGCTGTAATCTGCTATAGAAGCTGTTGGCTTGGAAAAGGCAGGGAAGAAGCCTGAGTGAAGTGAATGAGCAAGTACAGCACTCAGACTTCATGATTTTAAATCCCAAGGCAGGTAACAAAAGAGAAGGAAAGGTAACATTTTCTTGGAGTTTGTAGAGAGGTCAAATGGGGTGTGAGTAGAAACAATCCAGAGCTGTGTAAAAGCTGAACAAGGCAGAGGCAGTGCTTAGAGTGTAAGTCTAAAGAAGGTAGAGAAGACAGGTGGATGATAGCAGGGAGAGCTTTAGGAAGAGCGTCAGTCAGGTTTTCAGACACAAGTGGGCAAATAGATGGAAATAATATATACACTCAGTCACATAAAAGAATATAAAATACATGCTTTTTAAGAAGGAAGACTGTTTAAATATCTGGTTCATGAAGGAATGTCTGATTCTTCTAAACTCAAAAATGTATTGTAATTTATTTAATTCATAAAGAAGCTGTGGTGAAGCATGGTGCAGTTGATATTTACTCTCTCTCTATTCCTGCTTCTTTATAATCAGAGGATAAAGACATGAAGTTGTTGAAGATTTTTCCAGCTGCAGTTTCTCCCTTTACGGTATAATCAACACACAGCTGCTTTAGAGCATACTTCAGGTTGATCATATGGATTTAGTTCTGCTGATGGCTGCCTGCACGTTTTCATTTGAGAAAGCTTACGCATGTCATTCTGTAATGGTTCCTATTTCCATTTTAGGTCAATATGCTTATGATGGCAAACAGCTATAAATGGCTCCACCAGGTGCAGGCATAAGAAACCAAGCAGAAGAATCTCTCTTCACAATATACCCACAAGTTTTCCCCTCGACAGCAGTGTTTCTCTTCTGCAAGTTATAAACCCTATGTTTCCAAATAAGTCGTCATAATATACCATAAAAAAAGATGCTATACTGCAGCATTATCATTTGTGAGGCTCTTGATCTTTCATAGTGGAAGTCAAATGTCTGTTACATATTTGGAAAGTGATGGGGTCTTGAGGTTGTGATGTGCTGTGGGTGATCTTTAGACACATTTGGGTAAATGTATCAGGTTACATGGTAACCAACAGCAGTAGCATAGGTGTCCTTTTCTGGTCTGAGTCAGATCTGACTATAAAATATAGTTCTGACCTTCACGCTTCCTTAAGGTAAGCAATAGGTAACTCAGTTTTCTTTTTATTCTGAGTGGAAATATACAAGTGCATATATGTTCCATAAATTCCACAGACCTGTCATCAGCAAATCCACCAGTTGCTTGTGTTTTTTGAAATTATTATTATTATTATTCTTTTCTTTCCATCCAAAAAAACCTTAAGGGGTTTGTTTTTGTTTGGGAGTTCCATTTTGGTTTATGTTTTCCCTCAAATGGAGAAAAATACTTTACAAGTGATCTGGGAATTATTTGCAAACATGAGTAATTTTTAAAAAATCAACTAGCAGTAAGGCTTAAACCATATATGGCTTATGTGTCCTGCACAGAGTAGGTGAGGAAAAAAAAGCATCAAAATTATTTGCACGTCATAGGCAAACTGCAAAATGTTTGTTATAGGCAAATATTGGAACTTATTTAGAGTCAATTGAAATTTTTGTCTTAGAAATGCCTTTGTTTATGAAGATCTTATAGAAATTTGAATATATGTATTATACTATTCTCATCTGTTGTGTTTTGCATGATACTTATATTCCACTTTTCTCTCTTCCCAGAAGAACCTCAGAGGTGTTCTGGCAATTAACAATCTCCCACATGACGTGTAGTGGCTCATTTTACTTAAATGTTTTGTACAGTATGTTTTGACCATGGAAATCACCTTCCACAAGCTGCTTTATCCCAGAGATCTGAGGGCTTGCATGGACAGTAGCTGGGTGAACTGTGAGTGTCAGGTGATCAAATGTTCCGAGAAAGATTCTTGAAAGGACGAAGTAATGATGTAACATGTATGGAACAGGAGAGAAAACTTCAAATCAAATTTGTTATGAAATTAGGTATCATTCTAATTGGTTAGAACTGCACGTAATTCTTAACTTCTGTTAACTCTTTTTTTTTTAAATTATTTTTAAATATTCTCTCACAAGTGCCAGAAATATTTGGCTGTGTGGGATGTGTAGTTTCTCTGAACTACGCATTCTTACATCTTGGGGTTGTCAGTTTTCTTAGACACTTCAGCTGTATCATTTCTGCTCTGCTTTTGCTTAAAACTATACTGAAGTGTGTATTGCTGGGCTGTATTGTACAAGACTACTCTGGCGTCATTGGGCTGTTTTCAGAGTTGAGCTTTTTATTTCTATCTACAACATATGCTTCAAAAGCAATAGCAGAACATTGTGTTATTTTAAAGTGACTTTTATCACAACATTTAAAGAGAGAACCTTACAAATGAAAATCAGATCTCCTCTGTCCTGTTGTGTTTCTGGACTTTTTTTGTCTGCATCTCTACTAAAGATGATACTGTCAAGGTAGCTGGAACTCGTTCATAAACTGATCTGCCTTGACAGTTGTACCATCTGGAAGCTGTTACCTTTTTTAAGTGAAGGATGTATTTGTTTTTTGACAAGTACTAGAGATTTTTATTCAGAATCGTAACTGTAACCAAGTAGTGCTTAGCACATCTTAAGTGGTGGATGGTGCAAATATCACTTCAAGCCAGGTTGGTTTCTAAGAAAGCCAGTCTCAGAGCACAGGTGAAGACTCCAGGTGGTGTGCTTTGACTTGCACTGGTTGTCTATGACCCCAAAGGACTTCTGGGACAGCAGTGTTTTTGCTTTGCTTTGCCTGTGTTTCCTGCCAGACTTTGCTGCCCTTAGCAATCGTGAGAGATTGGTGCAAGCTGTCAGGATTGGAAGGCTGAATACATTTCATGCTCTAAAAATGTATGGGGGTCACTGTTCATCCTGACTGGAAAGAACTGAGCTAAAATAGGAGTGTGCACTACTTGCAGTAAATATTGCACAATAGGTGGAGGGGCATCACTGTAATGCAAATATCCTACTGGACTTATTCATGACAAATGTGGAGCTGCACCACTAACAGCAATGGGCTGTGGTCAAGTCTGAATTGATCTTGGGTCTAGCAGAACAGTCTGCTGCTGATGTTCTAGTACAGAACAATGATTACCGAACTGTGGCATACCTTTATTTTCAATTCATACACCATCTATTTCAAAGTAGCATGCAAAACAATAATATGACATCTTGCTCCTTTAGTCACAGAGGACATGAGTGACAGCAGGTGGCCAGTAAATGCCCCCTCCTGTATCTGTGTTTGGCACAGAGATATGCCAGCTACTACCATCGCCATATGGAAGAGGTGGGACAGGAGTCCTCCACTAAGTGTGTGTGTGACTCTGCCCTGACTCTGCAGGAGTGGCTGCTCATTACACAGGGGAACCCCTGTGGAAAAAATGATATATTAGAAAACATCACAAGCAAGGGGGGCTAGCCAGAGAGCTAAGAGGCATTTCCACATATTTTGCCAATAATTGTCTAGCTTTTATGTGCTACATTTTGTTTAAAGAAGCCTATGGCACAGATGATGATGTAAAATACGTTTAGGGTTTAACTTAATAACAGCCTTAGGTGATGCCTTGCTCCCTACTATTCCAGTGGGACTTGGAGATACTAAACTAGCATGCATGAAGAGTGTCATCACTCTGTCCGTATTGTATCRCACTCCACATTTTGTTTGGAGCGCTTGTTTTGAAGCATTCTTTAAAATAGTAGTATATTTGAGGTGACTTCAGCAGTTTATGCTCATTAGGTGGCACTACAGCAGCTAAAAGATGTGATAATCTTTAAATCATTCTCATCATATTTGACTCATCTAACCACTCCAAATGTATTTTTAAGGTCAGTGACTATCATAGGTCTGAGTGTCTTCTTCATACTCCACTTTTATTTCATGTTTGTTCTTCTACCTGTAGGCTGCTACACTAGAGAGTTGCAGGAGACCATCTAGTCAGCATGTTAAATATTACTATTACTAAATTGTTCTTTCAGTGCTAATAAAATGAAAAGGAGAGACAACTATGCATGGAGGAAAGAATTAGAGCACAGTTCCTCTGGAAGTTATAATCTGCTTATTGTAAGTTGCATTGGTGGTTAACAGGTATGAACTATTTAAAGAACTAAATAAATTATTTAATTCAAATTTAATTGAGTGCACCATCCTGCCAAAGAAAAAAAATTATCATACTATATACTATTACTGTATATAGTATTTCAACAGTGGAAAGTAATGAAAGAGTTTGAGCCGTATTTATACTCTTTTGTAGACTTTTGACTGATCAGTTAGGCCAAGTGTACCACAGAGATATAAGTACTTGATATTGATTTCAGTTGCAGCATACCCCAGACCAGCACTCTGTAGCTTTCTGTAATATTACTTCTACTGTTTTTTTCCTACATAATTTTGCTTAATTCTGCACGGGGTTCATTGCATCCATCCTTACTTCCATGTACTGTTTGCACTTGAATTTTTCATAGTTACCTATAAAAGTAAAAAGGTAATGCTGAGCTTCCTTCAAGACTCAAATGTTGCTGGATTACTGTCGTTATTTTTCTGACATGTCCAGGGAAAAAGTCGAACTCTGAGCAAAGCAGAGTGTGAGTAATTCTACCTTGCTGTCACATTTTGAAGAGGCATACAGAAGGTCAAAGTGTTCCTGCAGATCAGAAGCTCTGAAAAGTTGCTGAAGGGCATTGTCTGCATAGACAGGATTGAGTAACTCATGAAGGAATAAAACAATTAAAATAGGTTCATGGCCTGGGCATTGTTTGAACAACTTTGTAACTAGTTAACTAGAATTTAAACTTACATGTATTTTTCAATTAAAAATATACATAATTTTACAAATACTCTGAGACATTACAAAAGCTGTGATTTAAAGAAAACACTATTTCCTGAAGTACTTTTTTTGTGATAACTTCYCTAAATTCATTCTTTCCATGGTGTCAAATGGTTTTAAGTAGTCTCCCAAACTGGGGTATTATGAAGATTTGAAGGTGACATCAAAGAAAAATCAATATTTGCAAACATGTTAGTACTTATTCATAGTATGCCCTGATATTGCATGATTAATCAGACTAAAGGAGAGTATTTTCTTCATTCAAACTGCTGAATTTCGTTGTGATGGATACAGCAAGCAAGGTTGTCCTTCTGCATTGACCTTTCTAAAGCTGAACATGTCAGATTCTCATCACAGATGGCATTGCTTAGAGGTTCTTTGTCAGATCCCTTACCACTGAGATTGTGTTTGAATTTTGGGTCAGTAAAATATAGGCTGATAAAAACCTTGAGAGTTATTTGGGCGTTATCTGAAAATGCAGCTCTTAAAATCATTTATGATACTATTACGTATCAGAAAGTTGATAAGATTTTTGCCAGCAAAATCAGGTGAAATAAGAACTACCTTTCCAAAACACTAGTCATAGTTTATTTAAATTCTGAAAATACTAAAAATGTATTATTTATCGACTCTTGATCAAAATGAAAGTAAACAGTTGACACCAAGTCTGACTTGGTGCTGCTTTTAAGCATTTCAACAAGATTAAACATCTGGTGAGGCCACTTTAATCCCAATTTTAATAATATCCCATTTAGATAATGAACTTCTGACTTTCATGTGCTTGAAGCTAAGCCTTTCCTCATGTGCAAGCTTGCATGAATCTGTAACACACAGAGTAGGACATCTGGATCTGGATTTAATTCCATGTTTCCACAACCAAGTGTTGAAAAAATAACATAAACTGAAGACTTTGTGCTTGCAGTTCATTTTATTAATTGAAGCACAGTTATCAACAAGAGCTTGAGTGTTACAGCAAGCAACATTAAAAGCATTACTTTGATACATTAAAGTATGGTGAAACACAGACTTCTAAGTATGTACAGATTTTGTCGTAAAGATGGAAGATATTGAAAGTCAAGCCATTTTAACTGGGCTCAGTTACAATAAAATGATAGTATTTAAGGTGTCTCATGGATCTATGGGCCTTATTGCTGATAATAGGACATGAAAAATGTCTGGTAAGACCTGTGCTTGTGGAGCCTCCCTGTCTAAATTTAAAGCTTCTGCCTAGCTGCCAATTTGTTTTGTTATTTTATGTTGCAAAAAACTACCAAATGTATACCATAATAAAACTTAACTTCACAGTAAACTGAAATGCAGTATGTTTAATCAAATGAAAGGCATTTTAAATAATAGAACAGGGGTAAAATTGCCTGTGAATGACAGTAAGCAGAGTAAAGTGATAATCATTAAGGTATTTTGAAACTATGAGACAGTTAATGTAATAATAATGGAAATAAAATGCAAACACACTGTGAAATTCATGACTCATTTCTATCTGGCTGCAAACACAGCAAAATGCATATAAGGTATTTTAGTTTGATCAGACTAGTACATGTAGAGTCTGTCTGCAATTTCAGTTGGAGAAATCCCTGCTTTTTGGTTTTGTCATGTAATTAACATAAAAAAAGAGGTTGTGGTTTCAATAGCTGACTATATTTTTATGCATTAGATGCTTTGTATTATTAATGTATATGGGCTCTAGTATTGTTTTCATTCCTAGTTTTTATTTCTAATTTGGGATTTTTTTTTTGACAGTTTGTAGTCATGACCAATGTAAAATTAAAGCCATGTGCAACTATCTGTGAAGATACACATTCTATGTATTTTTATATATTTTATAAATCTTCAGATTAGTAAGGAACAGTATACAGTATGAAAAAATGGCATTATTTGGGAAAAAATCTTTTATGCTATAACCGTTCTGGCCAGAAATGTATAATGAAGAAATCCTCACAATATGTAGCTTGTGTATGGTTCCACCTGACCTACTCAGCTATCTTCCTGAAGAAGCCTTGATTTAATTTTTACAGCTTTTGATTTTAATGGAGGCATTTCCAGATTTTAATTTGTTGCTTTCAACTGACACTGAATATGTGTTCAAGTTCACTATTAGATTTCTCACTCTGCCTCTGTGTAGCTGCTCTAGACTTAAACAGCTTAAGCTACCACTTGAGGACTTTTGAGGATTTGCTGTAATTATCCATGTTACTCTTCTTTTTAAGACATCTATGAGCCTTGCAAAAGTGTACATGCATTCCAAATTTTACATGCAAGGGTGTGGAAGACAGTTAAAAGATGAGCTGGATTGGATCACAAGGGTGAGTGCCTCTCTAGGTTGCTTGCTCTTCTGTATAGGACCTGATCTTTTTTTTTCATCATGTTCTTTTTCCTAAATTTTTTGAGCCTATACATTTTAAGCAGTTCATATTGATATTCACTGTATTATATCCTGATGTGTGCAATCATGTATGAAAATGTCACACCCGGGAAATCAGGCAGATGTAATGTGACAAAGTTGAGTGTTAGCACAGCTTGGACTGGGAACAGAATTTTAAAAATCGTGTCCCAAATCTGCATTCTTTTAATGGGTAAGGGAGAACAGGGTATTCAGCTTATACAATACCTTCAGCTTCCACTCACAACTATGGATGAGAGAAGTTTGTTTGTGTCAGCTACTTTCTTTAGGTTTTGTCAAGTTAAATAAGCTCATTGAGTAGCATGGTCTTTGAAAAGTACTTAGCTGGTGCTAAGGAGTCATCAAATTTTCCATTATGGTTTTTTAAATAAAGCATTTATTCATATTCTAGACTCTTCTTTAGCCTACTCCCTTGCAATAGACTGTTAGACTACAGGCAAGTTTGAAGCTCTCCACCCTCTGGAGAAATACTACTGCTTAGGAGGAATGCTACCTGTAGTAGTGGGAATGCCACCACAGGGGAGAGCAYAAGTGATGGTATGGATTTGTATTCCAGTGTTTAGAATGGGAAAAATGAGAATGAGACCAAAGACTGTTTATTGCTCTTCCTGTGAAGGAAATTTTCATGCATACCTGTGTGATAAAAGATCTTTCTGAATAGCAAAAACCTGAATTCAAAGCAACCTGAGAAATTTGGGATAATGCTTATGCTATCCAAAGAAAACGTGTTTGTCTCCAAAAAGTAAAAGGGTTGTGCTATAGGTAATGCACTTAGAACAGTTACCAAATCTACAGTATTCTACAATAAGGGATTTAAAGGAATTGTGGGGTACGTAAGTTCAAACAGGAGCTTATTTTAGTTGTTTTATTTTCTCATCTATAAATATTTATTTATTTCCATAGGTTTTAATTATTCATAGAAATAACAGCATGCTAGTTGATACTGTGTATTTTGTAATACTAATGCAATATAAATGTATTTCCTTGCTTAAGAGTATGACAAGTTTGCAGTTGTTTTAAGAAATTAATGTATGATCCAAAGTATAGTGCAGGGTCACACCTGTAAAGTTAGTGGCTAATGCAAGAGTCACAGGTGCAGAGTTTTAAAGCTCTAGTATTTAACCATTATGGGGGGTTATTTTTAAAAGTATATATTAAAATAGAAAACAAATTATGAATTAGCTAACAGTTAAATACAACTTATCAAATTGGCTCTAATATCTGAATATGGAAATAAATTATAGGAGTATATATGCTTTTGTACATGGGGTTCCTTTTGCAAAAGACTTAAATTGTCCTGAAACCTTCCTTTGTGGTATTTTTATGTATTTTACAAACCATTTAGTCGAACATCAAGGTGAAAGCAGTTTAATCAACTACAGGAACTTGAAAGTATCACTGTGTTTGTTCTGAGGTACCAGGARGAAGCACAATTGATGTCCAAGACTTTTCTCCTCTCCTCTCAGTCTCTTGTCAGAGGTTTAAGGGTTCCTCATCTAGGGAGGGAGATTACCATTGTTTCCCCATCTGATCTGCTATAAGAAGAAATCCTTTAAGACTGCAAAGTATTCAGACAAACTTATTTTTTTTTAAGACAATGTAAGCTCTATGATAGATTTTTATGTGTACATGTCCATGGAATTAACCTCCCCGAAATAAACCTTTACCAGTCTTGTGTGGAAATTAAATTTAAAGCCTCAGTATTTCAAAATTAGATTTTGTGCCTTTCTAGGAAACAGCAGCTACTCTAGAAGCCTTTCAGAATGGCAGAATAATCCCTGAGGGTACCAGATCCATATTACATGGAGAGGTACTTTGAAGCAGTTTTCAGCAGAATATTCAATACCTGATATGAGAATCAAAACAATGTTTCTAAGAGATTTCAGATACTTTCCTGCTGTTACAAGTTTTCATTTTCTTTCAGTTATTTTACAGTTAATAAGGAAAGAAGAACATAAAAAGTTGCATGAGTAGAAAAAAAAGTCTTGCCAGGCATTTCTGTTACAATGTTGAATTGTGCACTACTTGGCACTATCTGAAATATTTCAAGATCTTCACAAGATTGGGAATAGACATTATAGATATATATTCTTCTCACACTAATTAGTGGGAAGGATTTTACAATATTTAGTTCAAGTATTGCGTTATGAAAAGTGACACCTACAGAACTTGTGTCAGCTGCCCTGAATGCTCCACAGAAACAAACAAAAAAAATAGCTYGTTTTGAATCTGCTAGCAAATTTTAATTAAGATTTTTTAATCATATGTCAGAAAACTGGCTTTGGTTACGTTTGAAAGGATGTATACATATATTCTACCTGTCTGGACCTTGTGTGCACAAATGAAGCCATTCATATAAACAGCTGCTGATCCAATACACCATCCCAGGCCTCAGTGGCAGACTTTTGATCTGTTCCTCTCAGACTCCTTTCCCTACAAAGCAGTTCAGTGCTCACTAAAACCACATGCATCTTTTCCAGACCCTTCCAACCCCAGACTGGTCTATATTAGTCCTTCTGCAGACTTACGTCCTGCTTTTTTTCGTTAAGGCTTCTGCACTGTCTGCTGGAGGCATCAACTGCCAGACCTCCCAAAGTCCTGGGATGCTATTGCTTAAATACACAGCTTTTGCTTACAGAAAGCGTTACCTCTTTGCTGTCACAGCCTCATGTGTTTCGTTGGGATGAGATAAAGTGAACAGGCACAGAAGACAAACTGGTGATTTCTAGATCATGATATCTAAAAATTCAAATCTAATGACTATGCCACGGTGATTCTACAAGTATCCCATCACATCTTTCTCTTCATGAAAAAGTATTATTGCTGAGAAGGTCATTAATTCTAGAAGGAAAATAATGTGAAACCTTTTGTCATAGAATACTGTTGATCATCCTGCTTCCATAGTAAAGCTCATAGGACTTCYCTAAACTAATTCTACTTTAAAATAACACATATCCTTTAGGAAAAAGACAATCCATTCTGATTTTCAGCTTCCCAGTGAAAAGAAAATTCCTTAAAACTTTGAAACTTATTCACTTAGCTACTTACCCTTGCAAGACTTTTTCCCACAGATTTTATTGAGAAGTTTATGATGAGATTTTGAATTTAGAGAGAGAGAGAGAGAAAGAAGTTATTTCCTGAGTGCTGTAGTAGAGTTCTCAGCATGTGTGGATAGGAGTGAATGGTTGTCAATTTACTGAGGGTGGCAGGTGAAATTCAGTGCTGATGGGGTAATGCCTACTAGAGGAGATAATTTGGATTCTTCACACACATTGCAGATTTCTAAGTTAATTGTAGCCACTGAGAGAAGAGACTTGGGCARTATTTTAGACAGCTCAGCAAAAACAGCCATCCGGTGTGCTACAAAAGGAAAATGCTAGGACATTTAAAAACAATTCTAAAAATCCTGAAATATTTTAGTATCATTAAGATATCCTGTTCTATTTTCTTACATATGGTTTGTTATGTTCTGACAACTTAATCTCAGAAAGTGATTCATCAAGAAAAGACAGAATTCTAGAAAAGGGTAAGAAGAAATTTGAGTATAGGAATGCCATTTYGTAAGGTTCTATATTAATATTGTTTCAATGAGAAGACTAAATAGGATCAGCCGTAAGACTAAGAAAAGCTAAACTGAGTTTTATTTATATTTTCAAAAATTAATGTGGATCAGTTGACATGGACAGCAAACTTTAAAACGAAAATTGCTTTTTAAAAATCAACCTTTAACTGATGGAATGAATATGAATTTTCTTAAACTGAATATTCCTTAGACTGGAAGAAAGAAGAAAGGTTAGTTTTYGTGAAAAATTGCTTACAGAAAAAAATTACAGTGGTAAGCATATATTAAAAAWATTGAACCTTAGAATAGGTATATGATGGTCAATTGCAGAATTTTAAGGTGAGTAAGGAGGTAGCTCTTGATGAAAATAGAATTTATAGTGCAGATGCTTATCATACAAGTATCACTTTCAAACAATGCAAAAACATACTGTTACCTCTTTTCTGCAGAAAGTTAAAATACATTGCCAAGTTTCTAAAATTAGTTCTACTTTAGCTGTCATAATGAAAAACAGCACAACAAAATAGGAATACTACTTCCATGAAGTCCACTACCTCTTGGAATATCTCAGTTGGAAATACCTTGTGTGTCTGTTCTCATTTGGGATAGGAYGGACTAGAACAATGAATCCTGAACAATTTGTGCCACATCAATCATAATCTGAATTTTTTTTGTTCAGTATACATGGGTCACAGGCTGGAGGTTATTTTGGTTCCTTGCTTGCAGTTCTGAGGTACCTTAATCCATACAATAGCTTGATGTTTGCAAAATTCAGGATTCGTTTGCTTCCTAACTCTGTTTTCTCTTTTTTTCCTTTGTTTTTCTTTATTTTTTGTGTTGTCGTTGGTTYTTTTTTTTTGGTTTTCAATATAGCAAAACTTACGCTGCTCCTTTTTCCTAAGGTTTTTCTTCATGGTAGGAGCTGAGAAGTACAATATTCAGATTATTCATTAAATTGCTAACTCAATTACTATAATAAAACTTTTTTTTTTTGTTTYTAAGCCAAAACTGGAAAAAATGTTTAATTTTTCTGTTAAGCRTATATATACATACACAGATAAACTGTAACACCTTTGTCTTTAATACACACAAAATCTGTTCTCACTTGCACTYTGAACCTCTAAAAATGTATACATACTTTTTGAAATTTGAATTTAATTGCTGAATGGGTAATACTAGGTCTAATTTTGCCTCTAGTTTATGGTAGACCAAGTCTAAAAAACGTATTTTAAACTGAAAGCAAATTAATATCAAATAAACTGCTGCTTGGGATGCTTAAAAATTGGGTTCACAGGATTAGAATACTAATGACATTGCTATGAAAATACAGGACCTCTGATAATTATTAACTGCAAATGTAGTTTTCAAAGTATACTGTGTTACTTGTTTTGCGTATTATCCTTCATAATTTCATGGAMGAACATGTCTTTTGGAAAAAGAAAACAGAAAAGCACACACATACAATTTTCCCTGGCCTTTTCTGCTATTGTGATTCTATCTGCATGTTTGGTCTAGAAAACCAAWGTATTTATTTAAAAAACAAAAACAAAAACAACCTCTAAAATGTCTGAACTTTGCAAATGTTACTAGTGATGAGTGTAAGGAAATTATTTTCTTTAAGCAAGTTATTTTTTTTAATATATAAAAGGTATGGATAAATCCTAGTCTTGTTGTTTGTTGGTAGAGACACTTGATTGAGTTGAGCTGGGTAGTAAGTGCTCTAAGYATTCATCTGAACCTATGGCTGCTGAGAGCACTCTGGAATTCACAGCGTCAGGTCCTAATTAAGCAAAGCTGAAATTGTTCTACTACATTTTAAAATTGCAAAACACATTGCCATAGCCCATAGTGGAGCTAATAAAAGATAATCCCGTGGCTTGCTTTGAAGCAATTACTCTATGTCCCTTTCTGCCTGCAGGAATCACCTTGTCACATCCCTCACGTGAATCAATCTACCACTTCCCCTTCCCCCCTTCTATTTTTGTAATTCTGCCCTTTAACAAAAATAGAGTTTAGAGGATGACATAAAAAGGAGAGCTGCAGATGTACTGAAATATATTCAGTCTTTCTGCTACTTGCAGGAGGCTTACAAACAGCTGGTGAGTTAGTGTACTGCAAGCAAAATAGACTTATCAAATGATTTATAAGGATGTTTGTATCTTTATGAAAGTAAGAGGCTAATAGAGCTAGCCTGAGTTGGTCATATTCTGTCACTAATCTACACAGACATTGTTTCAAGGAAAGGGAGTATTTTACCTTGGAATTTATTTGTCTTTATTATAGCAAGCAAGATAGTTTTCTCGATACTTTCTGTCTTTTTTCCTTCACCTTAACATCTATGGTAGGAGTCACATGCCATGAATTCTGGTACTGAATTCACCTTTTCTTGCTACATAAGATTTGAACTCTATATGTAAAAACTACTGTGTTCATCTATTGTGATCCATGCTAGAACAGAATTAATGAAAGGTATGTGATCATTGTTGAAGATGAATAAAAAAAAGTAAAAATGTTTAACCAGTATTGTTGTTACTTCTTTAGTTATAAGGCACTGTCTGGCTTCATTTGAACCACATATACAAGAGGAAAATAAAGACAGGTGTAATTTGCATAAATTATCGAAGACAATCATTAGAGGCAAGCATGTATAAATGGCAGYGCTAGGTTCTGATTGATCCCTGCCCTCCCTGTGGCAGAGTCATCTCCCACGGGCATTTTCTGAAGAAGCGTTGGAAATGAAAGTGGGAAACATTAATTATAGATCAATATCCCATGGAAACTCTTCTACTGGACCAGCATTTTCAAAACTTGTGAATAAGTCAAAAACTAAAAGAGTATGGGATAGAGGACAAGCTATTTTCTGTATTGCCTTTTCCTTTTCATGATTAAAGCCTCTGATCAGATAGACCCATTATGTAGCTGAATTGATTGTGTTCATTGCAAAACAGTGGCTGAACTAAAATRTTGTCCTTCTTCCTCATGAAGAAATCATACATTTCAGGGATTTTATTTCCTTTCTTTATTAGCTCCCTGGCCTCTTTGCAGATGTTATGAGGTTTTTCCTTCAAATGTTCCGTTGTAGTATCTACTTTTGTATTGTTTTCATTCTGTTGTGTGGACCAAATAAAGTAATTTGGGAAATTAGTTAGGGAAAGACAGTATTACCTTTTATGTTCATTACACTTTCTTCTTGTCTTGCCCTGGGAAGTGAAAAACTGATATCATACATCAATTTTATGTATTTATGAAATCCATGTTCATCTTCTATCTACAGATTTCTGCAGGAAAACATAAATCAGATTTTTCAAAGAGCTATTATAGTCCTGTAAATATCACAAATCTTATACCAGTCAAAAAAAGAAAGTTTTTCTAAAATATGCAATGACATCCAGCAAGGAGGTGCAGGATGCAAAATTTTGCATCTTACATATATGACTTTGAGAAGCAGAAGGAAGAAAAGGATGTTTTCAATTTAGAAGTGGATGTAGCATATATTTATATATTTACATTTAAAAACTCATTTGACTGTGGTAAATAAACATAGTGTGCCATAAAAGCTTATGTTGCTAATAGTCATGACATCATTAATTGCTTAAAATTACATAGAAAGAAGTAAAAGTAAAAATGATATGCATCCAAATAAAGGAACTAACTGGTTCAGTTAAATACCTCCTGTTTCCACTGGAGGCAGCTTTGTTCTTGACTTTAGCATAGCCAGTTGGTTTTTTACAGACACAAACTTTCAAACACTGCTTATGTGTGGTAAAGTATGCATTTACATGCAATCTTATCTGTAAAGGTGTAGTAAAAAACCTATGAAGTACAAATCAACAAAAGATATGCATTGTGTTTTTGCAYTTCTATTCTTTTGCTTTAATGCAATTTTCCTTTAACCCATAATATAAGAATATTCATGATATTGATATCTATTTAGGAAACATTTGTGTAGATATTTAGTGTATGTTTCTGTGACTCAGAATATGATGTTTCTTATGTTTATAACATGAGAAGAAAATGTATTATAATGAAGAAAATGAAATAAAGGTGATATGGAGAAAAAAAAGTTTGTTCAAGTCACATTTCCTTTAGATGTTTAAGTTGCATTTTGTGTATTTCACTGTTGTAAATTATAATAGTAAAGTTATTTTATCTAATGGATTCAAATACCAAGTGTCAGATATAGTCTGAATAATCATTTCCCCAAAGAAACTGCGTAGATTGACCTTTTCATTTTATTACAATGAACGACCTTCCCACAAGCCTTTTTAAAGGAGCACACCACCATCTGTTGGTACATYATGTATTTATGTATTTCTTATGTAAATGTCTTGGAACAAAGTTTTAGTACTTTTATTAAAATTATTTGTAACAATGCATTGGGGTATATAAAAAGGAACAGTGATCATTACTGTATTTTTGGTCAATACACTGCTGGTTTTGTTTTTGTTTTGGTTTATGTGACAGCATGTAATTTATAATTGTGCCATAGAAGACAGAAGTACTGAATAACAAAGATTTCTTATTTAGTCTTACAGTAGAATACAGTTTCTGTTTGCCTGGTGCTGCTGCTGCTGCTGCTGCTGCTAATGATTTTACAGCCTATGAGGAAAAACCCTATATTATTGTTAAGTTTTAGTGATGTGAATACCTCCATTTGAAGTACGTGATTGCCTGCAATGATATTCTCAGAGCCTTTAAACGCGGTCATTTCCAGCTAGTGGCAACCACTTGAAGACTCTGCGGCTTGTAGGATGGTGACTGAAGCAGTGAGGCAGTCCTTATGAATTCATGATGAAATGCATTGCCTTGATTGTTTAGAATATGTGAGGGGAGATAGGCTTGATTTCTCTCTTGAGAAATCTAAACCAGAAGAAACAAAAGTTCAAGGAAGTGCTAAGCTTCAGGATCTAAGCAGCAAATTCTCTTTCCCTAGTTGTTCAGTTCCCTGCTTGCTTTTTTCRTAAGAATAAACAACTCTGCCCTAAAATATCATGATGCTAAGCATAGTCAAAATTATGCCATCAGTATATAGTTGGATTAGACCAAAATAATCAGCTTGCAGATGAGGTATTCCAAAGCTATAGGGGTCAAAGATGCTAATACCAAGGCAATGAAAATGTGGGGTGATCTTTTGGAGTGYGGTGGAAGACTTCCTTGGAACTCTTGCCTTCTTTGATACATCACCAAACAACAGTTGCATTTATATAGTGATTGATATGTTCAAAGCCTTGTCTACATACTTGCAATGCTGCGATGAGGAAAGTTGGGAGGAATCACTCACTTTTGCTACCAAAAAAATTAGTGATGATTTTCCAAGGAACACCTCATGGGCCTTTTGTTTAACTAGAATTGTTCTGACTCCAGTCTCATCATTGTTTTTGTTATATGCCTGTCACCTTGATCTGGCCAGTGGTGTTCTAGGATCTAGGCATCTGAAGGAACTCCACAGCTGCATATAATGAACGATAGAGAACCATAAAAAAAGAGAAAAATCCAAACCCAGAAAAGATGAAGGATGTTCCAAGTAGCACCACATAAGTAACCTCTCAGAAGATACACAGAGAGGGACAGAAAGATGCTAAAAAAGTAAAAGTCTTAAAGGGACTGGAGGTTATGGAATCTTGAGGGCAATCTCCATTCCCCACAATATAATGGTTATCAAAGAAGTAGACAACAATTCTTTTTAAATATATACCATTGCTTAGATAGCTGGCAAAAAGTTGCAAGGTTGCACCCATGTTCTTCATTAGTTTGAAATTCATAAACCAAATGTGTTACTGAGTAGGTATTGTGGAAAGAGAACTCTGTCCAACCCCCTTCCCAGGACCATGTCCAGATGGCTTTTGAGTATCTCCAAGAATGAGGGCTCCACAGCRTCTTTAGGCGACCTGTTGCCAGTTTTTGACCACCSTCACAGTGAAGAATTGTTTCCTTAGACTGAGAAGGAAACTCCAGTCTTTCAGTTGTACCCATAACCTCTGGTCATGTTATTGGGCACTGCTGAAAAGAGCCTGACTCCATCTTCTCTACTCCCTCCTTTCAGATATTTGTGTACATAGATAAGATACCCCTGGAGCCTTCTCTTCTCTAAGCTGAAAAGTCCCAGCTCTCTCAGTCTKTCTTCATAGTAGTGACGCTCCAGTCACTTATTCATCCTGATGGCCCTAGAAGTTTCTTTTTTTTTCTTTTTTTTGGAACTAGTCATGACATTGTTGCCTTATATGTTTGAGAAAGCAGAGGCTGAGGCCATATAAGAGGGTAAAAAARGTAAAAATTTATTAAGAGGTTTGGAGAAAACAAAAACCTTTTCCCTGGGGTACCCCCCCCGGGAGCGGCCGCATTCAGAGGAACTGGGCCCAATCCTGCAGGTGGACCAAAGCAAGTGTAAGTTATACAAAGGTAAAAAGAGTAAAAAGAGGTTACGAAAGAGTGCTCTGCGCGTTCAGGCTTCTACTATTATAGGGTTTCAGTGAATTAACATAGTTTTGAAATATTCTCCAATGAAAAGCAGAATTTGATGAGACTATTCCTTGTGGCAAATTTCTATTGGCAGATTTCTGCTTACCTCAGAAGCTTCATTTTTTGGATATCATGTCCAACTCTGGAATGCTTGAAGACTGATAACTTGGTTCTATTTTGTCTATGGGACAGGGAATTTGCTAGTTACAAGGGTGTGGGGTAAAGGCTRTAGGATTATAGGGTTAATAATATATAAAAGTATAAAAGTAAAAATGTTACTAATATAAAAAGCATAAAAGCAAAAATCTCTCTGGCATCAACATCTGCAGCCAGACTAGTCAATACAGCTTTCTTATCCCTGCAGAGCATTTAGTACTTTTCTAGAAGCTATAGAAATTCTAAGAAGATGTAGAGACAGTGTCCTTTACCATGGGCTGTATGATTGAGTATTTACATCTACTAGAACTGTTAGTTTTATTTGTGGAAGTATTTCCACTGGTCTGGGTCTATGCCAGACTGTGCCAGAGATTTCTGTTAGTGATTGAAGAAACCTTTCCTGAGCAACTAATGAATAAGGTCCACATTCTGCAGTCAGTTATAAATGTGTTACAGGGAATGATCAAGAGTTTCTTTCCAGGTCAGGGATTTGTGTCATAGTTGTCATACCACTAACCCACTCTCCTACGGTAGAAGTAATGAATAAACAATGTAGCTTCTGCATTTGGAGCTGGGATGTATCTAATCCCTGTTCCAAGCATATTTCAGTCGCTCAAGGACAGTGCTATATGCAGACCTCACATCTATTGCTTACTGGTAGATTCCYGTCTGCCTAGGATCTGTAAATGGCTCTGGCCTGGTGCTCCCGACGGCTCTTTTACACCTCCCACTTCTCCTGCTCTCAAGCTACATTGGTTTTCCCATGTGTAAGTGTGGCAGTAAAGGAAATTATTTAGAATATTTAGACTAAACTTGAATTACAAATGAGAGGAATTCAGCACAGTTTTGAGTACATTTTGCCTTTTTACTTTTGCCACTCCTTGGCTCTGAGTTTGGTTCTAGTCACTAGCAAGGCAGAGGTTCTGGTCTTGGGCTGCAATCTTGATTCTTGAACTACCTCTCACTGGGAACAGTGAACACCCTTTTAAGATTACCTCTGTCACCATACACAAGTGGGGAAGTTCCAGATTGTCACCTCTCTGCTGACATGCAGGATCATGTATTGGTAAATCTGGTTTTGTACTGGAGACTAACATAATAAGATTGTTCAGTTTCACATCTATTTTGTAGCTAAAACACAAGAAAAAAATTATAGGCATATACATAATATAATAGTGGAGGTACCTCAATTAATTTTGAACTAACTAGCTGCAGCAACACCGAACCAAATGAAGCCTAATTTATTCTCTTCTGTGGCTCACTGTGAGGTCAATTCCACTACTTCTAGTACTGTATCTAAGTATTTACTGCAGTGCAGGCTGCAACATAGACATCCCTCACACTTTTCTGAATTATTAAGTCCCTGCGACAAAATTTGTAATCTCCAGTAGAGATTACCATCATTAATGTGTCTAAGACTGTGCCACTGCCACATGTAAATTGTTTCTTGGGGGGGTTGTCACAATAAGTCACAAGAAAATAAGTTTGTCATTTTCTAGTTTAGGTCAGTGGAGAACTAAATTTTGCAAGTTGGTATTTTGACTTTTTCTTTCTGGCATGTTCATAGTGATAAAAAAGATAATTGCTTGGTCYGAAGTTGTTTCCTTCTATTTAAGATCTTTTCCACACTGCTATATAATTTCCAAGAAATTGATTTGTCTGTGAGCTTCAATGTACTCTGAATATGGAAGCCGGTTTTTCAGTTGTTAAGGATTAGTTATCTCAAAACCATAGGTACTAATCCAATCATGACCATTAACCTTTKATTTTATCTATCATAATTCTTATTTTCATTCTGTGGACATTACTGATAGAATAGGTTAGACTCTCTTGGACTATATGTTCTTCTTATGTTTTTTTTTTTTGAAGTAATTTTTCCTACTACATAGATGCACCATATACCCATTTTGTAAATTCACATCAGTATCTTCTGTTGAAAAGAGAAAACATCACTGATGAGGAACTGGTGGCCTTAGAGACAAGAAGAAGGAAAAACATCAGAAGGTTTCCTACAATGCTCTGTGTAAACRCTTCTGTTTATTTCTGGCTATCTGTCTATCAAGTTGTCATTGAAAAGTCAGTATTAGCTGCAATAGGTGGGTCTGTAATTAAAACACACCATTAGCCATGATTGTTTGACCTAAATGAAAAAATTACTTGGTCATATGGATACTAATTCTAGAGCGAGCTTATTTATCTTTACCATAGTTAAAGCCTTCAATCACTTTTCAAAATTACATCAGCACTTGAACAGCTAAATCCCGTGGTGRTCAGCGTAAGTTAGATTCATAAATGTATGCTTTTTGAAAATAAAAATCTCCTGAATTACTCAGACACTTTAAATGATTTCACTTATAGTGTCTTTGGTGGAAGTGTATTAAAAAACAGAAGTCAAAATATTTTGAAATTATGAAATATCAGAGTTTTACTCAGTGCAGACAGGAATTTTGTTTGCAGATAAAATCTAAAAAAGGAACAGGAATACATGAATAATAATGATATACAGCTGCACTACTGAAGATGTTTATGAAATTGTTTTGATCTGTGCTTTATTAGACCGATTTACTAAGCCTTCAGGTTCATAGAACATAATTGTACTCTAGCWTATACTATGTACTGTTATTCAGGAACATTAATAATTTGTTGCTAAGCTTTCTTCTATCTTAGAAATCAGTAATCTCTCTGAAACTCTGATTATTTTAATAACATTCYTGTTTAATCTTTAATGATGATATATGGGTTTTCTTTCTTCTTAATAACAGTTTGGTGTCAGCATACTGTTTTTAAGACCAGTCTTTCTTCCTGAGCTAGTGAAGATCTGAATGATTTAAATCCCTTGGTGTGTTTAATACACTTTAAGTTAGCCCGTTCTTTAGAGGAGAAAAAAATACAGCCATGTAGAAAGTGCTATCTATTCCATAGCCAGATGATCCATATAGCATAGCATAAGCAGCAGTTACAAACTAAAATGAAAAGATCTTTTCATCATTACAGAAAAAAACCCCAAACCCTAGGTAGCTAGTCAATGACATCCAAAATCAGGAAGGTGGTACAGTTCATGTACTGAGCACTTACAGGTTTCATAGACTCCTGTAGAAGTGTCAGGTCCTCAACAGACTCCTAGCATCTCTACAGAATTCATCACTAATGGATTCTGTTTATCATTCTCTTTACAGTCATGGAAACAGAAGGTGGAATTAGCATGAAGGAATTTTTCTGGTGGGAAAAATGTGCAAATAATCAGTTGAAAATTTTAAAATATATATATAAATGGGACATAAGCCGTGAAGTTCAGTTACTGAATACAAATATTTTAGGCTAATTTTATTTCTAGTTTTTCTGGGATTTTGTTTTTCTTTCCAAAATGAAATATTTGAGTGTCCATGTTCTTCTGAATTACTCTTAACAGTTCAGCTAAACTSCAGTGTTTGTTAATAGGCCAACAGTGGGAACTAGCATAGAAATCTAGTGCAAGCAGATGGTTAGTGAAGAGATATTTTAGCTTTAAGTTTTCTGGAGGTTAGTGCAGATAATGAAATATGATTAAACAAAAGAGATTTCTTTAGTTCGTTTTTAAAATAGTAGAAAGAGTGATTCACATCAAGAAAATTCAAATACAWAAAAGGCTGCTGCAGATGGGAAATGCATAATTGGTTCCCTTTACCCGTAGCAGGTAAAATAAAAAGTTACAAGCTTAAATTTTAGTAAGTGGGATTCAACTCTAAAGCAAACTTCACAGCAGTAGGATGCTAAAGCACTATAATAGAGAGGGAAGTGGTGGAACCTGTTGTCTTGCAGCTGTGTTTTTCTGTGGTTACATGAGAGGTACCATAGTTTTCATTTTGCAGCAGGACAAGAAAGTCCTGCCCAAAAACTTCACTTGGAGTAGCAGTATTTTATCTTCTTAAATTGTATAAAGGAATGAAACATATCACTTGTTTTGGAGTCTGTGCAAAGGTTCTCTCTTGGCRTCCTAGACATGACTTGTTAGATCAATCTGCTTCACTATTTCTTTGTTCCAATACAAAATATCCAATGATTTCCTCAGGATGAGGCTCGYCAAGACATTGTCATTGCTGCAGTACATGAAGGCAGACTAAGTCTAATTTCATCAGAAGGGAGGGGGAAATTATTCTGGATATGATTTCTCTGATAGCTTGCCTCAAAAATTCAAGGCAGTGAGAAAATTGTTTTCTTTCATTATCCTGCCTCATACTGTTTCTTCTCTTTGCTGTTCTACCCACCTGTATATTTTGGACTTTAAGTTAAGCTTCTTCTTTATAGTTCACAGCATTTGGGCTATGCACAATAGAATCTGAGGTGKACATTTCAGATATCTGGCAGTCTGAGCCAAGGTCCTTCAAAATTTTCTGTCCTTCCTGCAGAAAACTGCAGAACTGGATTTGCTGTCTTTTCCTTGTTTCATAATACTTTCTCATAAGGACACAGCACAGAATTTGGTAACAATAAATGGTACTAACTCTCAAACATTCACCAGCCTGGAGGTCAGTTTGTCTGAATTTTCAAAAAGAAACTTGCTTTCAGAGTGTCATCTGACTTTCCAGTATGTTGTCTGTGTCTTCTAGGCTATTTTGAAGGCTGAGGGAAGACCCAGGTGGTCTACTTCCTTTGTTCAATGATAGGGGGTGGCTTTCAGGCAGCCTGTATTTGACTTGTATGTAAGTCTTTTTATACAGGGAAAGGCTGCACTGTCCTCTCCTGCTGTTTCTGAGCCAACTCTCTTTTCTGCTGAGTGTCTTTGCAGTGGCACTCTGCTAGATTCCAGGTTGTTCTCCCTGCTCCACTTCTCCCATGAGCAGTATTCCCCAAGATATTTTTCTGTCTTTATAGCTTKTCTAATTCAGATATCTGAAGGTTTAGCTTCTGGCAAATTTGCTTACTTGTAACCCCATACCTCTGACTGCTTCAGTTATGCCACAGTGAGGATGGTTTTGTGGCGTGATGGGTGACCTCCCAAGCCTACCAAGAAATTTTGTCTGCTCTTAGCAYCTGAGAGTTTCATAAAAAGCCCTTGTTCTGTCTCTGCATACCAAGTTCTTGCTGAGAAGGTGGTATCATTTTAGATAACCGTGACATGCTACTCAGAATTATTTTTCTTCCCTGACTATTTGTTTTGGTATCAGTGACTTGAGAAGATGAATATAAAAACAACCCCATTCTTAAATATACTCATTGTAAATATTAATTCAAAGAGACTCTAGGTACTACACTGAAATCAACCTACTCTGTGTCAAATTTATTTATTTCTTGCTTCTATGGTCTTGTTTCCACATATTGCATTGCTCTTGACATCGTTCAGGCTCTATCTGGCCTTTCAGAGCTACCTTCTAATAACGGAAGAACAGACTTCCTCTGCAAAATGGCACACAAACTAAATTATTTCTGTAATGACCGAAATCTTGCACACAAGAATCATCTTACACAAGTTCTCCCTTAAAGCTGAAAAGTGGAAGAAGGTAGGAGTATGTAAAGTTGGATGTAGGTACTGATTTTAGCAATTCAATTATACTTGAAATAAGAGCATTTTCCTATCTATTAAACAAAATTTTGTTCATATTCTGAATGGTTCTTGTGTACAGAGCTAGTGTGAAGGTGAAAGACTTTAGTCTAGGTCTTAACCCTGTCTAGACYTCCCTTTCCTGTTCTATCTCTTGTTGTGTGGAGCTCACAAACAGGTTGTGGGTTTGATCTCTGTGGGCCATTCACTTAAGAGTTGGACTCGATGATCCTTGTGGGTCCCTTCCAGTTCAAAATATTGTGTGATTTTGTTATTCTGTGATTGTTGAGGTTGTGTGTGAACTGCACCATGGGAAGGTAAACATGTTTAAATTAGAAAATCTGAACTCGTAACCTGAAGATTTCTCCAATCTTTAATGCYAATTTGATCTTTTACTTACACTGAGCCAATGTTCACCTACAATACACATTCAGTGTTAGTAAAGTGAACCTTAATAATGAGTTAATTCACTGTGATCATCTTCACTGTGTTCATAAAAGGGGAGTGCACCACCACCATGGTTAACCTGCTACAAAACTGAAACGGTGGACTCTGCGGGATAAACTTAAAAGCTGAAAACAGCTACACACATTGGYGTTAGGCTGCATATAAACAGTGTATATACAAACAGGTAGAACCCAGAAGTGTTGTACAAGGCCGAGAGAGCCCACAAAACACTGTAAGGGYAGAGCGGGTAGATAGCATTCATTACTGTAATGATTCAGATTCTGTGAACTGGGATGTGATGTGTTTGAAAGAGGTGGGTGAATAAATTTTTCATTTTTAAAATTTATTTATTTAWTTTTTTTTTAAAGAACAGGAGATCAGATTTATGGGGTCGCAAATACTTTGTTACTGGGGGGAGTGAAATTGCAGCAATACATTTTAACTGAGTCTTGTAGATTGGCATTGTATTCTAGTGAGTAGTTCCACCCCTTAACTGAAAAGACAAGACATTTTTAAAGATGTATCAGTGCCCTCATTTCCTCAAAAGTTTTACACTGTGCTCTGTGTAGGCTTGATTTTGAGAATACATAGAAACATTGTGATAAGTGCAGCTACTTGTTTATGAAACATTGCCTCAAGAGGACAGCATGTTTCAGAGGGTTTGTCCAAGCGTTCTTAAGATAGTGGCTTTAATCCATGAAGCTTTCAGTAATTTGGACCTCACACTTCTACAGAATTTAGAGCATAAACAGTTGGCATTAAATCTGTCTTGATTTAAAAAGGCAGTTCCTGTTATCAGAGAGTTTTCTCTAAGTGAAGGCAGGCTCTACTACTTCACTATCTCCTGGACACCTGCTTTGCCTATAAGTATGTGATTTTGATATTCTTCTCAGAAAGCTGAATGTCTCCCTACCCTCTCTTTCATATTCTTCGAGAGACAATAACAATATAGTGTAAATGTGTGAGAGCTATTGTGGATTTATTATTGTAGATGGTGAATATTATTATGTGCCCTGTGGGTAGTCAATTGTATGTGGCATATATTGTAGATTTATATTTTGTCTGCTTAAAATGCTTCTTGAAGTGCCTAGAGCCAGGGTTAGGTGTTTAAGTTGTAACTTCAAATAAATAAATAAATACATTAAATAAATAATTGAAGCAGGCAGTTTCAGATAATAGAGATGGCTCGTGGGTAGAAAACACTGTAAGTCTTACAGCAACTGAATCTTTAATAAAGAGGGTGAAATAAAATCCCCAAAGAATTTCTTATCTGCAGATAAATTAAAAAAAAAAAAAAAAACCGCAAGCATCCAAACTAACAGGACTTATACTTGGTGAATTAGAAGCTTCATTATGTATGGTATAAAATTAATTACTAGGGAGCATTTTATTTACCTCTAATTTCTATTTAATAGCCACTGCACTTGTCATTGCAGGTATGGTTACAAAAGTATGGCTACCTTCCACCAACTGACCCCCGAATGTCGGTGTTGCGCTCTGCAGAAACCATGCAATCAGCTATAGCTGCCATGCAGCAGTTCTATGGCATTAATATGACAGGAAAAGTGGACAGGAACACAATTGAGTAAGTAACCAGTACTGAACTRCTCTTGACTTTTCTGTTTCAAGCAGGGTAAAATAGAACTGGGAAGTAGCAGCGTAACGGGGGATCCAAACAGTGTTGCAGCTTCAGATGGGGAGTTAAATTGTTTCTCTCTTTCCTTGCCTTTTAATTTTCTTCATCTTCTGTATTTCATGGTACAGGTCATCACTTGCCTAACGCTGTCTGCCTTTGGGCAAGTGATTGTAAACAAGATGTTACGGGGTTGCCGAAAGAAAGAGCCAAAATGTTATCAATGTGGAAGGGGAGAAACGTATTTGAAACTGGCAAGAATCCATGAAATGTTTCACAGTTAGAGGAGTCTTTTTTTTTTTACTAGAAAATCTTTACTGTAAGTTTCTTTATTCTCATTGGAAAAAAAATTTGGCAGACTCCCCTGGCCCATTCGTTTAGTGGTTTCCAGTAACAAAAGACCAGGTGTGGTCATTGTAACATGCAGTAAAATTGAATTCGTTTTGCATGCCCTTTGCAATTCTGAAGTTGTTTCAGGCTGTCAGTGTCTGATTTTAGTGATGAAATGGACCCAGAGAAACTTTGTAAAACAGAGCTATTATAGGACACTATCAAACAACTCTATACTATGCCAAATTTTTAAAATGTGCCAGGACAGTTAAAAAAATAAAATAAAAAAGGAGTATTAGTGCACAACTAAGAAAATGTATCTGGAATTAAGACAGCAGGACCAGGGCAGTGATCATGCCCCTGTACTTTGCACTGGGGAGACCACTCCTTGAATCGTGTTCAATTTTGGGCTCTTCACTGCAGGAAGGACACTGAGGTGCTGGAGCACGTCCAGAGAAGGGCAATGGAGCTGGGGAAGGGTCTGGAATGCAAGTCCTATTAGGAGCGGCTGTGGAAATTGGGGTTAACCTGTAAAAAAGGAGTCTCAGGGGGACCTTGTCACTCTCTAATCGCCTGAAAGGAGGTGGAGGTTGGCCTCTTCTCCCAGGAAACTAGCAACAGGACAAGAGGGAATGGCCTCAAGTTGCACCAGGGGAAGTTTAGATGGATATTAGGAAATAATTCTTCACCTAAAGGATTGTCAAGCATTGGAACAGGCTGCCCAGGGAAGTGTAGATGTGGCATTTAAGGACATGGTTTTGTGGTGGATTTGGCAGTGCCATGATAATGGTTGGAATCAGTGATCGTAGAGGTCTTTTCAAACTTAAACTATTCTCTGATTCTCTGATTTGAAGTGCTTGTTGCACTCATTCCAGTTAAATTGCGATAAAGATTATCTTGATTTCAGAAGTTACTGTGCTTGAAAAGCAAGCCATAACCAAATAGTACTGTCACTGCATATCCAACATTTGCTTCACTGAAATAGGTTTCTACTGCTCTAAAATGCTTATTTGGGGGGGAAAAAATCCTCCTTCATTTCCCATTTACCACCCCCAAAAGATGTGTCATCTTTTGTTATTCTTTCAGGGTAAAGTATCTGACATTAATGATTTTTCTATCATTTAGAGTTTAGAGAAGAGACTACACAAATGCTGGCAGGATTGGAAAAATCATTTTATTCCACTGACACATACTCTATTGCATTGAAAAGCAATAAAACAAAGCAGATTTTGTGGCTGCCCTAAGGGGAGGTGATTTGATCACACATCCCTCAGTTTAGGAATTTAAAGGACCTTAGACCATGCAGTGAAATAGCAGTAAATGCCTTGTGAGGGAGCCATGCTTATGGTCCAGTCTGCAAGGTGAAGAGTCTGTGCTCTTCATACAGCTTGAGTGATTCATCKTTCAGGGGAGAGTGCTGCTCCACCAGTAACTAGCACCCTTTCAAAGACACATTAGTAGCAGCTTTGTAAGAGACAATATATTTCACTAAAACTAAAATAGTCTGTTCACAGCAGAACAGAGAAGAAAGCAGTAACCTAAAGAAAAGCAGAGTCCATCTCTTAGTTTAGAGTATCAGCTGGAGAATTGAAAAAGAAACAAACCAACCCAAAATTATAATTTCAAATGGAGGTGGTTTATGTTGCTAATTTGGCTTTTTGGCCAGCACAGTTTTCTTCACTTCTGCTATGTAAGAGATGAAGAAATTMATCTATGCAGCAATCCAAAAAATTAATTTTATAAACTGGTGGATATTGAGTCTTCCAGGTCTTTTGATGCATGATTTTCTTCTACACAGAAAGATGTATTAATGCATTGCAATCCTTAGGTACATGTAACTCATGCTGGATGAATGCTGCATTTACTTAGATATTTGGAGTTGCGTTAACTAAAGTTAGGAACAGAACTGATTCTTAAATGCTTGGCACACTTACAYTGGTGTTGAAAAAACAAAACAGCAAAAACCTCATTTTTATCTAAACTCTGGCCTCAAGATACCATCAGTTCACATCACTGAATGTTCATGGGACATATAACTATATAACAAAGGGTAGAAGTTTTTTTCAGTTGTTCATTTGTGGCATTATTTTGTAAATTTTTGAAATAATTTTCTCTTTCATCTACATAGGAAGTATATGCACTCTTTAGGCCAGAATTATGTGACAGTTTTTAATTTGCTTCTCTGAGATTACTGTTKTGAAATTACGAAGAATACTGGTGTTGCAAATACTGAGTAGAGCAGGAACCTCATAAAAAATAAGTTCTCATCTTGTGCATGAGGATTTACCTGCTTCTTTTACACATCTTGAGAAGAGATTATGATGTGCCTCTTCATCTTCAGAAGGGCAAATTAAAAAAAGTTATAGTAATAACTTGATAGGAACCAACTTTGGGGATAATAACAAAGAAATAGTGTCCTGCAGCAGCAGCATCAAAAGTCTCCGGGGGGGATTTTGCTGCTCTGAAAAAAAGATAATCCCTCAATGAGTATTTTGGTATGCATAAATATGAACAGTATTCGTCTTCTCCCTACCACTCAGCATTCACTTGTTTTTGCTATATTTTTAGTTGTTTGTTTGTTTTTTTCCTTGAGTGTCTTGAAAAGAATGATGCATACTTATTGCTGGGAATAAGGAAGAATGAGTGGTAGAAAGAGATATCATTATAATGGTGTAACAGTATGAGGGAGGTTCTGCATACGAGTACCATGACAATGGCAAACCCAATGAAAATACTGTCTGATGTGTGCATGAGGTGCCACGGTATCTTCTGTAGTTCGTTTCTGTGTTACCAAACACAGTCAATGTTTCATGAAAAGGGACACTTCTGAAACTGGACCAACTGTTGGCATTCCTGGTCTTCCACAACCCTAGACCAAACATACTGTAGAAAAAGACTACTTGGTGTCTTTTCTTAAAACTGCAATACGTGTTTATTCCCAAAACTTGTTTTGCAGTTTCACGGAGTACATTGCAAACATCTTGGTATACAGATGGAATGGTAGTGTATAGGATGCTGGCTAAATCTGTGTGACAATAACAAAACATACATTTTATTCTAATAAATGCCTTTATAAATAAATGGCAAATGTGCTTATTTTAATGTTTAGATGAGCTTCTAACCAAGTTTATGCTCTCTGCTGTTTATATATTAACTATCAGTCACAGAGTAAATTCTGAGCTGTTGAAATTGATCCAGTGGTTTATTTTTTTAGTAAATTAGTAAATGTTTTTGTACAAAAGTGTACATAAGGTCTGTACCCTCAGCAAATATCCAATGAGAAGTCTTGAAGAGAAATCATCAGTAACGGTGCTGAAATACAACATCTTACATCACACTTTGACTGTTTCCTATTACTCAGCAAGTGTCAGTAAAGTCCTGTAATGGCAGGCTACAGTAAGTAAAAGCAAAGGTGCTTAGAAAACATACCTGTTTATTCTCACTGGAAGTTTAAGGGTATAATTCATTAGTTTTCTTAAATAGATGTCTATAGTTTTTCCAGCCACTAAGTTAAGTTGCAGTAAGTTAAGTTGAACCCTCCGCTTTAGTATCCTTTTTTGCTATACCTCTGCCCAAAACAACCCCCATATCCCAACCACAACAAAGCCATTGTGCAACCTTAGCTGCAGTTTCGATTAGGRATAAACAAGTTGGAGCATTTAACCAAAGGCAGGGTTTTAATATTTTGATTCTGTGTTAGGTCAAATTTTTTTTCCTGAAGGCTTAGGAAAAATAAGAGACAGAAAGAGATTTTTCCTCTTAACCACCGAAGAACAAAATATGGTTAGGCAACTGGCTTGAGGTAGAACAGTTTCATCACTCTTTCTACTGGAAGAGCATCACAGTTTTGCTGCATATTTTTCTTTTAAGCTTTCTAGATTAGTTGTGAGTCTAAAATGTTTAAATTTTCCTTATATATATAGCTCCTCAAGATTCAAACTAATGGAGTTAGAAGACGAATATGATGTGACATAATGTACAGATAGAAAACATTAGTCACAATTAAGCCTTTTTATTGAGTACTTATAAAATATTGATTTTGAGGGGCTGCTGCAGAAAAGATTTCTACAAGTTCAAAAACAAACTCATGAAAGAGAGGCAAAGTCTTTACCTGTGTACACCTTTTTAAAATGAAATATACTTCAAAACATTTCAAAAACATTTAAAAAAAAACATTTAAAGAAATTTAACTCCAATAATCAATCAAGAACATGGGAGACCTTGATCGTATTATGTTAAAAGAATCTGTATTTGGAAGAAAATAGAAATCAATGTTTTATTTGTCAACTCCCCCAATGGAAGACCACATTATGCACTAAATATCCTGAATGTCATGAGCATTAATGATTATTATTGACAAAAGTCTTCCTCCCGGTAAGTGTGAGTACAATTACTGTTTTAAAAAAGAATTAAAATATTAAAGAAATAAAAAGAAAATTTATATGCCTGAAGTTGTTAACATTTTGCCTCATTTCTGTGCTAGAAAATACTGAGCTCCAATACTAGTCATGCACTAGTTTGTTTAAAATTCTACTGCTATAATTAGCTCAGCTGAGATCTAGGTGATAGATTTGGTGATGTTCCAACTCTTCAGCTGTGAATTGCATCTTTCCTTAAATTTTATATGAAGATAATTTCCCAAAAGCTACTGGACCACTTGTGCAATGACTTCCATTTGATTTATATTTGGATTTATATTGTGTGAACCACAGTCCCAGACCTCATGTAAGAACAGTAAGAACATTAGTGGTCCAGACAGCATGACAACTTGGAACATCCCCTGCCTGTCCAAACCGATAAGGATACAGGCATAATGTCCTTGATAGGTACATACTACTTCAAAATCAATGCAAGAACAAATTGTGACTGCTTGAATTTCATAACATGTTATTTTGGGCTATGTTTTGTTTTGTTAAAAATGGATTGTTGGTAGATCTAGCAAGATAATACAATGTTGACTTTTGAATCCATGTTACCTACTGTTCTTGACTTTTGGTATTAATTCTTAAGTGTAAAAAATGTTTATGCTAATGGTATTTTCTGTAAGATTATTTAATCTTTCAACTTGAGAGATTATTTCAATAGCTTTGAAGATTAATTTTTAAATTCAGAACTTAGAATATTTACTCTTATCTGCCCCTAACTTGCCAGTGAGCAAACCCTGTTATTAAAATAGGTCTCCATAAGTTAAGCTAAATAATGTGAACTTTTTTTTGGGGGGAAGGCCTGATTCAATGACTTTAAATGACTTTAAAGTCATTGCCCTTGATACAGTGATAAGTGATATATATTTTATACGATATCTTTGTACAATATTTCTAACAAAATATAATAGTTATTTGGTTTTACTTTATTCCTTGCTTCTTGCTCTTAATGTAGGGATATCACCTTAAGGTGAGAACACTGATCTTTTGTTACATTTATGTCTTTTCCTGCAGTGCGTGTGTGTGTGCAGTTTCAACAGCATCATTTATATATACCCTGCCATTAAAATGCTGCATACTGATCTAACATGCACTGTGAAAAAGTATTACTGACAATGTGTCTAAAAGTTTTCGAAGGTCTGAGCCAATTTTAATCTCATGCAGTGTAAATATATCATTTTACTAAGAAGAATATAATTGCCTTTTGGTCTGTAACTGAGGTCTACTTTCCGTCATTTGCTTCTTATTGGTAATGAGCAAATTAAACTTTTCAATAATATTTCATCCCAAAAATCCCTAATGTCTACTTTGTTGAATTGTTATTTCATTTCAAAAACCAAAGGAACCTGAAGTAAAGTTGCAGGGTGTTTCAGCAGATACTGGTGTGGTAAGGTTTTATAGATTTTTGCAGTATGGTCTTCACAGGCCCTAGGGAGAGAAGATTGTCTTCCTTGCACATCAGCTGTTTTATGTGCCATGCATAAGTATTCTGACCAGAAATTAGAGCAAATCATTCTATGTTTCGTATTTGAAACAGGTAACTATGAAGGTGGTGTATTCAGTTTAGGCAGATAAATTCACGAGTTTTGGGTTCCTCATTTGTACTACTCGATAGATTTGTCACCCATMAGAGTTTTTGCAGGCACTTCTATAGCTCTTACCAGTGCAAGTGGGGTGCAGTGCCGTCTTGGTACTATCAATAAAATTTTCTTCTTTCCCACAGGCTGGTGAGCTTGACACCTACTTGTGCTGTTGAAAAACAGTTTGCTATATATCCATAGCTACAGATATAAAGTGTTACAAGTCTAACAGTACTTTTAAACCTCTTCACACACATTTATGAAAATAAGTGAGGCTAATGGTTGACTGTCTGCTTTTTTTGAMTTTTTTATTACCTGTGCATGTTTTAAAGGGAATCCACATTCTGAGATGACATTTCTAATTACTTTTCTGTCATCCAATCATACATACATACAGCTGGTGTGTACATTTATTTATACAAAAATGCCAGTTTAATGGTCAGAAATTCATTCATGCAAGTCTGAATACAGGGTATGACTACTCTTCTGGTAAATGCCATTGGAAAACTATAGCTTTTACATAAGTAATTGTTTGGCATGATAGAAATATAGTCCAATGAGCTGGAAAAGTAACAGAGGAGATTTGTCTTTTACTTATGCAGTAAAAGACTTCAGTCTTACTCTCTTCCTGATGGTAAATTGTTCTGCAGCCATTCAACTCATATAAAATAATAACTTGATCTGAGTTTTGTTCAAACTAAATAGTGCCTGACACCACAAGCGAGAAACGGTTCAATGATACGGCTGTTGAAATTGTGCTTTTGAATTAGATATCATCTTAATTATAATATATTTTGAATGCTGGAAAATTTAAAGTTTTTGAATATTGGAAAACATTGAACTATTGAAGAAATACAGCACTTCTCTGGGAAGTCTAGTGCTGCTGCAATGGTCATTTTGGTTGTGTGCAATTTTGACTTCTTCAGCTTAATTTTGTGCAGAACATTAAATACTCTTAAGTATAATTCCTGAGTTATATAGCTTTACTAAGAGCTTACAGTTGCAATGAGATACTGCTCATTGTGTGGAAAAAGAGTAAGATAGAAGAACTTGATAGTATCGTAAAGATAGCAGTTTCAGTATCTTGAATTAAAACCCCCCCAACATTCTGTTGTTTTTATTAGCTTATATGTTACATAAAATTATATATACAGATATATATGTATATATAATTATATGTTTTTATTTGTTGGATACAGTGATTATGTTTTTTCTTTCATGTTATTTTAACTGTATGGTGCTGTTTCTTGCAGCTGGATGAAGAAGCCTCGATGTGGTGTGCCTGACCAAACAAGAGGTAGCTCCAAATTTAACATTCGTCGGAAACGCTACGCGTTAACAGGACAGAAATGGCAACACAAACATATCACTTACAGGTACTAAGGATATTCATATAGGTATATAAATGTCACTAATAGTGATGACTTCTAATTTAAAGTCAATATAAATTCCTGAATATTTTGCAATATTTTGAGAAGTGTATTATTAATGTATGATATAAAAGTGCTAGTATGGATACCTCTCGTACGTATGTATGTGCTACATAAGAACCAATTTGTTTTCTTGGATTAAAATTGCATGTATGTAAGAGCCAGTAAATTCTCTAAAGCTTACAGCATCATTTTAACATCCAGTATGTCCTTAACCTTACCTTTCAACTTTCTTGGCAGCTTCTCAGGGAATAATCCTCTGAAGCTAGGAGTGCTGTAATGAAACTAAGATCTCTACTTTAAGTGTGTAAACTAGGTTATTTCAATAAGTCAGTCTCTGCAAAATATAGGTGCCTATGGGTCTGTTCTAAGTACAAATTAATTTGATTGTAATTTGATGAGTCACTGACCCGACCATTTCCTGCCTAGGTGATGATGGGCATGGGGTGTGTGCATGGCAGGACCTCTGTATAACTCCTGAGCTTGGCATGTAGTTAGCACAGCATGCCTGCTTTCAAAACTGAACTTTGCAGGGAGTTAGATGGAAACTTTCAAGATGTACTTGCTAGAACTCTGTCAACCAGAGAGTGTGTCATGGATATAATATGAAATCCATAATTTGCCAGCAAACCAAGGATTCCAATATAACCTGTTGGAAAATTTACACAGCCTCATCATGGATTCCTGTAATATCTAACAGGGGTAAGTTCTGAAGGATAAAATAGTTTTCAAATTCATTAACTGGTGCCATTATTCATGAACCCATACAAGTATTAAATTTAAAGTTCATAAGCCCTAATGATCTTATAGACCATTCTTCATATCCTGGTGAAGAGATAGTTTCATTAGTACCTCTGTATCACTACTGTGGCTTATGACTGAATTGCAGAATTCTAGTTTAAGATATTACACTCTGATATAACATCAAGCAATGGAGAACTGACTGCCTTGCAGTTGGTATGTTGCATTGGCTGGAGACCTTTATTGTTAATGTATGTAATGTATAGTTGGTTAGAGTAAGAATGCCCACCTACAGGACTTTACATTTATCTGCATTTTAGAATTTAAATGTAGTGTGCGCACACTTAGGAGGCATGCATGGTCATCTACTAATGTGTGTGGTTTTCTACCACTCTGATTTGTACAGAGTCTGATTCCCTATTTCATTACAGAATTTTTTACAACAGTCTAAATCCTACCACTTGTATATCTTCTGGACTGTCACCCAAGGCATTAATCCAAATGACAAATGAAGGTGCCCAGCATTAAACTAAGTGAAAAGAACCTAGTAATTTTTCTCACTTTGAAGAATTTATAGCAGTTCTTTATCTCCTGCCTCCCCTCTTCTAAAAAGTTCACTCTCTCAGTTTGACAAGACCTCCAGTCAACCAGAGCTTTAAAGTGAATAAGTCTATAATATTTTTTGCAGTGAATTCCAGTACAAAAGACAATTCAAAATAGAAACCCCGAATTTTATTAGAATTAAAAAAATGTAATATTATCTTTTTGAATTAGAAAATAACCCAGAGCAAATAAGGACCAAAAAAACCTCCTAAACTCCTTTACACACTTCTCTTCATTCATTCCCTGCTTACAGGCTTATGACTAATTAAATGAATGACATTTTAACTTGCTTTGTTTCTTAAAATTTTAATCATATCTCTAGTATCATTTATCTGCTCTGTTTTTCTCAGTGACACTTCTCAGTCTCTTTGTAGCCTGCAGGTTTTCAGCTGTATTTTGTGCCTTCCTGGCCAGTCAAACCTTGTAGTCTGAAGTGTGCCTGCTAAGCCAGTTTAGTAATTCCTCCACAGAAAGAGTGATTTCTCCCTCAGTTCAGTGTGTACTACATCTTACAATTTTCTGTGAAAAAACCCCACAACAAACACCCCCAAAAGCAAACTCCCCACCCCACTTGCCCTAGAACTTATCTGTATTTTCAACACGTAATTTTTCACCCTGAAACAGTTCTGCCAAATTTCAAGATGAAACTTCAAAGAAGCGACTACAATTATAATTATAATTTACATTCATTATGTGTTTTTTGCCACATATTATACTTTGAACATTTATTATGTCCTTTTGGGAACATTAAATTTTGGACTAAGGAGATATTTATTCTTAAAAAGCAATGTGTGTACAGGCAGTACYGAAATGCAGATTTCCAGTATTGGGAAAAACAGCATGGAATGGACRTTGTGCTGCATTAATTATACTTACTCTCCCTCAGGGAGGAGTATTTGAGAGAATTTGCTTGTTTGAACTGATGCATAATGTTCATTAGAATTTCTGATTCTGATGAAGTTATACAGCTTACTGTATCTTTTCTGCCTGGTATAGWTCATGCTGATAGACCTCGTGAACATTATTAGTACATATGCTATAGACTAATATGCCTTTTACAAAGAGAGAAACAGAAAGTACTTATTTGAAGACTATAGGAGTGAAGGAGGACATCTCAAGTATATAAAAATTACAACTCCATTACAGAACAAGCTACAGAGATCTTATATAGTCTTAATCCTTCCTTAGTATTTTAGGCCATGCCACGTTATGCAACAATCTCTGAGCATTGTACAGAATCAGAAAAGAAATTTGTGAAAGCTATGAAGGGATTTTTAAAAATTATTGAAGTTTTTAATTTTTTTTTTAAGAGGGTATTTACAAAGACACATATAATTCTCAAAAATATGATCCCCTTCTCTTTTGCTCAGGAAGTAAGTCATCCAGTACTTTAAAGAAGGAGCAACAATGTGAATCAATAAAGCATTCAGTTTTGTAAAAATAGAYTATAAGCATTTATATGTCCTTTTTAGACAGAGAATTATTGAATATGAAGCCCTCCTCATCAGAATTCTGGGCATACTATGAATAATTTGAATTCCAGCAGTCAGTCTTTGTCAGTTGCTCAGATTATTCTATCTGCAAAATACTTTTGGAAGTAAAACTGGAGAATGGTCTGTAAAAATACAAGTTTTGCCTTGAATTATAACCGTTACTTAAAACTTGTAATGATTTTAAATAAAATAATAATTCAAAAGCTATTCTAATTTATTTTTTCTGTCTTGAGGAAGAAAAAAACCAAATTCAATTGATCAGCTATATGTAATAATTTAATTGACACAGGAAATTTAGCTGTAGATAGCCAATAGCTTCATCCCAAACCCGCTATAAATAATTTAATCTTTTTCTTAACATCAGTGGACAATGGGTCAAGCCCCATATTAATATCTTTTTCCTTTTACAAGTTAGATACATCCTGGATTTAATCTCTGACAGAATATGAAAGACTTGGATAGGTCTAACTTTATGCTGTTCAGATAAATGAATTAATGCTAACTGGGAGCTTCAGTATGCAATGAAAAGTCTTATCTGGCTTGTTAGCAATACACTGTGTAATTTCTATGGTGTGAATGGTCCATATTGTGTAGAACATAGAGAATTTCTTATTGGATATTTGAAATCCACACTAAAAGTAAGGAAATACTGGATTAAGACAAAACTTTGAAAATACTGTTGATTCATAGTAGCAAAAAGATTTTTGAGTGTATTACTACAAAGTAATATTTAAGGAAACATTCCATGTTTGTGTTGCTTTTCATTGATTTTAGATTACCTAGTAGTATATTATGACATGAGATTGCTTAAAACATCTTTCCTGTAAAAGCATTTATCTATCAAGTATTTTGCTAATCTTCGTTTTTTGTCTCAGGAATCTCATCTTTGTCACATTTCATCTCCTTGTAATGAATGTTGAGGAGAATGTTATACATGAAAAGGAAGAGGCAAGATGATTATAAATTCTTTTCACCCTGGCAGTAAACCCTAGGTTTACTTTTAATGTGGCCACGGAAAATCAAAAGGAGTAGCAGTTCTGATTTAGGTTTAATCAATGTGAGCAAGAGCTATATAAACCAAGATAACATTCTTAGTTTATAGCTACAAAGAGTTAGCAAAGTAAGACTGGAAAGAAGTTGAAGCTAAGAAAACCCACATCAGTGAGAGATTACTGAAGCAACTTCATAGAAAGTATTTCTAGAGAAATGATGGCGGAAAGTGAAATATGTTTTTGACTGGAGGTAATCTATTTCAATAAAAGTAACAGTGTGATTAAACAAAAAAACAGAACAACAAACAACCCCCCAAAATTTTGGTTCAGTTTAGGTTTGATTTACATCAAAGTCAACAAAAAGGTTGTGTCAACAAGTTTTTCACATTTAATGTATGTTTCAATTAATTTTACTTTAACTGTTTTATCTCRAGTACAGATCTGTAACTGGCTTACTTCAAACAGATTATTGACTGCATCTTTTTACCTACTCGGTTGAAATTCCTGCTTTTTCATGAATTTAAATTTCAGATGACTGATTTTACACAGTCAAATGAAGTATCTTCTGACAATCTTGCAAGGCTCCTGAAGCTAATACAGCCAAAAATGTGTCAGTGAAACATGGATAATTTATTTTTTAGGATATTTTGGGGAAGGAGTGGGAAGGGAAGGAAAACCCAAAGCATTTTTAAAATCAATAGGACCCAGGATTTCAGAATAACACTCTCCAAAACAAGACTCTTCAAGCACCTGTAGAAATAGTAAATCAATGTGAAAAGTGCATATCAGTGATAAAATCTAACTGTTCTTGTGCAAGATATGTATTTTAAAGTTATAATGCTTGAAGCAACTATCAGGTTGAAAACCATACAAAACCAGCATCAATAACCACAAAAAAGCATAATCAATTGATACATGGCTGTGGTTGTCTAAGAATAACAGCTCTTAAGATTTATACAAAGTATCACTCAGTTTATTTATTTGTAAAAAAATGGCATAAAAGTAAATGTTTCATCTTATAGATCACCTTTTGTTTACTAAAATACTTTCCCTTTGACAGTAATTGTATGTTCTTCAACCTCTTTATAAAAAGTTTCACTGCCAGTCTGGTCAAAGCCAGCTTTGAATCTTTCTCTTGTTTGAACTTCTTTCCTGTGAAATAATCACCAGATGTTGAGATTAGGAAAGTAATACTTAGAAAAAAATGGGGTTTTATTATGATGGTCTTTGTCTTGCTATGCTGCCACCTTGCAACAGGAGTAGTTCTGAGCTGTCACTTACTTCTACTTTAGCTCCATTATCTGGAAATGTTGAGTGTAAGATACCCAATTCCTCTCTTTTTTTTTGTTGCCTATGAGAGTTACCACTACTTCAGGTGATGGCTGGCTTTAAGATGTAGAGCCAAATGTAATAGGAAAAGGGCTCATATGAGACTTCATTTGCTATTGCAATGCTAGGTCTAAACTGAAAGCTTCTAAAAGATGAGTCCTAGTATCTCTGGTAATTGATAGACTGTCTTTATGGACTGATCTTCCTGGACTTCCCCTTTGGAGGCTGTATGATCAACACCATGAAAGAAATGTAACATAACTTGGATTTTAGATGTCTGCATTGGTGAAATATTTTAAGCAAAGTTCCCAGCAAGAGCACTTGAACATTTGTGTTGCACAGTGTTGGTATTTGCCCTTTTAGGATTGAACATGGGTTGTGTTAAACAGATTAAAATTGTAAATACTCTTATATTGGAATAACTACTGATTTATGTATTTTCTCTTTCAAGCCACACTTTTCAGTATAATCTTGCCCACTGCAGAATGTTGGTTTGGAAGCCAGAAATCTCTCTAGTTTTAATACAGAAAGTATGCTTTGAAAAATGTTTCTTTACAATGAATCTGGAGATGTAGGATAATATTTCAAAAGTAATTAAATAGCTGAATCCCATGGGAAATGTCTGCTATCTTAGGTAGTTAACCCTAGTTTGTGAGTGTGAAACTATCACAATGGCTCAATTTTTCAATTTTCAGTGATTAAAACTTAATTCAAGGCACTGAAAAAGGAAGAAAATGTAAAATGATAAGTTCTAAAGTGTGAGTCTAACCCTTTTAGACCAATTAATTAATCGATTTATCACCAATACAAAATTCCAATTTGTTTGTATCCATTTCCTCATTTCACAGGTAACAGCGTAAGAACTTCCTTTTGTTCTGTTTACTTAAGATCAAAGTGTGACTTTGACAAATTGCTAAGATCCATAAATACAAAAAAAATAAAACCAAAACACAAGCTGTATATTTCAGATGAGCTTTTCCTACATCAATATTTCAGTTTTGCTAGACATGCTCTGTTTTCTATGGGAATCTGTTGGTTCATTTGCCATATTTGTTATACAAAGCAAATAACAGAGGCTCTAATCCTTCAAAGAGCTCTGCTTCAGGCAATACACGTGCCTTAGAGAGCACACAGCAGGACTGACTAAGAGCACACCTGCCAGCTTTGTAAGTGATATTCTTAGCGTACCAACAGGTGAACTGCTGTCAAGTTTTTGGTAGTGGCAGTATAAGTGTGACATTGTGACGTGTTTTGATTTAGTGTCACATGACAGTTTGCAAAATGCTGTACATTCTCAAGGGGCACAGACTGGGTAGTTTATGAACTTGYTAATTAAACCATCTCAAAAAAAGTAATTCACAGAGGAGGGAGCTTTCAGAGAGCGGTTCTGCAAGGGCTGATAGTTGGTCCAGCATGTCCAATAAATTTTTAATCACATGAAAAGCAATGCAATACTGATCATATCATTATTGATGAGCAAATAATTATGAAAGGGCATCTAGAAAGCACTTTTAATCATATGACATTTACATCAYGTAGGGTAAGGTCATGCCTACAAATCAGAGGACTTTTTCTCTCTGASAGCAAGATCAGTGCAGCAGTACTTTGTAATTCTGACAGAGTCAGTTTTAAAAGAACATTAAGAAATTGGAGTGAGTTCAATAAAAATCACAGAAAATATTTAACAGACAGGAGAAAATGTCTTATAACAAGAGATTTAAAGAGCTCAAACTTTTAGTTTCTTAAAGACAACAAAAAGGTAATGACTTTGCAGTGCAGAAATGTCTTTTAAATGTCTTTTTATATGGTGAAAAAGGTTCTTAGAGCTCATGTATGTGAAAGAGAAAGGCAGAATAAGAACCAATATTASAAGCCAGGCAAAGAATAGAATAGGCACAGGTATGTAATGACTGATTAAATCATCTTTGGAACAAAAGGTCAAAGAAAGCAGTGGATTCTTTACAGCATACTATCTTATATCCAGTGCTGAAATCTCTTTGGAACATAAATACCAGCTAAAAAGAAATTACACTTTGGTTAGACAGCACTATTGGACTCAATACAATATTTTTGAGTGGAAGTCAACATAGGTAACAATGTTTTCTACATGAACCTATGAACAAAATGTATTGTGAAGTAAAATCTATAAAATTAGACTTGAAAGATTTGTTTCCATTTATATAAACATAAATACCATATAATCAAGCACTTTTAATGTGCCAAACAAATCAATTATTCAAGGTTTATTCATGAAAGTATATTTGTTCTCCTTTAACATGCCATGCTGTGTAAACTGACACAAATATTACATATACTCTAGAACTATGCAATTTCTGAAATTTGTGCTAGACAATCAGTCAAACACACGTCAAATGAACAAAGAGAATCTGATTGTGGCAGTTTCAGAGCAGACACAAACCTAATAGAGTTTTTGATGGCCATATGAATCGAATGAAAATGATGCAAAAAATTGGATAGGTCTGAAATTGATTATTGACATTCTTTTCTTGAATTCAATAATGAAAGTTAATAGAGTTTTTTTAAAGATGATTTCACTATAATTTGCTAATAACTGTGACAGTAAACTTCAATTCTGATGGATTTTTGCCTTTCTCATTTGTATGTCTCTTGAAGAAGTAGTGGAGATTGAAATTTCTGATTAAATACATATTCCTGAGTTAGCACATAGTTGTCTTCTATAAAATGATTTCTCTGATGGATTTTACAGTTTTATGTAAAATTTATAGATGTAATCAGACCATAAAAGGACATCTTAGCCTGTATTGAAGTCAAAAGGCTTTGTTTCTGATAAGGAATTTATCTATCCAATTGTAAATGCAACAAGGCTTTGTGAATACTGGTTGGTGGTCACAGTATGGAGCTCTGCTTTTGTTAATGAACTCAATAATAAGTTAAAATTTCATTTAACTGAAAACATTTTTCTTTTGATCAGAAAGGACATGACATTCTTTAGCTGTGATGGATTCTAATTGTGGTCCAGGAGGTAAACAGTCAGTGGTTGATTAATCTGGTTATCCCACTGTTAAGAATTTTTCATTTTAATATCTTTTTAATCTTCTAAAAATAAGATTTTTGTACTTCTGGGAGTAAGCCAGCTAACATAAGTTCTAGCATAAAGGGCTATAAAGATTGATACCATAATTTTGCACCAGCTTGTTTAAAAATACTCAAAGTATATAATGCCAGACTAGCATGTTTTATTAAACGCACAGAACTTATAATAATTAGGGGGAAATGGATATTAGCAGTGTCACCACTCTGTCAAATTTAGTCTATGTAATGTTTCTCTGTTTCTTTCAGCATAAAGAACGTCACTCCAAAAGTAGGTGATGCTGAAACTCGTAAAGCCATTCGCCGTGCCTTCGATGTGTGGCAGAATGTAACTCCTCTAACATTTGAAGAAGTTCCTTATATTGAATTAGAAAATGGCAAGAGAGACGTGGATATTACAATTATTTTTGCATCAGGTTTTCATGGAGACAGTTCTCCCTTTGACGGGGAGGGAGGATTTTTGGCTCATGCATATTTTCCTGGGCCAGGAATTGGGGGAGACACTCATTTTGACTCAGATGAGCCATGGACTTTGGGAAATCCCAATCATGATGGTAAGAGAAGATTTAATTTTAAACAAAATAAATAAATGATGTGATTTTTCAGCTAACAGAACTACTTCCATGCTCTCCTGTTCCTAAAGTTACATAGTTTTCTTTCCTAGGTTCACATTATTTTAGAAGTGTCTTCGATTGATCGGTCTCTTTGAATCCGAGGCAGAAGAGTATCTGTCTAAATGTAATACAGTACGGAAATGTGTTTTTCTTGAAAAACATTGAATTCTTATTAGGAATCTTTGTGTTCATTCAAACATTGTATTGTCGAATGTTTACATAAACTACTTTGATTTTGAATTTTTTTGACATGTYGAACGTATATAGGTTTAGGGAAAATGTGGAATATTCTTTAGCAGTAGTATAAGAGAGGTTAAGAACTACAGCAGCTACCCACCAATACAGTGGATACCAAAGTACGTAAAACCTGGTCTTCAGTTTATATTTATGATAATGCAGTGGCAGCATTTAAAGGCAAGTCTTAAAGATGCTGTTTGGAGAGCAGAATTGGTGTTTCCCAATAACTTTTGAATGTCTTTTGGAATTGTTAATTTTAACATGTCTAATTTACTTAACTAGTATATTCCCCATAGTCAAATAAATGACTGCATAGTGCAGTTGACATACCTAAAATTTACCAAATTACCAAATTTACCAAAGATTAAATACACCCTTTAAAGTTGGTCTTCACAACTAAAATCTGGCCATTGCCAAGCTCTAAGGTGATGTGACTAAATTACTGCCATTATCTAGAAATCCTAATCTAAAGCTAGCCTTTGCATCTCTGCAGAACAGTATCAAAGAAGAGTTTTTCTGTAGACGTTTTCTGTGTTTGACCTGTGACAGGTTTTGTTTCCAAACAGCTTCAGTTGTCCTAGATCTTTCTAAGCCAGTTACATAGAGTTTGAAAGAATCTCTTCAGCAAACAATGATGCACAAAAGAAGATGCACAGATGCACAAATAGGATGTTTCTGGCATACAAAAGGTGATAGAGATGACAAGAAGTGCAGAACTGTTGTATTTCAATGTTACACTGAAATTGTGAATGATGAGAGRCTTTATCTAATTATTTTCTTTCCTTTCCATTTCTCACCTGAGATCTTTCAAGTAAAATTCAGAGCTTTTTATGTAGCAGTATTTGTAGCCTGGAATTTGCAACAAAACCTTGATTTAATATTTTAGGAGTGCAAAGACGGTGTTGCGATTATTCCAGTGGTGCAATATTTCTGCCGCGCCAGAGTCAGCTGAAGGAAGAGCTGTGTACAGCACTGTGAAAGCCCTTAGCAGTGCAATGGGTTCAAGACACTTTTTTCTTGTGAACCAAGCCCTAGATTCTTACTGGAGCAAAATCTGTGGTATTGCACAGCTCATATTTGCCCTCTTCGCACATTTAGCTCAAAGGAGCACCAGTGGGAATCCTCTGTTTGTGCAGTTCAGGTACATAGTCAGTCACAGCGCTGTGAGGGTAAATGAAGGTGTTTTTATGTGTCTGGTCTTTATGTTGGTTGGAGACCAACGCTGCACATAATGTTCCGTGGTTTTGGATCTATTACTTCAAGCACTCAGGAAAATCTACAGGCATGTCTACATTGAAGTCAAGATGTCAATTTAAACTGTGTTAACTCTTTTGGAACAGTTCCACACTTTGTATGAAAGTGAGCGAACTTCTGGTTATCTCATTCTCCTTGCACTCAAAAAATTTTCGTAGTGTGAAATGGCACTCATTTCTTTATAGGGCTTTTGAGGTTGAGTTTTATAGAGCAGTTTTCAAAAGCTATTTCTTGTATTAATGAATTTTAATATATTTCAAAGAAAAAAGCAAGGGAAAGTAAATTGATGCTATTGATAAAACTGTGCTTTTATGTATCTTAGAACATTGAACTTTTATAATAAAAAGGTTTGCTATCTATATCATGAAGGTTTAATAATTATCATTGGAAATTTTTTCTGCAAATTTAATAACTTATTTACTTTGGTGTGCTCATATGTACTTTTTTGGGGGACACATATTCCTGTTAGAATGGAATATTCATGGTAAAAACTGAAAGATTTTTTGAAAATACATGATAATTTTAAAAAAAAACATCTTACCAATGCAAGTTCTCTGAAGAATTTTGGCAACTATTAGTTTCATTGTTGAAATGGTATGAACCATGGATCATAGGTCAAAGCTATTGTCCAGAGAAAACTCCCCTGTCACTGTAACTCTAGAAATAGCAATATATGTGCATTTTATCTAAAAATGCAGAGCACCTGTTTGTCTGATTGGTGACTTCTAGCTATCAGGTAGGCCAGGTTTTCCTGATTGTCTTATTGCATTAGCTTATGTTTAGGAATCCTGAAGGACCATACAGTTGGTTTTTTGTTTGGTTGGTTGTTTTTTTGTTGTTTTGTTTTGTTTTTTGTTTTGTTTTGTTCCCGGAAAAAATTTCCAGGGGGAAAAAGAAGACAAGCATGCCATTTGAGATTGACAGGAAAGAAAGACTTACAGCTCTCTTAGGCTTCCTGTCATTTTTAGCTGAGTCTCAGAGCAGTGAAAAGCAGAAAGTTGAAAAATATATTTATGATCTTAGCTATGAGTCATTTTTCCCAGGCGAGTGTCAATTTTAAGATTCATTGCTCCAATAGTCCAATAGTCACCTTCATGTAGTATTATTTGACATCCAGTAGAATGAGAAAAAGATTTTGTGATTTATTTTTATTTTTAAACTAGCTGCTCCCCCCCAATGGGCTGATTTTCTCTGATTCCTATTCTAATATTCCACAGAGATTCAAAAACACAGAGCAACTTGTTTACTTAGCAGGAAGAATGCGAAAATAAGGTCCTTTTAAAAAGTTCTAGTCTCATTCTCCACCTTGTACTGTTCTAATGTAAACAATTTACATGTTGTCTACCTCAGAAAAGACAGACAGCTTCTTGAAATGCTTTCATAAACTGTTCTCCTCTTTAAAATAATTTTCATTCCAATTAAGGAATCATATAAAAAAATCAGTATTCTGAGTATAGTTAATTACTACAGCAATTTATCCTGACTGGTTAAGTCCAGTGTCTTCATACTTCAAGTTTTTGGCCAATTTGGCGGTTTTTTTCTTATCATGTTTGGTCGATTTTCTTGTATTTTTCTTTGGTTTAATAATACTCTAGGCTCAAAGGACAGTTGCAATAGAAATAAATCATCTGCACAGGGCATTGCTGCTTTCCTTTGTTCTCACTTCAGTGGTATGTTATCTTATCAATCACGTTTTGGGATTGATCTGTGCTTTGACTCCTCCCTCATTCTGAAGAATGAATAAGGCTATTGTAGGAGTAAAGACTAATGGGCCCGTCGCTCAGGAAAAAACCTCCTGTCATACAATTTTACACTTGCAGGCTTTCTACAATGATATATTTCTTTGCTTTCATAATACCCTGTAAGCAGAGTACAGCTGGTACCTCAACTCCAGCTGAGCTGTGGAAGTCTTTTCTCTGAATTTCCGTCCATGGTGCCGCAAGTGATCCTAGAAGTATTGGCCAGAAAGAAGGACAATAGACTTAGCATCACAGGAAAGCAGTGGAAACAAGGACAGAATTTCTTTTGCTGGGGAATGAGGGAGATACTGGAGCATAAAATATGCAGTGGTTTTGTTCTTTGTTTTGTTTTTTTTTTCAGGGCTGGGATATGGTATTCTTTCAATACTTTATACAAAGTGTGTGCATTGGACTGATTGGAGTGTAGCCTTTCTTAAGTCAGCTTTCATCTTCTACTTGCCCTTTTAGGACAACTACTTCTCAAATTCCTATGGGAGTAGACTATTTCACTTACAGTAGACTCCATTTCCTTTATGATCTGCCTATCTAGACTTCAGGTGAGATGAGAGCCTTAGCTTTGTAAATTATTTGGAACAGAATGGTTTCTTCATGCACCTTACAATGTATCCTGTGCTCCTAGGCAGTCTCAATTAAAACTCAGGTTATTCTGGTAACACCTGACAACTATGGCAGAAAAACACTGTTCAGGAATAGCAAATCAGGATAGGATTATTACAGGAAAATGTTTCACAGTAGGTACACTTCAAGATGCAACAAGATAAAGTAATAAACAGGAGATGAAAATCAAGTTGCGTAAGTAGATATCTGAAAAACCAGCACTTCTTAAGAAAAGCTTTAAATCCTTATTTTCTTCTGAACTTGAGAACTATAAAGAAAAAGAAGTCAAGAAAAAGAGGAAGAGAAAGAAATCTTAATATACCAGTCCTGAGGCTAGGGAGAGATTTCCTTGTTCCCATGACTCCAATCCATTTACATGATATATATATCACCTCATTTTTTTGAATTAAAAATTTATGGACAATGAATGATGTATCTAAATCCAGAAAAAGACAATGACTTTTCATAGAAGTGGCAGTACTTTGGAGATATTGTACTGTCAAAACCCTCAACAAAAATCTTTTTCAAAGTATTTTCTTCAATGGCAATATTTCAAATCATTGTGATGAAATTCAAAGTCACTGCCAGGGAGTGTCTGGGATAGGTACTGTCTCTGTACATTTTCTAGCAGCTTGCAGAAAAATCCTTCTTATGCCCTGTCTTTCTGCACAGAAACTGAAAGGGGCTTTCATCTTAGCTTTATTGCATTGGTTTATGAAAATTGATTTCACATTTGTCTGGCTACATGAACTTAAGTTAGCTTAAAACTTTTTTAAAGTTGTTATTCTTTCTGGGAAATTACTGAATACATCTGAACCTATTTACGGGAGTGTTAAACCAGTTTAAGTTGAGAGTGCACTACTTTTAACTAGATTAATTTAAGATTGACCTACTTGCACAAGTGCAGCTTTTTAAAACAGGGCAAGATTAAGAAGTAGTGCTTGGGGAAAACAAGGATTTCTTGGGAGCTTAGTTTTCAAGCACATTAGACATGATACGTAATGTACCAATTACTGGATAAAATGTAACCATAGAACTGTGTCTTCCAGCAGCAGAAAATATTTGGTAAAAACTAAGTGGAGTTAAACACAGTAGATCAGTAGTGGTAATTTGATACTGTTATCTTCATATTCATATCAGCAAGAGAAATAGAAGTCAAACTAAAATATATATATTTTTTTTTTACCTCTGTAGCAAGTTTACCAAGGCAGCTACTCTACCATACTGAAATTCTGCAGAAAACAGTTCTTCCATCAAAGAACATATGATAGATAATAACAAGTGAAACTCCATTACAGAAGTAATAGATGGTTTTAGTGTACAGGGACATTTAAATGCAAGGAGAATATTACAGCAGAGTGCTCACATACATGTGGAAGATTTTAAACTTGTGTATACATAAAACCATCTTCGGGGAAACAAACTCAAAAATTCAATAATTCAGTTTTGGGGGTTTTTTGTTAACTCTCCAGTGTTCAAAAACTTCAGATTTTGCAGGCACTAAAAAGAAAACAAGCAAACAAACCTGTCACTTTCTACCATGCTGTTTGTAGATTGCCAAGTAAAAGCTTCTTGGACCTGATGCAAATACAGTATCTTGTGTAATGTACTTGGAMTCCAGTTAGTGTGTAGATTCTGCTGTGGGCACTGTGCTGGCAGGCAAGAAATATTTATGAAAATCCTGATCTCTGAACTGCATAGATCAACTTGTAGTAAATTTCTTTTGGCTGCCAGTGTGGTTGACACAGTGCAGAGGATACATACTGCTAGAAATGTGAACCCGTGGAGTTGTGAAAACCATCTCCTAAGGGAGCTCTGTGTCTTGAACAGTGCTCATGTCATATGCTTGGTATAAAAGAAGCCAAGCATTTCAGATCAAAGGAAGCTCTGTATGACAATATTAACATGGCTTTAATTTCATAAAGCATAGTGCTCTTAATTGATTATATATGTTTTTAATAAGCAATTATCAACATCAAATGTGATCTGTAACCAAGCAGTGTGACCTTGCAGTTGACACGTGCTTATCTTCTAGTTCTGCACTAGGATAAACATGTAAAAGATTAATATCTTATTTGAATTTTTATTATATAGTACTTGTGTATATGCTTGTAAATAGAGAATTGCAAATATGGGTTCAGATCAAAGGTTATCCTACAAAATATCCTATCTCCTATTAATAGCAATTAACAGATACCTAAGGAAGAGAATAAGAGCAAGGCAAACATATGGCAATAAACCCCAGCATATTCCCTCTTAGCTTCCAGTAATCTGTGGCTCATTGAATTTCTGAGGCACACACCATATTTTTGTGTGTAGTATCCTGTGAGGGATTTCTTTTCATTAATTGGTGTAATCTCTTTTTGAACTCATGTAAGCATTTGGTATCCACAACATCCTGTGACTATATGTCCTATAGTTTAAGCAGATGTGAAATACTACTTCTTTCTGAATTTTTTTARACAGATGGATGCTTATATTTTAAGGGAGTAATTTTCTAATAGTTTTAACTATTCCATTCCTATTTTATGGGCCTTTGTCGTATCTTGTTTAGAGGATAAAGAGACTGAGACTGTTGAGTTGCAGCTTAGTTTAAATATAGTTATAAGTTTAAGGAAGTAAACCTTCTATTTTAAACTGAAACTATTTGAGTGCAAAATGAGAGAATTAGCAATATCATAAAAGATGGCAAAACCCAATTATTGCTTTTATAATATAACACAATGATGAAGATACCAGCATAATATTTCAAAGAACTTTTCAAGTTGCAGGCATATGGAATAATGATTGATTCTTTTAATTTCACCATTTCCCCTGAAATTCAATTTAATTCAGGAATCAATTAATACTGATATTACTTTCTGTCACTAAAACACAAGGTTTTCAGTAGAAAAGGAAACCAGTCTTTCCCTTATCAATAAGTGCATTTTGTGCTGACAGAACTTCACAGGGTCATCTGTTCTCAAACTTCCTAAACTTTCCTGGATTATACTTGCTGGTGTGCACCCGTCCCATATCCAGTGACTCCAAGATCTTTGCTAAAATGGTTACTCTCAGATATTCAGAGTCTGATGCATAAAATGTATCTTTGAAAATATTATCATGGTCTGCAAAGTTGCGTTTGAGAATAGAAAGATCCCTTTCAGTTATTGAAGAGAGGCGAAATGATCAAAAAAGTCATTAAGGGCCCTGGCTGCTTGTGAGGACTCAGTCATTGGACATAGGACTATGCTGATAGAAGAGGATCTGTCTGCTGGACCTCWTCTACTGGCTGGAAGCCAGATGATGGAAAATGTTAACTGTCGGCAAAGTATTGACCTCATTTTTATATGTTTTGGGGAGGATTTTTGCTTTCATGGAGCACTCTTTTGGCTTTGAGGAAAGCACTTCATYTGCATGTTGTTAAAATGGAAATCTGTTTAACACTGGCAGTCAGTGAAAGCAGTCTTGTGGATGAATCCAGCCCCATGTTCTTGACTAGATGCTTTTAATGCATTCCAGGGGCTATCAGCGTGCAGTATCAGACTCTCAGCTTCCATCTTGGCCTAACATTGCCACATGCCCTATTATGCAAACTGTAAAGGAAGCTGAGGAATATGTTAAGAGGATTGACTTTGTGATATTTTTAATTAAAGCAGTGGGAATGTAGACTAAGATGCACATCTTACATCGTGCTTTTCATGTCTATAGAAGCAAGGTGCTATTTAAACTGTAGCTTAATTGCCAGAGACGGCCCTGATGCAGGTTGTAGACCAAAAAGGCAGCACAACCAGAGCCACTAAATTGCATATTGCTTCCATCATGGCGTAGGTAAACACAGATTACTGCAAGCCTTTGTGGAGCAGTTGGGGAAGCTGCAAGCTCAGCTATCCATTCAAACTGCAACTGGAGGTTATTTCCCACATACCAGGGCCAGCAGAACAAACTGCTTGCGTTTGCCATCTGCCTCAGTTTGCAATCAGCCGGCCTATCTTAAACTGCTAATGAAAAGTGTTAAAGCGGATCTGGCTGACTTTGCATGGAAATAAATGAGGAAAGTTCACATTGTCTGTTACATCAACTTTGCTGCCAAGGAAACATCTAGCTGAAAGGCAGCATGGGTCCTTGCAGACAGTTTTGGCAGCGTTTGCACCTACAGCCACTGAAAATGAACTGCCTTTTTTTAATTTTGGTTTTTTTAATTTCAAAGATTTCTTTGTCTCAAACAACTGTTTATGCAACAATAAATTCAAGTGTATCTCCCAAAATGGATTAATTTGATCACACCCTCATATTAGTATAGTAGGAGAACTGAGTTTACATGAGGAAATTTAGTTGAAAAATGTAAAATGGAGTTAAAAACGTTTGTTAAAGTGATTAGTAAGTTGAAACTAACAATGTTGGAGGTTTTGACTTTGTTTTTTCTTTTTGTCTTTCTCATTTTCTACCTTCAGTATGAGAAAAAAGAGCATTGGGAAGCCATTTTTGTTCAGGCAAACAGATTTATTTTGAATGAGTCCAAACATTAAATGTGGGCCAGCCCCTTCATGATTGTTTTTATGAACCCACAACCCCTCACACATGAAAAAAGGGTAACACTACACACACAACAAACAAACAAACAAATAAATGAATAAACCTGGCTCCTACCTTAATCTTTCCTTCTCTTAGAAAGAAGCTTAGCAGATTTTGAGTACTGAATCTGAGAGAGCTTCATATAATTCTGACATGTTTCAGGAAGTTTTAGACAATGGCGAGAAAAAGGAAAAAAACCCCCATGTTCCAGTGCTTTTTATTCTTATCCTTCATGCATTTTTATACATGTTTTCCATCATCTTACAAAAAGGCAATATTTCTTTAAAATGTATGATACAAAAATAATAGTAATAAAACTAAYGCTAGTAATAGGGAAACTGCCTTATGAGCTATGAGATTTCACAGAGGCTGAATTTTCAGGTTCTTGAAAGATTATTTGCTATGGAGAGCTTGCGAAAAGCCATATCAAACATGTTGAGTTAAAAAAAAAAAGGAGAGAGAGAGAAAATTCCCGTTATTATTGCAAATAAGTTGAAAACAGTTTACAACTAAAAAATGAGCTAATGAATGAATGGCTTGAAATGACTTATTTTTCTTTTCAGTCTGGTCTCCTAGTAGCAGTGTTTTTGGAAAGAGACATTATGTACCTAAAATTCTCCCTTTAAACAGAAAGTGACATTTCAGTCATTTAAAGCAGGCACCAGGCTTAGCATTCCAACTCTCATGTGACCCAGGGTTTCTCAAGTCTCTATTTGTTGCTAGGGCCACTTAATGGAGAGTTTTTCTTCAAGGCAGCAGATTTAGCAAATACCAAAGATGTTCTATAGAATTTTATTGCCATCTTATTTCCCCTGCCTTTTTAGGGGCAAACAGAATCTGAAAAATCATGTTGCCAATTAATATGGATGTTGTCGTGGTTTCCTGAGAGAATCAGACAAGAATTTTGCAGTAATTACATATTTAATTACATATTTATTTATTAGGCAGAAATGTAATGGATGTTGCAAAAATAGAAAAACATAAGATAACCCTAAAATATAAGATAATACTATATTTGAATTTTAAGAATAATGCATGATTAACTAATGAAAGATTTTCTACAATATCAGTGTTCTCAAGTCTAGAGTGTAACTTGTGCTTTTCCTGACAATTCTTCACTTCAAAATGCCCAAACCATATGTTCTTGAGGCCAAAATGGTTTTAATCTATATTTAGACTCCTTCCTAAGTGATTTGGGTTTCAAAAAGTGCTGAGCAGCTAACACCAATAGCTGGAAACATATACAGCTGAAACACCAGGTTTGGAAAAAGGATAAAAGCAGGAAAGTAAAAAAGAACCAGATAAGTTAAAAGAGCAACATCTTTTGTGGAAAACGTTTTTAGGTTTTTGTTGGTTTTTTTTTTTCTAATGGACAGATTTAAGTCTCTGCTTCAAGTCTATGATGAATGCTTCCTGTGTTTGTACATATATCACTTCAGTCCATMTCCTGTACTTCTGTAATTAGTGTTTTGCCACTGACTCAAATGAAAAGAGCTAAGTCAAAAGCCAGAAGACTTGAGGGGGTGGAATTAATCTGACCATATGTTGATGTTTATATCTGAGTTAATCTTATGGAGTCCCTTTAGAGTTAGAGGAGAGATATATTGCCTTCCTGGGTAAGGTTTGTTGCATCCTGAGGTAGGTGTCTAAAATAAACTAGATGAATCATGTTCTGAAATACCTGTTTCTCATCTCTTGCAGTGAGAGGTGCAAGTATAGGCATTTGTGTTACAGTGTTGTATAGCTAGATAACTTCCACCAGTGATGTTGAATTGTGCCATTTCAGATTAGAGGAGAACTGAAGTGTTAAGTACTTCAAAATAGCAGCACCAACTGGGGTCAAAAGAAATCAATCTCAGCCCCAGAGATGGCTGTTTTGGGAGCAGTTCAGTACAGCACTCAGAAAAGGCAGTTGCTGGAGTAGGCTATTTCCGATCCCTCTCAGTATGGCAGGACAAACACTCTTGTTTTGGTCTGAATATGGTAATTCACAAGTGGGTTGCACGTCTGAAATGCTGAATGCATAGTTGGTATTGTGTAAATATACTTTTAGTTTCCCATTTCTAAGAATCATACAGAGCTCCTTTCTTATGATGCAGTTTAGGAATTGATACAATTTAAGTATGAGAAAACGGGATTACCACTGAGCATTCAGGATCCTGAAGATCCGGTAGTGAATTAATGTTGTTAGCTGTGCTCCAGCTAGCAGCAGAATCAGCAAAAGTATTAGGGCCTGAGCTTCAGGAAGAGCTGGCAACTAAAATACATACATGATCAGCGGTCAGTCCTTAGCTGGTTTGTGTTTTTAATGATCACTTGTGACACTGGCAGGGCTGGCCATAGTGGCTGGCAGAGCTGCAGAGATAATGGTCCCAACCTGCCTGAGTGTGGGATGTGGCAGAGCAGCTTGCCCCCAATGACTGTGTTCAGCTCTCTGCTTTCCAGTGGGAAGCTCTGGTCTGAGAGACATCAAACATGGAACTTCTGGCATTGTCCTTTCTCCCTACCGGGACCAACTGCTGTGGCCCCAGGCTCAGGTCCTGCTGAGCTCCTAACTCACAGAAAGGAAAGTATGCCAGGATTGACTTCTGCTGTGGCCTACATCCTCATGTCCAATCTCTCCTGAAGTTTGGCAAGGGCAATGAACTCCTGCCTTCATCTTCCTCTCTAAGCAAATTCTTGCATAGGCTTCCTTCTGCTGGGAGGCTCAGGATTATGGCTTGGCTGCCTGACCAGCACCCTTTGCTGTCTTCTCCAGCACCCTTTGCTCTTCCCTGTGCAATCTGTCATCCTGGAGGCTGCCCCTCCATGGCAGTGCTCAGTCATCTCCATGCCAACAAGTGCCAAGGGTCACTTGTGCCAAGTGCCAAGCTGACCGTATTCTCCAAGTGCTAGAGAGACTTACAGTGGTCCCTCGAGCTAGAGGAGCATACAGCTTTACGGATATAGAATCCCAGGATCTTAGCAGCAGATTGTCCAATAGATCAGAGCATTTGATATGAGTAAATTTTAACAAAGTAAAACCAAAGTAGTAGATTTGTCTTTCTGTCACTTTCTCTGTATACATGATCCCCAGTTTCAAGTTGTCTCAATTTAAAATATGGTGTACACTTGGATCAGGTTTTCCTTTGAAGTCTGCAGACTTCTTAGAAAACGTGTCTTCTTTCCAGATCAGAGAACTTTTAATGATTTTTTTCTTCTAATCATTTTGCCAATTACGATTCAAAATTCCCACTTCTTTTTATCACCAGTTCAATGAAGAAAAAACCTAACCAGGGGCAAATCCATCTTGACTTTTTTTTTCTTAATGTGAGTTAAAAAAGCAAAATAACAGTGATGGAAGAATTGTTCATATAAAAGTTTTATAAATATATTTATGTATAAATATATATACACCACTATGTCACTTTCGCTTCTTAAAAAATCTCAAATTCCTATGTCTGTGTTAAGATACAGTGGTACAGTAGGAATAATAACCTGGGGTTGATGGGGTTTAATGTGAATTAATTCAGAGGATATTGTAATTACTCTCAGTAGTTCGACTGACACAGGGTAAAAAAATTAATCTAACAAAAATTTAGCCAACACGAGATTTACACATAAATTCTATGTACTTTCCATTGTGGGGATTTCAGTGATCTCTAGGACCCTWTCAGATTTCTAAAAGGTGGTGAGATGCTAGAACAGGTTGCCCAGACAACTTGTGGATGCCCCATCCCTGGAAGTGTTCAAGGCCAGGCTGGATGGGACTCTGAGAAACCTGGTCTAGTGGGAGATCTCCCTGCCCATGTCAGGAGGGTTGGAATTGGATGATCGTCAAGGTCGCTCTCAACCCAAACCATTCTATGCTTCTATGATTTCTGCCCCCTGGCAGGTTACATCTATTGTTACTATTTGCAGTGACCTTGACCTTCCTCCTATTATTTACAAATATTTCTTTGTAGGAGGACACACAGGACATAGGTATACATGAATAAAAATAAAACAAAAGAAGGCACTGTGTTAACAAACCAGCACTTTAGCTGAGTGGCTTAAAGACAAACCCTACATTTGTTTTTTTCAAAGCAAGGATTCAATTTTATTATGGCCTCATGCACAGTTAAGGTTCTCTCACATTTATTCTCACCCAGAGTGCCACTTAGAAGTGGTAGAAAGATGTACATTCCCTTCACATGAATGACCCACAGGCACAAGACCACAGAGGATAGCTGAGAATTGTGTTATATGTGCTCTTCTCATGCACATATCCAAATCTTCAATCCCAGCATGTGTTCATTCTCACAGCCTTCAGAAGGCAGTTTTAAGTACTTCTCTAGCTTTTTATTCCCACTAAAAAATAAAAACAGGAATAAAGAAAAGACAGGAAAGAGTATAAATAGATAAGTCTGTTAACAGTATTTGCAGCATTTGTGATTGCATTGGACTACTGGAAAAATAGCGTAAGTGTTAATTAGCAACAATCGGAATGACCATTGTATTTTGAAACATTTTTACTGGTGTGAGCCTGCTGAGATAAATTAATTTATGAAGAACTTTTCTAGAAAAATGCAAAATTATGTTAAAATTCAAATTTATTTACGATAGTTATTATCTAAAGATGATCAGGAGAACACCCAAAATAAACCTTTTCTGTCTGTTAATCAGTATGACTTTATTACTAATAGAAAGAAAATGCCATATGAGAATAATATACAAATTCAGTAGTGGACCTGAGTGATGAAGAAGTTGATCCCAGGAGCTAGATATTCAACATAAATGTAGGAGTTTTTTTAGTTTGCTTGGTACCCTGTCACAGCAGGATTTCCTCAAAGCATGAAATAAAGCCATAAGCATGATGTTTGCAGAAGGAGCACATACCATCATATTGATGCAAGCTCTCATGTCTTCTCTGCCTCCCCCAGGATCATCTCCAGCTGCTTCACTTGTCTCTCTTTGGGGAAGTTGGTATTGATTCACTATTCAGAATAGTTTGCAAAATTTTTCGGTACTAGTGATTGAAACTGTGAGAAACAAAGTGGAAATATTCTTATATCCATGCTTTTTATAAAAAGAAATTCAAGAATACCTAAAGTAATTAATTCCACCCATTTAAAGCAATTTACTAAAAGTTGTAGAATGTACTTGGTAACAGATCTAAGTTGTAAGGCAGAAATTCGTATCTTTTGCAAGTCCTTGCCTTCCAAAGTACAGGCTGATCTGTATTACAAAAGAAAGTGGGCTTCTGACTTCTTGTAAGTTATGCCCACAATATGCAGAAACAGTAAAACACTACCAGGAAGGACTTACACACCCCTAAACTCAAATGTTCTCAACATATCTCATCAACAAACTGAGTCACCTGAAGACAGCCTTGCTCCGTAGGAATGTGCCCTTGTCAAATTTCAAGCAAGTAAGTTTAAATTTCACACTAATCTGTTCATCTTTTAAAAATAGTATAGTTTATCAAAAATATACACATATGGGTGTAGGTATTCTAAATTATACACAGAGTAAGTAGTACATACTTTGTATATAACAAACTGTCTGTACCTCCTGTTCTGCCTGCATATCTATCTATCTATCTATCTATCTATCTATCTCATTAAGCCTGCTTGAAAGGATTTTATTTTGTGTGTTATGGTATGTATTAATAGAGTAAAAGGAGACATTTTTATGCCATTGTATTTTGTCACAATTTAAAAAGCCTAAATATATATATATATATATATATATATTATTTTAAAATGATTGTTTAAAATACAGCATGTAAAAAATAGATACACGAAGTTCATATGGAAAATGGATATGATACATTTTTATTTAAACTGACAAAAAATTAGTTTTGTTCTTCATTTTTCAAACGTGCTCCATCTTTTAGCAAAACTTTCTTTCCAAAATAACCACCAAGCTGCCAAATTTTAATGCCAATGGCAGAAGTGTGAGATAATGTCAAGCAACTATATATGATTTCTTAGACTTGAAAAGGTGGCACCTTTATTTGGGTAAGAGTATTCCTATGATTTATATTTAGGTCCATGTATACCCTCAGTATAGCATATATATACATATATGGTGCTTATGTAAGTGTATACGTAATGTATATGCTCATTTCTGCTATGTTGTAGTAAGGTCAGAGAGAGAAAAAAATCGTCTTTTATGACTGACTGTTGAAATAGCATCTTCAAAATTCTGTCCTGGCTGGAAAAGATAACAATAATAACAAAGATAAAACTCGTTGTTTTTTTTTTTTTACTTTCTGTATGCTATGTTGAATAAGAATCTTACTCTATAGTTTGCAGCATTTCAGCTGTTTGGATGCATCTGGTGGTGGTACAAATTAACAGAATAATGAAAATGCAAATTCTGAATACATCGAACAGAAACTCATGGGTAGTGTGTCTGTGTGTAATATTTCTGATTAATTGTAAGTTTGCCTTTGAGGTACTGTCTTGTTGGTAATTGGACTATAATAGAAGTCTTTCTTGTGCAGATTTACATTTCAGTTTGATATGAATTTAATTAGAAAACATCTATCTACATCACATGAAAAATAAAGTAAAATAGTCTTTGGAAGAAAGAGCATATGTCTGTGTATAAAACATCTTTGTATTTTTACCGTTTGTTTGTCATTTGAAATTCAGTTTCTAGAGTTTCTTTTTTTTCCCCTCTGGATGGAAAAGTCTTCAGAATTGAGGTCACATGCTAAACCATTAGGGTATTGCTTTTATAAATTGAACTCAGATACCATTTAAAATGGGAATTAATATCTTCAGAACTAGGTTTTCTTAATAGCTTACTGTGGACAAACATATTAGCTTTGTTTATTGTAGATAGTGAAAAATAGTGTGTATATTAGCTACAGAGAAAGCCTTCCCCATATAGCATGCTCCACAGTGCTGGCTGTTGAATATTTGATATATTAATACATATTTATATTCTGAAGTTTGGGCAGTGTTTGTAAAGTCAGGCAGATTTAGTGCCTAAAATAGTTTATAGCCTCAGAGAAAAGTGTCAGTATAAAAATAATAATTTTATCTTACTTCTTTACACACAGTATCTTTTTTTTCCCCTTGTGAAATCAAACCTGAGGTAAAATAACAAAAACGATCACAATCTTTTTGAGCTTACAGCCATTCTATTCCAAATCACCATGCTAATGGGGAACACAAGAACAGAGATGCACAAGTTTTGGACTTGTGAAATATATTCTTCAATATTTTTCTACTACTTTGTAGATAAATGCAACAAGATGTAAGTGGGTCTATTGCAATGAATATTCACCATTATATATCCTTCAGTGTCAGCTTTGACTTTAAGAATCATCATAGTCATATGCGTTTTAACTCTGTCATGACTTGTTAAGGTTTGTGATGGTGCGTCATTTTGCCAGGTGCACTGAAATATGTCCTACTGGATTACGTGTACTGAAATAAAGAATCATTTGGGACTCTCTCCTTCAGTGGTGGAGACTGAAAATGTAAAAAGTACCCAGTGTCGATAGGTTAACAAAGCTAGCCTGAGCAAGTATGAATGTTCACTTGCCTTTACACTGCTTCAGTTTGCTCTGAGCACTGGCCAGTGAACTGAAGTTGGCCTACAATCAACCTTGCAGTCACAAGTACACTTCTGTGGAGCCTTGAGAAAAAGAGCAAGCACTTATGGTTGTCCTTCTGCACTCTCAGGAGCCTTTTACAGTAACATTGAGATACTCAGGGCAAGTCTGCTCCCTAAAGCTAAGAGGGACTGAATAATTGTTGCCTAATTGGAGAAATCTAATCATATGCAAAGAAAAAAGGATGGAAACTAAGATAGTAATAAGGCCCTACCTGTACTGGACTCAGACAGCACATCTTGAGCTGGTTTAAACCTGAGTTTCGACTGCACTAAGTTATTTGGGTCAGTTTAAATTCAGGATGCCCTGGAGACAATCATGACTCTTGATGGAAATTATTATGAATAATGGGGCTATTTGACTACAAGTAGAAAATATGTTCCCTGTTAAATCATTGTCACCCCAGGCAAGAATATTATTCTCTCAGCTCTCTCCTGTGACCTTCTCCCTTCCCCCTTATTCGTTTGCTCAAGGGCTGCTCTGCCTTTGCCACACTTAATGGCTCCCCTGATGGCTACAAGTTGCATTGCACGAGGTGGAAATAAAGACTAAATCCAGAGGGGCAGTCAGATGCTGAATGTAAGGTTTGGGTTTTTTTTTCTTTTTTTTTTTCTCTTTACATAATGTCACCTATCCAAAAGACAAAAGGAGAAAGACATGCTAAGAAACAGCCAACCCCTGCATAATATCTGTTGTCTGACATGGTCCTGCTGTCACTTTGAAGTGCTACTTTAAAAGCGCTCTACCATATGCTCATTATCTGTGATTCTGGAAGGAAGATATGCCAGTAGCTGAAAGTGGGTTTTCTTTATTTCCCTTTTAGTACGTACTTTACGTCATTGAGATCAACATGGAAAAAAATATAGAAATTCCTGGACATCTGTAAGGAGTCTCAGTAAGGACTGATAACCAAAGGATTCTTCACGTGTTGCATAACTGGCACAAATGGAAGCAGTAGACTCTTCCGAGACTGTTGATTAACTGTAGTTTCTTGAAATTTTAGAAATTATAACAAGTTAACTTCCCAGACCTTCTGCCTCAAACAGTAAAGATAAAACATGTAGAGCACTCTTGGGTCTACTGATACTAACAAGCCTAATAATCGTGGTAGACTAAATACTGTTAATTCAAAACTATTTGAAAATGGTTCAGTAAACACTGTGGCTAACTTGTTAGTGAAATTTTTAATATAAGACTTAGACTAGTTAATATTCTTAATTATGATGTAGGAAGCATGGGTATAGGAGGAGAACTTGCCTTTCAYGAGATCTGAAAACCAAAACAAGTTTGCTTCTTAAATATTTGATATAATACCAGGAAAAGTAATTTTGCATTCTAATAAATCTAGTTCAGAACTCTAACTTTCATAAAACTCAGAAAATAATTGAAAAATAATGTGAAATGTCATCATAGTATGTAGTTGGTTATCATAGGTGTAGTACAGTAACATGTTCTTTTTTTTTTTCTTTCCATGTTAAACCTGTGATTATTTAAAATTACATTAATTATTCCATTATAAGTGCAGAATAAAAACCTTTACAGAGTTCTACTTCCAGTGCTGAGGTTAGCTACAGAAGCTGTGGATTATTCATATGAGATGAAGTCAAGATCAGCTTTGTCTGCATATAGAAGGCCAGATTCAGATGTCAAGAGCATTTGTCACCAGGACAGTCAAGCTTATCAAACCTATTGCAACAGCATAGTGAGAATCTGCTTTACTATAAAGAGAACTGCACCTAAGGAAAATATTTCATCTGGAAACCACATAATTATAAATGATAAGATAAACCTCTCATTTCTAAAAGCACATTATATCACATTAATTTTTGAAAGATCTGATTTTTCTGCACAGTTACATTGAATAGGAGATCAGGAACATTTAGTTTTCACGTTTCCAGATTAAGAATCAGAAGTTATGAGAACTGTGAACTAAACATATAGTTTTACTTGTGTCTGTTTTCATGCTTTCATTCAAACATTTATTTTACAAACAACAGCATGGCTCCATACATCATGAAGGCATCTACTGCCAAGTGTTTCCTGTTTCATATGTACTTTGGATAAAGTTTATTTTATTGTGTCAACAAGAGGAAATACTTGAGAAATTGAAATACTGTCAACTATGTCCTCCAAGTTCTGTAATGTATGTGTGTGTAATTTTTTTGCGAAATGCAACTTAATTATTACTATTGATATTATAGAAGTACTTSCAGATAAAGTGCCAGCAGTGGAAAATAACTGTCTATCCCCAAAGAATATACAGATTATAGGAAAAGAGTTAAGGCTGAGCATTTTCTTTTTCCAATATACAACTACTAGGCCACAGTATAGGCCTTTCATTATTTATACTTCTCTTTCAACAAGAAACTACCTACTGTTGGTGGCACCAGTTTCACTTGGGTCCAGCCATCTAAAAGCAGCATAAGCTGCTGATCTGAAGTGGTTCTCTTGTCAGTGGGACAGGATCACACTTCTGGAGGATGGTTCTTCCCATCCCTAGGTGGTGAAATGAGCAATACTCTGGATGTGACCCTTTCTAGCCAGCTGGAATCTTTCTCCTGATGTAAAACATTTTTCCAGTCTCATTTTGTGACAGGTGGACTATGACAGAATCTGTATGAAAGACTCATAGAAAGATATGCTGAACTAAGTCTCATGTGAGTAAAAATAGACAAAATTAATACCATAGAGTATTAATACCATAGAACAGCTCTGAAACTTTTTTAGAAACAAACCCATTGGCTTTAATTTGTTTGCTTCAGAAGAGTGCCATAATTCTACTGCCAAATCTTCCAGTTGTGTCTAATACTTCGTAACAAAAATATTAAATATGCTTTTTAGAAGGAATAACAAAAAAGTTAAATTGGTCTATCACACAAGTACATGTTTTTTGGGGTTTTTTTTAGTCCTACAAAAATAAAAAAAGTTCTACTGCTTAAATAAGGAACTACAGTTATAAGGGAATTGCACAGTGAAATATATAAGGGCTTCCTATTTTCCTCATTAGGATTTCAGTTACGGTGATTCAGAAATGGACATCTACAAATAATCAGCAGGGGTCTGGTTACAAGTGTTTGGATGACTAAGTGCCCTGTGTTGTTTGTCCTAAATAAGTAGTCCTCAGTTTGTGAAGTTTACCAAACAAAGCCAGGATATTTTCCTTTTGAAACTGTCTTAATGCAAGCATGTTTAGTCAGGTTCACTGCAACATCAAGTCATAAATTGCACACAAGCCTAGACACGAGCTGTGACACTTGAACCCTTCACTTATCATGTGCATCAGTTAAAAAAGTTTATGTCTGTAAAACTACCGTATATTATAACATAATGGTTTCCTTGTAAAAAAAAATATATAAAACTGCCTTTTCTGCCACATTATCTGTGATATCCTTGATGATCCATTAGTTACTAAGGATTAGCTTGTGAAATTCAAATGCAGTGAAAATGTCTTGCAAGTGCGGAGTCCTCCATGTGTGTTATTTCTGTTAATATGTTTGTGGTTTCAAAAGTCTTTTTTCCTTTTCCTCTCTTCACAGGAAACGATCTCTTTCTAGTTGCAGTGCATGAACTAGGACATGCTCTGGGCTTGGAGCACTCTAATGATCCCACTGCAATCATGGCTCCATTTTACCAGTATATGGAAACTGACAACTTCAAACTACCTAATGATGATTTACAGGGCATCCAGAAGATATATGGTATGTCATGCTCTCATTAGACAACGCAGGTTTTTCAGTTTAGAATACCTTTGAGGTCGTCCTGTCCATATCACCTCTCCAAAAGAGTTCATTTGTGTGGACTTCACCAGTTGTTATGCCAGTCTCTATGTGAGTAGAGAATCCAAGGATTTTGGTGGCACTCCTTTTACTTTGTTTCTCACTGTTCACCACTTTTATTCAAATTTGCATTTGCCTGGAATAGTAATGTTAAAGATCCATGAAGAAAATATCTGCAAAAGGATTCCRAAGTATGAGAATATTAAGAAATGAAGGCCTTTAACTATAATGAGATTATTTACACAGGTGTCCAAGCTCATGTAACTGGATAAACTGATTGCTTCTCAGTTTATCAGTTATAATACAGAAGAGTTCCCTCCAAATCTGAGGTCCCCAAAACACCCTTTGTTTTGATAAATAGAGCAGATCGATCTCAAAATAATGTTATCACCAGCCCCTACCTAGGGTAAAAAGGAGCCTAGTTTTTTAAAATATATTTGTTTAGGTTTTTTATGGCCTGATATAAAGTACAGGTGATGCAAATAAATTCTGCATTTAACAAGGCAATTGAAAATTTTAAAAAAGGCAGAACATAACATAATTGTGATTATGGGTTGAATGTAACACTAACTCACATATTACTATCCCTTAAATTTCCAAAGACATAGTTTGGGATTTGGTTTTAAAGACTTTGATTCTGTTGGTATATGTTAAATAGTCTTTTTTTTTCTTTAAAAATATATTTTATTTTTAAAATGCCACAGTGAAAAATCTGTGGTATCTCTGTGTTAATGCTCTGTATCCAGACCATATCATTTGAGATTACCTTGCTTAATATTCCTTAATTAAACCTGCATTGGATTCAATTTTGTACTCCTAATTTTTTCTGTTTAAAGTTTGTCATGCTTATGTTGAATATTGTCAGGGCTGTTCCTTCTTTACCTTTACTACCAGAAGGGACAATTATGATCATGTAGAATTACTGCACTGCTGACTAGAACTCTGCAGCCTTCATGGTGTTTTATATTAACAAGATTTTTAAAATATCATATTAACAAGCACAGATATGTATTTTCATAAAGCATAAATAGCAATTTCCAAATGATTGGCTGATCGAGTTTTGTTTGGTTGGGTTTTTTCCTGTGTGATTAGCTGGAAGGAAGGTTGTTTCTCATGACCTCATAAGTTGGTAGTCTAGACTTAAGGGCTAGACAAGAATACTTTGCTGAAAACTAGCTGCTAAGCTCTAACAGCTGTGGGCTACGCATTAGGAGAAATGTGTTACCCCTGAGAAGTAATATCTGACATCACCACCAAATGGCATAAAAAACCTTTGGTTTAGGGTTAAAAATTTTCCAGCGTGAGCTACTGCAAACTGATTCCTTTGCTCCCTTTAAAATCAAGATGTGATCGAGAATCATATGCCTCAATAAAAATGTCACACCTATTAAAATAATTACTTTGGTGTGCAGTATTCCKTCAAAGACCATTATTAACTGTAAATTATAAATGTCAGAAGTCTTAAAATTGTGAATGAAATAAATKCCTTATTAAGTTGCATGACAACCATTTGGTGAGTTTAAGATTTCCTTACACAATCCATTTTTTTCTTTAAAAAGTGTGTGTTTTTTTGTAAAATTCTCAGAAATTCAAATGCCATTTCTGCAGTTTTAGAGTTGTCTTACTATTCAAAAGTATTTCTGAAGCTGGTCATGCAAATGGTACTTATCTTTTAAAGTCGAAGTGTATTATCTATTTAAATGATTTGGAAGGAGGCCTAAATAGAATGAGCAAAATTAAAACCATCGTTTTGTTTCCAGAAATCTTACTAATACAACTGAAGCTTCTTATCTTTTTGTACATGAAAATAAATTTAAATGTTACTAATATGTTTAGGGAGCGGGAGGCATTTTCAGTACACTCAAGTTATTCAGTATGCCATTAGGGTTATGATCTCCATCTGTCTAGGATGGCCTGTTGACTTTCAGATAGAGAAATTATGAGTGGGATAGTTATTTCACCTATCATCAAACTGTATATTATGACAAACAATACATTTGGAAGAAGGAAAATGTTTCGAGACTGCTCTACAGTTTTAGTTTTTCATTTTAATTCTTTTTAATCCATCTATCCTCAGAACAATTCCTTTAATTACCAGGTATCTAGCTTTGTAAGAGTCACTGGGAAGAAAAGAAAAAAAAAAGAAAGAAGTAACTAATTTCAGAAAATTGAAAAAAATATGTGAACTATAGGGAGGGGTGTTACATACATGCCTAGGATTTGCGGTCCAGTTTTAAGAGCATATGTATATACCAAGAGACATTGGGGAAAGCTTGAATGTCCTGTCTGTAATGAACATGAACTTGATGCAAAAATTTGGTCAGTAGGAAATACCAGGTATGCTACATATATGCCTGTGTGAATTGTGAGTATAGATTAAAAATATAGGTTGAAAATCTATTGACTGACGATCTTATAGGAAACAGGATTTTTTTTTTTTTTTCATTTATTTGTACAAGAGACAATGATTCTGTTATAACAGCTCTTACTCAGTTGGTAAATAATGTGCTTTGAACTACTTATCTGCAATTATGGTGGCCTAAGAATCCTTTAAAGRTTTTATTGGAATGTTGTTCCTATAAGGAAGATTCTGAATAATGAAAACTAATAATTATTTTCCTTGGTTTTAGTAGTCATTCTTTATACCGTTTATAAACAGTGCTTGGTTGGTCACTGGAACAGGCTCCCTAGGGAAGTGGTCACAGCACCAAGCCTAACAGAGTTCAAGAAGCGTTTGAACAATGCTGTCAGGCACATGGTGTGACTCTTGGGGTGTCCTGTGCACGGCCAGGAGCTGGACTCAGTGATTCTAATGGTTCCCTTCCAACTCAGCATATTCTGTGATTCTGTGATTCTATGATTTAAAAATATCAGACAGCCATGTTAGGTCACTTTTTCATTCCCCTTTCACTGTTGGGTTTGCACAGCTTACAACGGGCTTTTGTTGTGTGTGTTTCCTTTGAAAGGGTTTGTATATTACATCCTGCTGCTGTATTTTTAAAGGTCCACCTGACAGGATACCACCACCAACAAGACCTCTGCCAACAGTGCCCCCACATCGTTCAGTTCCTCCAGCAGACCCACGAAAGAATGACAGGCAACCTAAACCTCCCCGGCCACCCACTGGTGACAAACCTTCCTATCCCGGAGCCAAGCCTAACATCTGTGATGGGAACTTCAACACTCTGGCTATTCTTCGCCGKGAAATGTTTGTTTTCAAGGTAGGAGGCTGTGAATTTTTCAGTGTTACATCAAATGTCTACATTTCTCCTTTTTTTTTTTTTTAAAGCAAACTCTCATTCATCATGACTCTACATTCCCAGCCTGCTCACAGTTAGAAAGTTCAAGAAAAAATTTTAAAAATAAACATACGTATGGCTTAAATGTCTAGCAGGGGACTGCTGTAATGTTCTATTTTAGGAAAATACCCATGTCAGCAGAAACTATAATGCCTCAAAATGTAAGGGTAAAAAAATGCTGCATGTTTTGGAAAGATAAAAAGAGTAAATCAACCCATAAATAATAGGGATGCTTTTGCTGGGAATATAGCCACATGCCAATATACAGTACATACTGTGTCTTCAGCACTTGTTCTTTTTTTTCATGGAACTATAATTTTAACTGTACAATTAGATCTGTCACTTACAAAGGAAGTTTGTCATTGTTTTGTGGTTGCATTGAAAYCACAATATCTTACTAAAGGTCTTTGCCACAAAATTCTTACTACAAATGTGGCATTGTTTATTTCCATTCATCTTCTTGCTCTGAGCTGAAAATGTGGTATATACAAAAAATTGAAATAAACAAACTGAATTGAAAGGTAGTATTTTAATAGAAGCACTTTGTTAAGACTCATGGACATCAAAGCTGTCTTAGGAGGATGATCTACAGTATGGTTTCCTGAATGTTGACGAAAAATTACAGAATTGTAATTGCTCAGTTTCTTAAACCAATTTGCTGACAGGTAGTGTTGTGCAAAAATTTGAGAAACAAGCAACAAGATAATCTGTCTTTTCGAACTAATAGCGTGTCAAATTTGCTTAAGCAATAGGAAGTGTGAAGTCTTTGTTTTGTAAATATATGATAGGATTATTTTTAACTTCAATATTATAGGTAGAGAAGAAGGGCCTTTCATATAAATAGGTAAGAGTTTTCTCTTCAGCAATGGTGTAAATTTTGTCCCAAAACATGAAGCTCCCTGTTGTAGTTGAGGACTCTGATGGTAAAGTGCCACAACCTTCCCGAGAGCTGTCCTGGGTCCAGCGGTGCCTTGGCGCAGTGTGCGATGGTCAGCACACTCAACGCCTTAAGCCAGGAGGGGGTCTTCTGAGGCAGCAACTTGTTTCTTGCGCAGGTGCAGGGATCACAGACAGAAGATCCAAAAAGCACAGGGGTGCACAGGGTTTTATACTGAACGAAACAGGGGCGGAGAGAACACTGGGAACCAATCACATGAGGGTAAAAGGGAGGAGAGAAAGGCAGGACTACAATACATAAACCAATGAGGGTAGGTGAGGGGAGGAACAGGGGAACAAGGCCAATGGGGCACTGAGGAAGGGAGAACTTTCTAGAACACAACCATAAATGGATACAGAGATTGACAGCTAGGAGGAACAAACCAAATAGGGGAACATACCATTACCAGGCCTGGGTAGGGGAGACCCTCCCTGCCATTACAACCTAAGGGGAGAGTCTAGTACACCTCTGTGGCTGGCCCCGCCTTCACAGCGTCTTTGGCTGCGGGCCCAACCACCACAGCTCCCAGTTCAATGGGTTTTGTTATCCTTTCTGATAGGACCCATTTCTCCCTTATGTGTTTTCTTTTCATATAAACTATCTCACCAGATAAATCTTATTAGCAATGCTACACAGATTTTCACTTTCTTTAGCATATCTAAAAAAATATGTACAAATAACTTTACATGAATTCATTCAGAATTATTGAGCTACCTTCACAACCCAATCAACAGGAATTATTTTTCCCATAAACAGCCAAGGATTTTTGCAGCCTGGAGCTGTTAGCCCATTCCATTTGAGTAGATGGTATATGGTCAAACACTGGGAGGTCCTGAACCATCAGTCTTTTATGACTAAAACTCAAAGGTTAAGGAAGAACCTAATTTTCTAACTTGACATTAAACAGGATATTRAAATACCTACTTCAATCTCATGTCATCCACCTGAAGAGCAGTAGAACATATTCTCATTTAGTTTAGACATAAATCAATAAATTGACAAAATGCTCTTCCAMTAAAACAAAATTTCCTGTCTAGGCAAGTCTGTGTTCCTGGATAAATATATTCACCACCATTAATAACCACTCTTACCTGTTCTGATTGAAATTCAAATTAAGTTTTCTTTAAAAATGTTTACTGCTTGCTGCCCTAACACTATATATTTACTATACAGTGTGTATGCTTACTAGTGTGTGGACTACATTTGTGTTCCAAAATTAAAAGTCCTTTCATGATCATTCCGATGAGGAAACATGATAAGTCTCTCAGAGAAAAATTACGAGWAACAAAACATTTACACATTTCACGTAGAGAGTCTGACTCTCCAAAATGAAGTTGCTGCAAGCATAAAAGCAACGTGTTAAGAAGGGAAGTAAGAGGTCATCTTTCTCCAGGTTGATTTCTTTAGGGTCCCACAGCTTCCCTCTTCTCCTCAGGATGCCTGGGAACATGACAAGGCATGACTTGGGTTAGAGTGCTAAGCAGTGCAGTTTACCTAAGTAAAGAGATCTTGACTTTGTAGCATGAATGTCTTTAAAGCTTGAATTAGTGAGCCTTCACTTTCTTGCTTGTACATTAATTTGCTAATGGAGATTTTTGTATGCTAAAGGATTTTCATTAACTGAGATTTTGGGGGGGAACAGGGAGGTGATGTATAGGGAGGACTATAAAAGGAGCAGAAAAGGGGAGGAGATAGAAAAGTGAACTTTGCAGAATTCTGGCGGCTGGGGACAGGTTATAAGGAAAATCTCAGCATGTCTGCATGTAGCAGAAACAGGGCAAGAATTAATTCTCAGGAGGTGTAAACAGAAACAGGGACTGAACATAAGGAAAATACCCAGCAATAGAGGAAGCCAAGCTGAAGGTTCTGTGGTCTGTCACAGCAAAAAAAAAAACCCACCCAAACCTCTTTGCCATTGCTCCTTAATGGTAGTGCAAGGGTAGACTGGGAAGGCATGAGTAATGGGCCGAGAGCCAAGTACAGAAAGGTGGAGAACAGGGGAGCGATGACAGTACTGTACCAGGTGGAAACAATTAAAGAAGAATTATGACCTTCATTGGAAGAATTATTGCTGGATGGGTCCCACATGAGTTAAATGAATAAAGTTGGAGGCTAATCAAATTAAATCCTTTTCTTTCTTTGTCTTTATCCAGAGGTCTGTAATTATTCTGTAGTGGCAGATTTTACTGCCTTCTGAATGGCACGCATGCCATGTACCAATTTCGGATTGAAAATAGCCACTTTTTTATCTCATAGGCAAGTCTCAAGATCAGGAGCTCCATTTGTTTAAATAATCCTTGAAATTGCTTGGGAATTTAGCCACAGACTTGAAGAATTTGAGTGTTTTTGAATAATTAAATTCTAATTTAAGCATAAAACTGAAGCATGAAATCTAACAGTTTGAGGTACACTGTGAATATTCATAGTAGATGACAAACAGTATTAATTTCAAGAAGATTGTTTTCTCTTGGCTGTTGAGCCATAAGGTATACTTAAGAGTATCAGAATATTAGAAACAATTTCTGTGTTCAGTCAAATTGATGAGCTTTGTCTGTGGTTTTAAGACTATCTGGCGTTCTCAAATGGATAGAGTAAAACTGAATAGCAGTAAACTTAAAGAGAAAATGCAATTTACACTTATCCATCCCTTTTTATTGTTTTGCCATCCCTTTTWTTTGTTTTGTAACAAAGTTACAATCCTATAAACACTTGATAAAAATTGTAGGGTTATAGAAAATTAAAAACAGAGTAACTATTCTTGATCTAACATAAATATTAAACACAAAAGTAAAGCAATCAACTTATTAAAGATTCCCCAAAGATCATCAAATAAAAGTATAATTTTGTAGATCAACTGGTAGGAGTGATCGGATTTTAAGGAAAAGAAAATTATTTTACATCAAATATACACATAATACTGACGTATAAATGTATTGTCCCAAAAGGACTTCTTCCAGAATTCTTTAAATTAGATGCCCTTAAAATGTCCCCGCTAGCTGTAAGGTTTGGGGACACAGTATGCTATACAATAAAAATATTAGTTAAAATCAATACATTGTAACTACTGGTTTCAGTTGTCATCAACTGATAAATACTGCTACTATTTGATGCATGCTTGAATTGGTATGAGGAACCATCAGGACAGAAGAATTTCTGTGTCAAAATTCATGTGTGCCAAGTTTTTATCTTTAGATAGCTTCTTAGCTTCTGTATTTATACTGAATGCAATCAGTATTTTGCTGTCACACTCATTTCCAATCTTTTCTCCTTCTATTTTGTTAGAAATCCCCTGGGACAGAAAATGGCTGAAAATGGTGGGGGGAAAAAAATGGTGTTCCTTTTCTGGGAAAGTTATGCAAAGTGGTGTGACACTGCCTGCCTTTAATGGAAAAACCTCTCTGCCATTGCGTGTAGCAATATGTGGTATCCCCAGTACTGTCTTCTTAATGTCTCCTGAGAGTACCTCCAGGGCTAGTGCACCATGGAAAGGAACCCCATTGTCTAAGGTCACCAGAAAAGATCCATTAGTGAAGAAGTTTGCAGAATATATTTCCACTTTCTTCTTGTGTCCTGTGCAATTCACACTTTGTTCCTTGGCAACAAAATTACCTATAGCTCTACTTCAACAATCGGTGTGACTGCTGTTAATATTCTTTATGTTCTTTTCAGTTTCACAGATTTTTTAAAAATCCTTAGCTTTCTAGAACAAGTTGCATCTAGAAAAGTGAACACTAAATATGTGGAATTTGTCCTTCATAATCAGCAAGTTAGAGAGACAAGTCACTGTTCTTTTTTTATGTGACACAGGTTTTTGTTTCACAGAACATCTCAGAAGATGCACTGGCCCTTTGTTTAATGCTAAATCTCTAAGAAACAAATGAATGGATCCTATAGAATCTCTCATGGGTTTAGTATTCATGTTGGAAAAGTTAACTCCTCGAAGAACAGCATTTTTAACCACTATCATATACCGGGGTGTTTGTTGAAATGTAATTTAAGTACTAGATAAAGAAGTTTGTCCATCAGACAAATAGCATTTACAGCTCAGAGAAATGTCTTCTGAACATTGCAGATGGTAGAATATGGAACCAATTTTAGGAAGGCCTTAATGTGCTGTATTTCACTACTTTGTGGTAATTTCTCCACAACTTGCAGAAATTTGTTTTCTGACTCTTCATCTGCTAAGAACCATTGTAAAAACATTTATGACATGCCAAACAAGCCAAGCCAATTAGGATGTAATTACTCCTTGGTATTAGTTTAGAGTGCAGTCGCTTTCTTACATAACTGTATAGATTCCATTTAATAACCCTCTTAGAACTGTGTATTTATATAGAGTATGCCATTAAACACAAAAGGAAAAAAATCTGTTTCTTGATATGTGGTAAACACATGAGGAATGTTTAAAGCATTTTAGCATTGGCTATTTAATCATAACTGGTAGGTCTAATTAAAAATCTGTGAGACAGAAGGAAAATACTACTAATAAAAAGCAGAGACCAAGAAACAGCCATAGTATGAGACTTGACTTCACTGTATTTGAAAGCAGACTTTTTTCAGAGCTCTCCTGGTCTGTTTGTGTAGCTGGTTTTTGTCGCGTCATGCTGTGGGTGTCTGAGCTGTCAACTGCTGCCTGGGAAAGTTCAGCAGAGGATCCTGGGGAAGTAGACACTTTGCGATCTGAGAGGGAAAACACAACATCTCAGCTATAAAAGACTGGGAACAGTAGTTCAGAAGTAGGTAAGTCTGCAGAGAGCAGACTCCTTTCCCCCTATTTTTTATGTCATGTTAGAAAGAACAACTTGGTGGAATTTGCCAATTTTTAACTCATCAGGGAATGAGAGCTGCTTTAATTCAGGTAATTCAGTTTATATGTTGAAAAGGAAGGAGAAAAGCAGCAAAAACTCAGTGGGGATTTCAGTGTATCACAAGAGACCAAGCTAACTGGAAATGTAAAGTATGGATGTTTTATGACACAAAACCAAATTGTAGGATGTCATGAAGGATAAAAGCAGGGATATGCTGGGATGCTAAAAGGTCATAGCTTGTCTGTTTTTGATAATTGAATATTTTCACTGACAGATGCAAAAATATCTTCCAAATGCTGCCTATGCCTTTCACTCTGCTTGTAAGCTAGGAAAGGTTTTTAGCTAACACATTTCACAGGTTTAAAATGGGAAGCAGGGTCTGTTCCTTACTGTATGGAAAGTGGGTAGTACATTCCCTCCGGCTGCAGAGCAATTTAGACAAGAATATAATCACCTGGGTAATAATTGTACCAGAATAGTTCAGTTTAAAATCCTTCTATGCTCTCACTTTTTGAGAAGTTGTCTTGGACTTTATTACACTTATTATCTAGCACCTACAGGCATATCTGTGTGTATATATATATATAAATTTTACGTATAGAAAGTTCTAAAGAAATCATAACCATATTTTTAGGGCTTTATTTACAAAGTTATTGATATAATTGATATACATCTTATTGAAACTTATAAGCAACTTGAACTGATTAATAATGGGTACTATCCAGCTAGTGAAATTCCTATTATTCATGTAGTAGCCCATTAAGAATATAACCTTAGCAGGATGCATGACTCAGTATCTCCAACAGGGCTTTAGATTTGTCAGGAGAGAGAGTACTGTTTTTTTCCAAAAGGCTATGTTTTCATTGGCAAAGTGTGCTGTAAAAGGATTTAATCAGTAGTAGAGCAGATGGTAGTGAGTTCTTCTCATGTCTATCATATGTGCTTTGCTTTTACTTAGATACAGTTTGTCCTCTGAGGCCAAACAGTTGCAGTATACATGTGGTTCAGATTTTTCTGAAGGGTAGCTATCCCTTTGACACTCGTGTCTTTCACTGTGGACCCCATAAGAGTGCACCACAGAAGTGTTTCATCTAATGGTAGGAGCTGCCATCTTATTAATATGCAATTGCTCACCCCAGCTTGACCCAAATAAACCCTTGCACACAAAATATATTATTAGTTCTCTTCAGACCACTTTTTGCATGACACAGTGGTAATCGTTGCTTGACCACGTCCATACTGTGAGTTTGCACTGCAGTACAGTCCAGGAAGAAGAGGTAGATTTAACAGCTGTGCTGAGGCATCGCCTTGAGCTTGCAGACCAATATTCTTCTGAATTTTATTTTCTCTGAGAGAAAAGCAAGACAGAATAATTAGTTTAATTTCAATTTAAACATAAGGAAAAAAAATAGTCCCTTCTGTGACTTTTTGTAGCAACTGAAATATGAGCACGAAAAAGTCATAGCTTCCCAAAATGTTTCTGTTACCCATTTTACCCACTTGACTCCAAAGGAAGTTTCAAGTATTTCTTCATACTCTCCCAAAACCTCTAGAGGTCCTTTCCAGTCTCAACCATTCTGCGATTCTGTAAATGTGCTGAAATTTGATTATTTTACACACTCGTTTGCTCCATCATCTTTGGAATATGACTTTATGTGAGATTTGGTCAGGAGATTGTTTTGTGACTTCATTTCAGCTCAGAAGAAGAGACGAGGCAGAGAAGATTGAGGTGTGTGGCAGCTGCTCACAAACACTAACAAGAGGAGTGCAGGGGAGGGAATGTCCACCCTTTCTGGCTGTGTGAGACACATCCTCTGCTGCCTCCTCCTCCCTCAGCTTTCAGAGGAAATCACCCTCCTTCCCAGGGTCAGGCTCTGGGCTAAAACACTTTGTTCAAAGACTGACTTGGTACTGTCTCTGTGAGACTCTCACCATCTCATGATGAGCCATTAATACCCACAAGGTGCACTCCCTACCCCAGAGAGTCCTCACAGATAAAAGGGGTACTTCAGACTGTTCAAGGGTTTTCACAGAGAGTTGGACAGTTTAAAAGGAACACTGGAGTGAATTGTGTGAATTATTATACAAATGTGGTTACAGGCTTTGGGACAATGTTTTAAAGGTTTGGGCAGTTAAATTGAACCTAAACAAATTCTTATTTCTGATTTAGTTTTAATCTAATAAATACTGAAAAATGTGATACTAAATATTTGCAAACCATTGGCTACAATTCAGAGAATTAGTCATTCTTTAGAAGCATTTTTAAAATAGGGTGGAATTGGGGGAATCTGAAGCTCTCTGTTACTCGCTTTATGCAAAAGTGGGTCAAATTTTTATATATTCTTAGGAAAGTACTTGTAACTTGAATAAAAAAATAGAATTGTTATTTTTTTCTCACTCCATAAAGATAATGCCTAGGATCCTCCAACAAATGATAGCATGCTTATATGGTGTTACTTGTGCATTTAGAACTGCTATTTGTATTAGTCATTGAAAATAACTGTTCCTTTTTTCCTCCCCATATGACAAGAGTTTGTTCTAAAATCTACTTGACCATTAACTTCATTGTGTTTTCAATAACAACAAGGTTTACATACTATTAAATGTAAGGAATACAGAACAATTATAGTTCTGCATAGCATTATTAAATAAGTGAAAGACATTAAAAATACAGATAAATAAATGCATGTGAAAAGATTCTAATCTGGTAAATTTATTTCTTATCGATAACTCAACAATAGACAAGGAATCTTAGTGGGGAAAATATATGCCCTCAATGGGCATTATCACTTGAGAAAGGACTAACACTGTCAATTAAAATGAAAAGATRTAAGGACTAATGGTGTCAATTAAAGTGGAAAGATGAAATTCTGATTTTTTTTTCCTCTCACAATTACAAAATTTGTTTGCTACAGTCAGAGAATCCTGTGACCCTATTAATTTTTCACTTGTTATTTTAATAGAGTAAAAATGAATAACAAAAAGCTTTAACTGAATTCTACGGTGCAAAAGGTATTTGATTTTTTAGAACTTTCCTGTTTTCAGAGGCTCAGTGTTTGAGTGTACTGATTAAAAATATTACATTGGCAACAAAATACAAAAAAGCATTATTGACAAAAAATAATTGCAAAAAACTCACAGCAAGGAATAATCTAAAATTACATTGAGGCATATCTTCAATTTTGTACCACCAGTAAGTGTTATCTTGTAATAGTAACAATACATTTTAATTGAGGCTACATCCTAATGGAACCAAAGGGAGTAATTGCAAAAACACTTCAAGCACAAGGCTTAATTAAAATTTCTTGTTGTATAAAATTGTGGCCTTTCAACTAATTTAGGTAAACATTTTGGAAGACAATTTGAATGGCTTGTAATGTAAGCTTTTTCAAGCAGTGATATTATTTGCTTATATTTGCTTAATCTTGATTTACAGCCAAAGCTTTGTATTCTAGCAGTATTTGTATATTTTTAATTTCTTTGATTCTTGTTTTTTTCCTTTCAAGAAGTTGAGGATCCRCAATGCAAAAGTTTAGCAGGGGTTTAAATGAGAATAAATTAATCTCATTTTTTCCTCTGAATTAGCTATTTCCTATGCAAAACGCTGCACTACTAAAGAGTAGAGGTCTTAAATAACAGAACAAAACATTTATTTTTTCAACAACTTAGTGAAACACTATTCACACTATTGACAATCTTTTGAAAAACATCAAAAAGTTATGAGATATTTGCTTAAATTATGTATTTTCTTTTTTTTTATAAGCTATAGTTTGAATATTTTTTAAGTGTTGCTTTCCTTGCCAACTGAGTGAAAACTTGGCCCTGTTGAAAGTAATGGGAAAAAATTCCATTGACTGTAACAGACTGAAGATTTCACTTATTTTTAAGTACTTTTGGCATAACAGGGAGACTATCTATTTTGAGTAATATATGTTGGGTATAGTCACACAAGAAACAACAGATTAACTTGTAATACCAAGTATATGAAATCAAAAACTATTTTCCTATACAAAATCAAATTTTATTATGCTACATTTCCAGTCAACAAATCAAAATTACACAGGGACTTTTTTAATTAATGATTTGACATATCCGTCCAGTGAAAATATCTTTACCAAGGAGAACAGAAGGTATTAGGTCGAAGGTTATACTTGATAATGACAGAGTTCAATCCTTTCCCATTCTCCCTAAGACTTCACCAGTGTTTCTCCTCAATCTTATAACGATGGAGTCTTTGATGATGTTTTGGAGTGATGTCTGGCCAGCCCTTTATAAGACCCACAGTAATTTACTGCTATAAATTGTACATTCCCAGTTTATCTGTAATCAGATGTAGTTTACAATATTACACATTCACTGTTAGAAATTCCTTCATTTTCTCCATGACCTAATCCCTGTGTCTGAATAACAGAGGCAGTGAGCAAAGACAATTGAATATCTATCATTTTCATGTTTGCATTGTCATGACAGATGTTGTTGTTGGCTGCTCTTTGCTGGATATGCCACTCTTAATGGCCTTTTTTTCTCTTTGGCCATTTCTGTCAACCTCAAAGCTGAGACACTCCAGGAATGTCACTGTTCACCCCGATTACTGTGGGATCTTCTACAGTCTTTTTAATCCTTCCACTTTCACAGGGGAGAAGATTTACTTAGCCTTGCCCCATAGCATTCAAAGTTAGATTTGGTATGCAGATTTTTTTTATTTTTGTTGTCCGCACAATATCAGAGAACACAAGCRTTAAAGTGAGATCAAAAAACATGTATTAGCATCTTATCTTGCAGCAGCTTGAATCCAAAATAACCCCCATACATTCACTCACAGAACATGGAGCACATTTCTCAAAGGGGGAAAAGGACTTTAGTACAGGAGCTACCAAGGCTCATTGAGAGAGCTTTGAACTAAATTGGAAGGGGAAAAGGGACAAAACCAGCTGTAAGTAATTGCCAGTGATAAGTAGTAGGATGGCATGCCAAAGCTTGAGGAACTGAGGGTTGATGAGAATCCTTGGGGCTGAAGCTGCCCAGAAATGTGGCGGACAATAAAAAGAGACTGTAGTAAATGGGGCTACATCAGGCTGGTGATGGGTCACTAGTGGGGTTCACATGACTCCATCTTAAGGCCAGTACTCTTCAACATCTTCACAAATGACTTGTACACAGGACTTGAAGGGATACTAGAATAAGTTTGCCAATGACACTAAATTGGGAGGAGCTGATGACTCCATTGAGGGCAGAGAGGCCCTGTAGAGAGACGTCAACAAATTGGAGGGCTGGATAATCACCAACCATACGAAGTTTTAACAAAGGCAAGTGCCAGATTCTTGCACCTGGGACAGGACAACCCAGGATGTACAGATAGAGTGGGGAACAAGATGCTGGAGAACAGCACTGTGGAAAGGGACCTGGGGGTCCAAGTTGAACATGAGTCTGCAGTGCCCTGGCAGCCAGGAGGCTGCCAACCATGTCCTCGGGTGCATCAGGCACAGCATTGCCAGCCGGGCGAGGGAGGGGATTGTCCCGCTCTGCTCTGCACTGGGGCAGCCTCACCTCGAGTTCTGTGTGCAGTTTTGGGCACTGCAATAAATAAAAATCTATAAAGCTATTAGTGTTCTAAGCAGGGCCACGAGGATGGTGAAGGGCCTTGAGGGGAAGCCATGAGCAGCTGAGGTAGCTTGGTCTGTTCAGCCTGGAAAAGAGGAGAGTGCGGGGAGACCTCATTGCAGTCTACAACTTCCTCACGAGGGTAAGTGAAGGGGCAGGCACGGGTCTCTTCTGTCTGGTGACCAGTGACAGGACTCAAGGGAACAACATCAAGCTGTGTTAGGGGAGGTTTGAGTTAGATATTAGAAAAAAGTTCTTCACCTGGGGTGTGGTTGGGCACTGGAACAGGCTCCCCAGGGAAGTGGTTACACCATCRAGCCTGCCACAGTTCAAGAAGTGTTTGGAAAATGCTCTAAGACATGTGGTGTGATTCTTGGTGCTGTCCTGTGCAGGGCCAGGAGTTGGACCTTGATGATCCCTGAGAGTCCCTTCCACCCCAGGATATTCTATAATTCTATGTGTTGGGTTCCTATTGCAAAGAAACCACAGCTCTGACCTGAAAAACTACATGCTTTCTACTTTTGATTTCAGGAATCTTATATCTAAGTACACCTACCCATGCAGTTTTGAAGGCTGATATGTATCTTCTACTCATTATAGGTATGCATATGTAGACAGAAGAGGTATGACCCTGAAATGAGTAGGGCAGATCGTCTTCCATTTCTCCTACACAGAATGTATAAAAAGAGTGAGATATGCTCTTGAGAACCCCATCCTAGTTAGAACAGCTTCACTACCTTGTTTATGTATAAATTGTCCCAAACTACTGTAGTCGGGAGGAAATACTGTAATTACTCACTGTTTCTTGCCTGTGTTTCTGACATGACTCATCAGTGCACTCCAAATTCTCCTGTTCTCCTCAGAGAATTCATGCAATGTGCAGTGTGGGGAAGGCAGAGAGACAGGATGAGTAGTGGTAGGATGAGCACATGCTGCATCTGCACTTAGGATCACATAGAATTGCATCTGTGTGCAAACCCATGAAATTTGGGTTCAGTGGCTATGAAGATTCAAGGGACGGACATGATTATTTTAGGTCTTCAGATGGGTAATAAAAGTGAGTGTGAAAGTTACTGACACAGCTGCTTTCACCTGTTATATTTCTGTATGTGTGTATGATGTGTACAKTGTGGTTTCCATCAGTTTGTGCTGTGTCCTCACCAACTGACATCCATCTTTCTTTACAGCTTGTAATGTTACTGTTCCATTTAYTGCACATTTCATTTGTTCATTAAATGTTTTATTTTTTTATCTTACTTTCTTGTAAATGCTTTCCTATTATTAGTTATAGAATCATAGAATCAGAATGGTTTGGGTTGGAAGGGACCTTTAAAGATCATCTAGTCCAACCTCCCTGCCATGGGCTGGGACATTCATTTGCATACAGAGAGAAACATAGGTGCATATGAATTTATGGGTATGACAAATATGAAAATACAGGTGATATAGTGAAAGTCATATCGACATTAACATACCACAATTCTTTGTAATAAAAAGGTCACTGCTTAAAGGAAATGAGATCTTTTATTACATCTAGGAAAAAATATTTGGAGTACTAATTTCTGTGTTCCTCCAATATCAATGATAGATTTTTGATGGTTGGTTTTGAATAATCCTGGTGGATATAGTTTGTTACTGCCTCATCTTCAAAAGTTTTTGGCCAACAAGAGTGAATGATATTGACTTGTAATTTATTTCCACATTAAAAACAGACTTAGAAGCTTCCTTTAGTTGAAAACTATGCTAAGTGATCTCCTAGAGTTGCCGTAGTTCACAAGCCACAGGCTTATTCATGTAGGTGAACATTGTTTTTTTTAGCAAGTGAATCCTTCTCTACTCTATTTGGAGTTTTCTAATCTTTATGTTTTGCCAGGAATATCTACCTAGGTTAACGAAACTAGAAACAAGTATTTATGGCTTTGGCTTATTCATAATTTCTCCATTTGACTTCTTTCAGTGTTTTTGCTGCCTGCATCTAGAAATTTTGGTGAAGAAGGTCATACCTTCTCTTTGATTATCTGTAACTTTTGTTTAAGGCCTATAGCCTCCATTTCATGTTCATTTAATACCCCATATATTTTGGGGGTAAAAATTAAGAAAGATAGTTGAGTTTGCTCTACTCTGACCTTTTAATTTTCAGAGAGTGCCTGAGTCATTACAGAGAGCCTGATGACTCAGACATATTTGTAGTAGTTTTTAAAATAACCTGTTCACCACTCGGGCAGAGAGTGAAGCATCATATTGCAAGTGATAAGGGTAGACAAGTAGAAAAAAGCCCAAAATTATTCTGATTTTATTGCAGTGGTTGATCTGTTTTGCTTGGACAAAAGTAAGTCTGTCCTGGACAATTTTCACAGGTTTATATGTGAAGTTACAGGAAAAATGTATGTACATAAACCCATTATTCTTTATTTTCTTCTCATGGGCCAAGATGCAGAGCAAAAATAAACTATGAACAACTGTGGAAAAAAACCCGTTGATTTTTCTATAGGATCCTAGGGGGTACACTTGGTCTTCTCCAGAAAGGAGATTTCCCTTCTAAAGTCTATGCTATTGTTGGTAAGGCCATATAGTTTTGTGATAGGAAATACTGTGCAGCTGGGAAAAGAATCTTGAAAATACTGTTTTGCTCGTATTCTGTCTGTTCCTAGCAAATTTCACATTTTCAAATCTTTTTGACAATTTTATTAATGGAGAAAATGTAGTCCATGGTTCTTGATTTTTTTTTAATGAAATGGTAAAAGAGGCTGCAAAAGGATAGAAGAAAAGTGAAGAGCATGACTATAATGTCAATGATTACTTGGGGTATGGAGAGAGTTGTACAATTAGTATTACTGAGCTTTCAAATAGATTAGAGGCTCATGTTTGTCAGATTTAAGCTATCTAATGGCTTATCTAGTTTCCCAAAGACTGCCTAAAAAGGGGAATGTGTTAGGGTAAGAGAAATATCAAGAAATAGGTGTTGGTAAATTCAAAAGGAGATTTAACTCATTTGAATATTACGTTCATCACGTGTCCCACGATGTTTCCAAGAACCACAATCATGTGTTGACATAACCTGTATAAATGCAGGCCTCTCAGAGAGCCAATCTTCATTCCAACTTGGTGTTTTCCACYATTATTTGTAACGAGAAAAGGATAGCTACTGCAAAGCAAATATCTTCATTATTATGCAACTACTTATTAAACCTTTACCACTCCTTTTCATTGTTTGTTCCCTTTTATATATCTGCCTGATTTCAAAGATGATCTATTAAAACCCTTCTTTGAATTATATTACATAGACAGATGCATGTATTAAGATGATATATTAAGAAACCCTTGTTTGAATTATACTACATAGACAGATGCATGTATTAATGAAAACATGATCTTTTTTTTTACATTTGACTCATCTTTGTTAGAATATTTACAGTTTAAATATAGCATACTTCAGCAGCACACTTCTCAATGCCAGGAGAAAGTTTTAAAATTCTAACCAAGAAATTTGGTATTTTTTTTTAATAATTAAAACTGCCCAATTTTCTTATCTTTCCATGGTGCAGAACACACCACTGCTCCATGAGTTCATGGAACTCATAGCTTTTATATGAACTCCCTGTGGGGATGGGCAGCAGAACTGGGTTCAAGAAAATTTACAGGTGGTTTAATTGTTTCAAAGGGCAATCACTACTGAGGAAATAAATAGTTAACTGCTCTGTAAAGGCCTCGTGTTCATTGTGTGGTTGAAGGGTTTTGTGCAGTACTTCATGGGCATATGCTCATATCTACAGAGCATTAGGGGAAATTTCAACACTCTTGAGATTCCTGGCTGCAAGCCTAGATTTGATGTCCTTACAGATCTTTATTGTGCTTCTTTTATGTCTGTCTATTTGTTTCTTCATACTGGATCATAACCATGGGGAAACGGGAACGTTTTATAGCATCTCAGTCAGTTTAGTTATTTGGACAAAATCAGAATGAATTGAAATGCTCAATTCAGTTAGGAATACAGAAACCCATACAAATGGAGATTGGCTTTATTTTTTCTTTTTCTTTTCTTTACTTTTTTTTTTTTAATTGAATGTCATTTTGATAAAGATAAAACATTGATTACCTGAGTTGTTACCATTTTTATATATATATATATTCTGGGACACATCAGAAAAGGCAATATCATCTCCAGCTGCCTCATAAGTGCAAGATCTATAGCTGTCATACTTGTAATCTGCATAGATACAGTGGACAAGTTCTCATGTGGAAGATTTTCCAGGAAGAGCCAAGTGCTTGTGAAAGTATATAGTAGTGATGTAGTACAAGGTAACCTTCCACACAGGGCCCACATCAACCCATGGTGTTGTAGAGGGCTCTTAATTTTCTGAGTTTTGTGTACGATGTGAAATCTAGTGTCACCCAGCCACTGGTGTTAGCCAAACACTCCATAGCATGTTTTCTATGTATTCTGCAGAACAATTTTCCCTTGAGCTGAAAGTATTTTATAAATACTTGCAGCTTTTGATTACTTCAGAGTATTTTTGAAAGGTTAATGTATACAAAGAATAGAAATGCTAAAATGCCATTGGTACTGTCCGCACAGGAAAAATAGAGATGACAGATGGGTATGCATCAAAAAATTTATAAAAGGTTCCCATACAATTATAAAACACATATTTGAATAAGACTGCAAGAATTAAAATAAAGGCTATAACGAAAGAATAATATACTAATAAAAACAGAGATGTAACAAAATGAGGTACAATATTTCAAAATTAAATGTTAAACAAATGTACATCAAAGTATTCTTCAATTAATTACTTSCATAGAACACCAAATACTAATAGCAGTTTTAAGAGATGTTTATTTTAGAATCAATTTGTTCATATGCAGTAATAGAAATTAGTTAATTTGAAAGGTAGAGAATATATTTAAAAAAAAACCAGTTTTCATCTGCACTAGAAACTGGAAAGGGCAACAGCAATTATATGCCCTTTGCAGCATAGATGAAAGTCAATTAGATAGTTACTGCAGTTACTTTCTGCACTCAGCTGAGCAGAGACAGGGAAGGGGCAGGATTTCAATCAAGATGTCTTCCAAAYAGGAACGATAGCCATGGCCGTGGATGCCTTTGCACAAACAAGAACTATAGCTGTGGCTACATAGCCATGTGTACATTCACTACCTTCATTTCAAGAGGTAATTTCTCAGTCAGTTCACTCTGGATTATACCAAGACTGTTTCCTTAAAAAAAGAAAATATTGGCCTTTGAGCATTTTTTTTTAAGCCTAAAGTCTATTTTTAAGACATGCTTTTCTTTTTTTTTGTATGTCTTATACATTCAGTATYCAAGGAATTGTACAAAGTGTTTGGATACACTAGTAGTCAACCAAGTAGATGTTCAAAATCATTTCTGCACAGCAAATGACCAAACTGCACATGGTATTTGGCTGAATATTTATTTATATGCTGTTCAGGAAGAGGCAGTGTAAGTTCACAGTATTGTGTACTTTTGACATATTTGCCTTGTAATATGCATGATATTTAGGAAAATTTCAACACACGACAACCAAATGAACTTCACAAACACATTCATGCTATGATTTAGTGGGCATGGTGGTATTCAGTCAAAGGTTGGATTTGATAATCTCAGAGATCTTTTCCAGCTCTAATGTTTCTGATTCTACAATTCTAAAAATACGATTAGTTTAATCTTCTTTTTATGTTTATGATGTTAGACAAAATAATACCACTTTAAATAGCTGAACAATGAATGTTGTCTTTCAAATGAGAAAAATATAGCACAAAGGAGTGATTTGCAGAATCTAGTTTAAAAATGAATGGGTGCTGTTCAAAGCTTGTTGAAGAATTGTAGAATTCTTGTATAGCTTGTCAAAAGTTCAGTATTTCTGTATTGGAAACAAAATCAGAAATTTCTCGCATTTTCTCATTAAAGTGTTTTGAATRTGAAAAAAGCCTCTGAGTGGGGAGCAATGCTTTTGCCTTTCTTAAACGTATTACCACAGAGGCAGCAGGTTGGCTGAGGGGCTCAGCCATTGCCTGCAGTATTCCGGCACAGGTCAGCCCTGCAGCTCCCTCTGCCAGCACCTGGGCATCGGCACCCGGAACAAATTAGCGTGGTAAAGAGGAAGAGTAAAACAAGGAAGAAAATAGAGAAAGGAAGAAATTAAAAGACAAAATAAAGGAGGAAAGACTGCATCTTGGATCTCTCACTGTACAGCACTGGAAGTGGGAAAACTCGACTGCAGCTTGTAGTACTTTACTGTAATGACTACAAAAAGTCAAGAGGCGTTTCAGAGGGGCGGCCAATGTTTTGGCTAATCAACCATACTTTAGAATTTGATGCTGAGTGTAAAAGAGGTATTTTTGTTCCAGCAAAAATAGTTCCTCTTGCGACATCGTGTTGTCCTGTCTGTGCATAAACCAAACTTCAGATGAGCAAGACTGCACATGACAATTGTTGTATATGTGGTCTATGAGGGAGATCTATACAGAAGTTTACAAATGAGGGAGGAAAACAAGAAGTTTCTCTTGTGAAGAGAGTCAGAGTACCATAACCCTTTGAGACCTTTCTGAAAAGTAAAAGGATTATTTCAATATTTTCCCTGATGTTTGACATCTAATTTCTGGATTGCTTCAGCATTTTTTAAAAAAAGCATAGCTATAGATTTCAGCACAAGCAATGAAAAGCAGTTTTGCACATATCTCAAATGAGTGAAAGAGACTATTCAGGCCAATAGTTAGGACTCAGAAAAAGATGCCAAGAAGGCAGGTTTTAACATAAACAAAGCCATTTTTGACCCTGAATAAATTACTTGACATTGCTTTATTGTGTCAGTAATACAGAAAAGCAGATAAGAACAGATACTAAGAAAAAAAATCTTAGCATACTCCTTAGCAAAGATTTCCTACAGAAAATCACTACATAATTTTTCCACTTGAAAATGTATTTACACCAGAGTACCTCAGCTTAGCTGAAGACAGTTACTTTAAAGCAGGCTCAGTTTAGCACTTCCCATATACAACAATGGGATACATTTGCCAGTTTTTCACTTGCTCCTACAGTGAGTAACAGTAGTTAGTTGTTTTGTTCATGGTGTTAGTTAGCCTTAACATGTTGTTAAGGAGAAGAATAAGTTCATTACAAACCATGGTTTTAATTTGTCTGCAGGAGCACTTCAGTGTCTGATTAGGTACCAACAATAAATAGTAATAGTAACGGTGCTTAATAAATTGCATCAAGGAAGTAGATTCCTTACATAAGAAAGTAAGGAAGAAACAGAACAAGCATTTGGTGATGTTTTTGCATATCTTTGTTTTGAATCCAGTGTGTTGGTCTCATCTCCAGTGAGGATATGATCAGGAGGTTCAGGATCTCAATGTAGGAAGTGCTGAGATTTTTCTGAGCAGTGTTAAATGCTCTGACTCCTCACAGTGGCTCTCAGACCACATTTTTGCCCTGTTCTAACAGGGTAACCGTGCTGTTTTGTGAAACACATTAGGAAAGATGAATTGTTTCTGTAAGTTCAAATAAGCCATGCATTGCACATCCGTCTGTTAATGAACGGATAACAGTCCTTTGTAGTTTCAAAGGAGCTTTGTTTGTTCTTCATGTGAATCAGCTTAATGAGCTGAGCTAAAGTATTCTGTGTGTGTATAGAATAGTCCATTTAGTTAATTGTTTCCTAAAGTGAGCTAGATTGGTCACATCTATTTAATGTCTGATTCCAGTCTCAATAGAGCCAATTGTTTTCTGCTATGGAATTAAGTAGGAACTGAAGTAGGGCTAATCTATATGTTTCATTGCAAATTCTATATTGGGAAAAAAAAAACAAAACAGAAAAGAAAAATCAATTCAGCAATCCTTCTCATAGCTGAATTGTGCTAATATTTTTTTCTGTACTTAAATCCCCTGGACTGTATCTTCTATTTTCTGCTCCATAAAAATAATTTCCCAGAAAGTTGCTCAAAAGTATTTTTTTTCGTATTCTGTGCAGTAATGTCCTTTGGCTTAAATGCTATAAATTCCAAATTTGGAATGTTGAAAATGGATATTACTAAAGAAACATTGGAATTCCCCAAATGAGTAAGCACAAAGCCTTTAATTCCACATGCCACAGGCCCATTATTACCAACATTGAGCTTCCCTGATGAAATTCACAATCTGATGAAGTAGATGTGGAAAAGTGCCTTTTGAGATTGGATCAAGATTTTTAAAAGGATATTCCAAATTTATTTTGATTTAGATACAATCACTATACCTTGGATTTCCCAAATTCGTTTTCTTAATACTCCCATAAAGGTGTATAGCAGGGGAACTTTATTGTTTCCTTGATCACAATCTTGAAATATAATCTCTGCAGGTTCTGTCCTTTGGTAAGTTTCTCTGAACATAACTGGAACTCTTCTTTCTCTGCAAGAGAAGAATTTAGAGTTACTAAAGAGCTTAGTGTATTGTTTGCCACTGGCTTCTTTTATTTTTTTGTCTGCAATGCTCAGGTGAGAAAAAAGTAGAAGGACACTCATTTGTCTGAATGTTTCAGTCTGCTGCTGCTGTTTTGTCAATAATATTAAGCTACAGTATTGATTGCAATTTAGTATTTGACTAATATTTCATTGACATTTATTTAGGGCAGAAGTATTATATTTATTTGCCTTTTTTTAAAAATTAAATAGGCCAAGCGGTAATCTTGTGGAATCTAGCAATTGTAAAATGTCTCTCGCTATCAGCCGTAGCTACTAAATTTTGCATGTCACTCTATCTTGTTACGGGAATACCCTTAACAGCACTATATCTATACACTTTAACATCAAGTCAGACAGAAATTTACAGAGATTTTTGCTGTACAATGCAAGGATATTTCACAAATTACTGGCGGTTCACACTCATTTTTATAATCATATTCCAAATATTATAATTTACAGTCGCAATTTGTCCTTGTTTTGCACCTGTCTCAGTGTCTGCCTTATATCTTTTCCTGCCTTCATCTCCAAACAAAAGGTATCACTTCAAAGGTTTCTGATGTTTTTTCTTCTTTCCAGCTCGTTGTAAATTTTTTAGAATGTCTGTCACTTTGGGCAGTCTTTCTGTTTTTAGTGAGTATCATTTGAACTTGAGTAAGTGTCACATGTCATTACAGAATTGTAGATAGAGTTCACTAGGTATAAAATAAAGGTCAGAGCTCTAGACATTTTGTAGCAAATTAATGTTTTAATATTAGCTATGGTTGTTGGTCCAGAGACATAAGAGAAAATGAGGTGCTTAGACAAGAAAGCTCCATTAATTTTGCACTAAAAGCTCCTCTAGTTTGTGTATTATGGATGAACCAAAATACCTGGAGATTGTTTTTAATTCTCATACACATCAGTTGYGTCCCTTAAGGAATCTGAAAGATATTTGATAATTAATAATGAAGTGGAAATTAATTATTCATAGGAATACGGATTTAAACATTAATAGAYTGAAACATAAAGAACAATTTAACATAATTATCACTAAAAAAGGTGAAACTGTATATTCTAAGATTAGGAGGAGACTGTATCTACCAACAAAGTATGAAAATTATGCATTATGAGACAGATTTTTTTATTCAAATGCTCTCTTCCATTCAGGATTCTCTAAGCTGTTAATAAAGAAGTGCTTTTATCAGAAAGGTATGTTGTATGATCACACATAATATAATATATTTTAGTCCCTTCATATGCACAGGAAAAAAATACCTAAAGCATTTACTGACAGTGCTCTTATGTATGACCTTTGTTGAGTTCGTTTTCTGTGAAAAGATTTACTGTCTTTTTTTCTCAGAAATATCCCATCTTCTAAATAAAATTTCAGAACATTCAGTTTGAGTGACTGCTATTGCTTCTTCATTCTACTGTTACACTTTATCCATCATAGTGTTTCTGAAACAGCTTACAGTCTCTCCTTACTCAATGCCCATTTTCTGGTTTTTAGATATATTGCTCTCTTTTCAATTAAGTTGATTTTTGTTTGTTTCAGTTTTGCTTTTTGAACTGGGAATAATTGTCCAAGTTTAATTTACTTGGTATGTCTATAGTCATAATATTTAATGATCCATTATTATGCCAGATCTCAGCTGCACAGGAGTGATCCGTATTTTTGAAGCAACTGGGTAACTACAGAATGCTTACAAAAAAGGCACTTGCTAGCCAGCAAGGAAAGACACTAAAAGCTATGCATTCAATGTATATGTTTGTCAGGCTTTGCATTGGAGTGCATGTGAGAAGTCATGTGTTCAACCTGYCTGCTGCAGTTAGTGTGTTTTGGGGAAACAAAATAACAAAAAGTATATTTAACCAACACAGTGGGAAAGGCAAAGGGTTTTTCAATGCACACTATTTCTTAAATGTGACAAAATTGTGTTTATTCAACATAAGCAAATACACTGAGAAGTGCTTTGCCAGAGAAAGTGTTTCAAGCTATTTACTTCAAGTGTGAAAGAGCTTTCTGAGAGTGAGTATGCTTTTTYTTGGACTATGCCTCTTTTGAATTTCAGTAATAGCTAAACTGTTGTGAAAACATATTTTCAGTAATTGTACATGTTTATCAAAGTGCAGATGATAAAATTGATGCATTCTCTGTATAAGCAGCACCTATCCCATATGATACTTCAGAAAGATCCTTGGCATGCTTTACAGCTACATGCTGGAGTTTCTTGAGTTCCAGAGTTTGAACTCTGGCAGTCTAAAACCATTGAGTCCAGTATGTTCATAGGAAAGTCAGCTGGGAAAATTAAATTTACATAAACTAATTATTCTATCAACCTCTGCCAGCACCTACCTTCCCCAGTCTTATAAGTGGTTCAAACTTTCAGTTCTGCCCTCAGACATTTCCAGATATTTGCTGATTCCCTGAAATCACATCTATTGACAAATCATATGCCAGCTTCTCTCTGTTTAAATAAGACCACAAAAATGCTAAAATTATAAATTTCCAAAATTTTAGTTTTGTGGAAACCTGTAGGATCCTTACTGATGAGCAATACCCCATTGTTCATGCTTACTGCAAGGACATGTAAATATGCTGAACATAGATGAGGAAAATAGGGAGTCTACAGGCTTTCATCACAGAGAAGAGAGACCATGGCATGTTATGTTCACAATTATGCTCCAGAATGGAATATTTAGACATTAAAGGCAATGGCCCAAGAAGATCTTCTTTCAAGCCACAGATCCTTTACCCTTAATATTGTCCAGATGTTTTACAGTGTAGAAGGGTTTCTTGAAAACAAGCAGAAGGATTTAATCTACAAGATGCTTTCAATATGAAGCAACAAAGATCCTGGATTAGATCTTGCAGTCAAAGGGCTACTGTTCTTGGTGATAAAGGAAAAGAAATAAGGTGAATAAAGGTTGAACACCAGTGAGCAGCAGTGGCTGTTGCCGATTGCTATGGCTTTTCACACTGTGGATTGTTAAAGTGTTATACATATTTCTGCAGATAGCTGAGGATGGTCTAAGTTACATGTGTTTAGGAAGGAGTCCAGAGGAACTAAGGTCCATCAAATTCTATCAATCACAAAGTCACTGCCTTTGGTTCAAGAGGTCTTTGAATCACAGGTGATAGGTAACTGGGAGAGTGTATCAGAGAGATGTCATTGCATATTCCCTCTCTTTTTATTGTCACAGAATAGAGTAGAATGCAGTTGGAAGGAACCTACAGTGATCACCTAGTTCAACTGCTTGATCACTTCAAGGCTGAATTCATATCTGTTAACTTGTTTAGTGACTCCAGTGGGGATGGGATACAGGCACAGATGGACCTTCATCTGGCCTTATGTCATCATGCCTTTGATATTACATTCTTTGCATTTTAATAGGTTGAACCCAGGAGACTAAAATTAGACAACAAATAGTGTTTATTTTGCTTGCATTTAGATTCCACTTTTTTACTTTGCAGACGTCTAAACAGGAGCCAGGTGCATATTACAAAAAAAAGATCTTGAAGATTTTTCATGTTACCATTTTAGATGCCATTCTATTGGAAATACCTCTAAAATGACAATGGGAATCATTCTCACATGAAAAGGCCTGTGCCAGTCCAGGATAAATGTATTTACACAGTAATACCCTGCTGAATTAATTTCTTGTCAGATACCTTGAATTATTTCTTGTTGAAAACTTACGGATACATAGTATTGACATTACTATATTGTTGTGGTTTGACATTGGCCAAATACCAGGCACCCACGAAAGGCCTGCTCACTCACTCTCCTCTGCTCTGCAACTGAACAGAGGAGAGAGAATTTAACAAAGGGTTAAAGAGTTGAGATAAGGACTGGGAGAAAACACTTCAAGGGCAAAACAGCTTCTACTTAATGATATAAAGTGAATTTATTACTAACAAGATCAGAGTAAAAGAATGAGAAGTAAAATAAGCCCTTAAAGACACCTTTTTCTCCCCCCAACCTCTCSCTCCCTCCTTCCCACCAACGGTGCAGGGAGGTGGGGTGGGGGTTTTGGTGAGTTCATCACCCAAGATCTTCTTTCCGCTGCTCAGGGAGAAGAGYCGTCTCCCTGCTGCACCGTAGGGTCCCTCCCACGGGAGACAGTTCTCCACAAACTTCCCCAGCGYGGGTCCACTCTCACGAGCAGCAGCACTCCCAAAACTGCTGCAGCGTGAGTCCATCATCCCCTGGGCAGACAGTGCTCCCAAAACTGCTGCGGCGTGGGTCACTCTGCCACGGGGTGCAGTCCTCCAAGGACAGCTGCTCCAGCCTGGAAGCAAGGCCTCTCTCTCCATGGGACTCCCTCTGGATCACAGTGTCCTGGTATCCATCCACTCCAGCGTGGGCACCTCCCCCACGGGCTGCGAGTGGATCTCTGCATCCCCCGTGGACCCCCAYGGGCTGCAGGGGGACAACTGCCTCACCATGGTCTTCACCACAGGCTGCAGGGACATCTCGGCTCAGGCGCCTGGAGCACCTCCTCCCCCTCCTTCTGCACTGACCTCGGTGCCTCCGTTGTTGTTCTCTCACATGTTCTCACTCCTACTCCTCCCTAGTTGGAAAATTACAGCTACGCCACAATTTTGTTACGATTTCTTCTTAAATATATTATCACAGAGGCATTACCATCATCTCTAATTGGCCCAGTCATGGCCAGTGGCGCGTCCATCCTCAGAGCCATCAGGGATTGGCTCTGCTGGGCATGGTGGAAGCCTCTAGCAGCTTCTCACAGAAGCCACCTCTGTGGCCTCCCCGCTACCAAAAACCAGGCCCTGCAAAACTAACACACACACACACATATATATATATATATATATATGTATACATATAAACAGATTTAAAAAAAAATTCATGGGGCTATGCTGAATGAATCAAATATTCCAGTTCTGCCATAATTGTGTTATTGTTAAGATTTTTTTGGTCTTGTTATCAAAATGAAATAATGCAAATATACTCCAGAAATCACTAAGTCTGAAACATAACTCATTCTCAAGAAGATATTTGTTGACTTGATGATTTTCCAGGTTTTGTTGCACTGTGAAATCTGTGTTCCTTACAGAGTCAGTTTCTTTCAAGAATGCATGATTATTCTCTTAACTGAGGTCATTCCACTTGTCACGGTTTGACATCGGTTCGGCATCAAGCACCACGAAAAATTATTCTCGGGTTACTAAAACTCGTTTTCATGAGGCAAAATAAGGATTATTGAGGAAAATGGAAAAAAACTTCAAGGCAGAACAGGTTTAAACTTAAACAGTAAAGAAAATTTATTACTAATAGAATTAAAAGTAAAAAGAATAATGAGAAATTAAAGCAAACTTCCAGACACCTTTCTCTTCCCAGTATCTCCCTCTTCCCACCAGCCACRCAAGGGAAACAAACATGGGGTTTTGGTCAGTATATTATTTCTTAAGAGTCTTTCTTTATGTTTATGGAAAAAAAGTTTCTTCTGCTGTGCCGTGGGATCTGTCCCACAGGAGATAGCTCTCTGCAAACCTCTCCAGCATGGCCTCAAGCCTCACAAACAACAGGCCCACCTGAAACCTGCTGCAGTGGAAAAATCTCTCCCACAGGTCTCGCAGTCTTCCCACAACTGCCAGTGTGGGTCATAATACTCCATGGGGTTTAGTCTTTTAAGAATGAGCTATCCCAGGCTGGAAGTAAAGGCTCTCTTCTTCAATCTCTATAAGCATCTCAGTATCTGTGCACCCTGGTATGGGTACTCTTCTTCACGGGCTGTATGTGGATCTCTGCATCCCCTCAGTGCACTTCAATGAATTATAGAGAAACAGTTTTTTATATTATAGTTCTCACCATGGCTTGTAGGAGAAATCTCAGTTCCAGTGTTTGGAGTGCCTCTGCTCTCTCCCATTCCCCACTGACCTTGGTGCCGCCATGTTGGCTTCTTCATGTGGCCACACCTTTCCGTTTTCTCTGACTTGGAAGAAAATCAGCATCTGCAAGTTGTACCTGAAAAATTGATCTTGTCTGGGTTCTGCATTGGGGAAATACTCGCCATGTCTCTCGTTGCTGGCTGGGTGGTGTTTTCTGCCCGGTTCAGTGCAAGTTGCGCCGGCCACGTGGAAGGGCCCGCCGGGCCTGCGCAGGCTGCACGGCCCCAGCTGGCTTCCGCCGCGCAGTCCAGGCTGCACCGGCTGCTCACAGCTGTTTATGGCTGCCAGCAGCTGCTGGGGTGGCCCCTCCCGGCGGCCCAGCTCCAGGACAGGGCCCAGGGCCATCTTCCACCACCCCCTTGGCGGGGAAGAAGGAAGAGGCTGTTCCTACGCTTCCTCCTTCCTTACAACATGTCATCACAGAGGCGTTACCAACTTATCCAATTGGTCTAGCAACCTGCCCATCAACYCTGGGCTCTGTGCCAATCAGAGAAAGTTCCAGCAAACTGGTTTTTCTGTTCTTACAAACCAAGTTTTCTTCCTAAATTGCTAAACCACCACACCACTGAAACTTTGATATTTCACAAAAAAACTTACTGATTTAGAGGAAATTTTATGTGAGATGGGTATGTTCCTTCCTTCAACTAAACATTGTTCTCTAAGATGTGCTTTTACAACCAAATTCAGACAAACCAAAAGGGTTATTTGCTTTGGAGTGAGGAAAGACAAGCTTGAAATATTCCATTGTACTAAAGATAGTAGCAGGTAAAACAAATTCTTGAGTCTTAAATTACTGCAGCTCGCTACTTGTTTGTTCTTTTTTAAAAAATAAGTTGACTAATCTCTGAGATGCTGCCTGGCTTTTGAGGGTTTTATAGGAATGTAGGGAGGAGAAAGGACTGTGTGGCCTATTGAGACTTATGATTACATWATTCCTCCCTAAGTCATTCCTAGATTGATGATGCCTAAAAAGTCTGACCTGAAAATCCATTTCAAATATTTATTACTGTTTCAGTGAAAACGTACTTCAAAAAGTCTTATCTATATCCTATTTTAAAAAGTAAGAGAGGTTAACATTTTCTATTTCAGCATTCAGAACACATGCTTCAGTTCCTAAACACTTGTATCTGTAAGTTGTACTCCACGACTTTTGCCAGTTCTCTTACTGTAATTTAGTCAATTAATCCTAAAAATTTGCCTTGTTGGCCTTCCTCAAATGTTATAATGCATCTTTCAATAACAAAACCAACATAAGCTCAAAATAGGAATCTAATTGGATGAGAACAGTGCAACTGTGTTATACATATAGACATGAAAAAGTGTAAGAACTTTTATTTGTATTACTTCCAGACAATTGCAACTTTTCAATATACTATTTTTTTAATGTTGTGTAACTATTTGAACTTTTTTTTTTTACTACTAAAGTTTTCAGTAATCTGGTGCTCAAAGCAACACTTTCAATTTTAAACTCATTTATGCACATGATTCAGATGTATTTTTGTGTACATATTGAGCTGGTTTATGTTTGTATAGCTAATACTTTTAATGGAGATTTAGAAACTGTTAAGTCATTGAAAAGATAGACAATGAAAGAGAGATGTGATCTCAGGTTTGGAAAGATGATGAATACAGTTCATCATAAGCGTGCTCCTGCAAAATATTCACCTTCTCTCTAAGGTGTGCCAATTCCCATAAGAGCACAGATCTCTCTTGCTTGGTAAGTTGACCTATAGAGGAAGAACTGCCATGTAAAACTGTGACAGATATCTGACAGAACATCACTTTCTTTATTATTAAGRGGGGTGGTTTTAGATAATACTAATGCTGAAAAATGTTCAAATGTGTGTAAGAAGTCAAATACTGGCTTACTCTATCCTTCATCTCTAAATATTGAATGAACTGAAACAGTTGTTATAAGATCTGAAGAGGTACAGCAATGATATCTTTATTGATACCCATCTCATGTGCCATGTACTGGATTTAGCTGGATTTAGAGCCTATTATGTATATATATATATATATATATATATATATATATATATATATATATGGCTGTAATATTAACCGTTCTATTTAATGCCACATGGAAAGACTGCTGTCCTCACTACAGTAAAATTGTCATCCAAGCATAGTTCTTACTGGACTGATGTAGTAATGTTACACAGTTATCTATCATCCTTTCACTGTTAGCAGCCGCTGCAAAAAAATGGCCTGCAGAATTAATTGATCTTCAAAGTCTGTAGTCCCTGTAGCACTTGTAGTCAGACCACAAATTTTAAATTGGGCCCCTTATAGGAATGAAGCTGAGAAAGCTACACCATCTCATAAGACACACTGTATGTTCTGACGAGGGCTGTCTGCACCAAACACACGGTTCACATGTGTAGCTTATTCCACCTCAGGGAACAACTAGTTCCGAAACATTTGTAGTGTGTGGATGTGACATGAATGCAAACACAATGTGGTTATGCAAACAGCGAAAGGTCTGCTCTAAAAATGCTAGGATATGCTGCTCAGTATTTTTAAGACATATAAATGTAGTAAGAAATGTATGTTTGGTTTCCAGGATCAGTGGTTCTGGCGAGTCAGAAACAACAGGGTGATGGATGGATACCCCATGCAGATTACATACTTCTGGAGGGGACTGCCGCCCAGCATTGATGCAGTTTATGAAAACAGTGAGGGGAATTTTGTCTTCTTTAAAGGTAGGAAACAAGAAAAGTAAGATTTTGTGTAACACTTCCGACTGTAATGATTTCTTGAAACACTTCTTGCTTATTTTTAGTAATGATTTGTAAATCTGGTTGCAAATTGGTAGCTAAATGAAGAGTATATGAGTTAACGTTTTCTCATTTGGCAACTACATCTTTAATTTATGATTACCCTTCACAGTATCAGATCATTTGCTCTTACATATTCAGTAAAAATTTGGAAGTATAAATATGAGACATAGCAATGAAGTGATCAACTGTGAAATCATTTTTGAAAAATGTGTTTTAGGAAGACATAATGAACACATTTTCATTATTAATTTTTTTGTTGTTCTCTGCTCTTCTTCCTTTTTACAAATGAACTTCTCATATATTTAAATGGCATCTCTGCTATATATATCTCACTGTACTGCACTGTAATTGTTTCATCTAGGAACTGTGATGTTAGGAGTTTCATGTGGGGAAAAATAATTCTCTTTTTCATAGATGTCTATTTAGCATTTTTAAAGAAGCATAAACTCCAGAAAACAGGTGGTATAGATTGAATTGTTGCTAATCATTCTTTTCAAATTTTGCTCCAGACATCAGCTGTTCTTCAAAATTAAGGTTCTTGAACATGTACCTAATTTAAATTTATTGATAAAATGATCTTATATGTTTAATAAGTGCATATTTAGCAACAAAAGTGTGCAAATTATGTAAAGTATGTTTTATAAGATCATTGTTGGAGAGAAGAAGAAACTGAATAGATAACAAATATGTAAAAGATTATTCGGGTATTTAGTGGTGTGAGTGATTAATATTTTAACTCATTACCAAAAAAATGGTAGATTTTTTTWAAAGGTGTTATATAAAAATTAATTCATTTTTACAAGTGGAGTCATTAAAAGGGAGTTACAAGTAATATTTCATTCACTATGGAAACATGATCTTGGGAATGCCAAATGAAAAATATTTATAATATGCAGAAACACTTCATAACAGTACAATGAAGATGAAGTTTATGTTTTGGTAATAGTGAAAATGTATTTTTTGTGTGAACCGTAAGGAAAATTACATTTCATATAGTACATTTTCTATTTATATGGCTTCAATATGGCAAATGCTTTTACTTCTGTTGCCATAAAATAAACTTAAAGCTATTAACTCTGGGAAGTTGATAAGATTAGGAATCATGATCAAGGTACCTCCAAATCTCCATCCCTCTGCTTGATTTTTGGGTCCATAGGACATGGAAAGATACAAACATTATTCTCTAGCTATTCCTTTGCTCACCACTTCTACAAAGAGCAAGGGAGCTACCCTGTGCATTTCAGACCTCTGCCTTGACAATGCTGRGATCTGTTACCTGAGCTCCAGACAGAAATGATCAAGCTTACTCTTATAGCTACCTTTTTTTTCCTTCTCAGTGACCTTGAAATAGGTTTTATCATTATTTAGCTCTTCACTCTGTCCTGACTTGCTCCTGTTAGGTCTTAGAGGAAGGGGTTGAGTCAGTAAAACAACAGAAGGAGAAGGGAACTTCTCTATTTTCTAATTGGGAAATTAAATCAAAATTAATTAAAGTGGGCAGGAGCAGCAGGACTGTGCTCTTAAAGGTCAGAATTGTGTTTTCCTTTCTCACCATCCCCACCTTATGCTACCTGACTTCCGACCAGCTAGTTTTGTGCCTTCTAGCTGATATCATACAATACTTGGATTTTCTGCTGCAGGTATTTTTCCATATGACTTCTTTTCAAAATTCCTTCCATTATTTTTCCAATGATATTTGTATTATCCCTTTATTTGCCAAGGTGAAAAGTCTTTGTATTTCCTGTGCAATTTTTAAAAAAATTTTTACTTCTCTGTCACTTCTTCATGATTCTTAATATCTAACTGTTGGTATTTGTTTATCAGTGTAATTCATGTTTTTCCACTGCCACACAATCAAAAGGTTCAGCTGAATCTTTTATGTGGGTGTCCTTGCACATTCCTGTTAACCGAGGATCTCAACTGCCTTACAGACCATGAGTACAGAAATCTATATAAATACACTGTAGGTAAACGATTATTGTCTCGTTTCGTCTATTCCCTCGCAAAATTTCCTGGGAAAAGAGTACATATCCTCCTCCCAAAGGAGCTAAAAATAGACAAGTTGTTGGTTTCTAAGATGATGAGCAAGTAGAATGTCTTATCCAGGTAGTGTGCTTTACCAGTCTAATACTGGTCCAAACAACTAAGTTCTAGAAGGAACTCTAAATCTGAAGTCTAGCATATAGATGTGTTAACAAAGCACATACCTAAGACAATATGTACATTTATTATTCAGAGAATAAAACAGAAAAGATGGAGTAAGTGCCAGTAGAGGACTTGTGCTGGATTAATGTCACTATGCAGCTCTCTGACCCACACTGTAATGTCACCTGTTCCTGCCCTCCCTTTAGGGCTGACTCATAAACTCTTCATCCATCCCAGCAGAGCTCCATGCACTTCAGCTGGTCATTGACACAGAGAGCGACACTCCCATGGCCCTCTTCCGTGTCCATCCTTCGTAAAGAGCCAGTAGCCTTCCATTCTAACATTCCAGCCATAGGAGCCATCCCACCACATCTCTGTGATGCCAGTAAGATCACAGCTCTGCAGRTGTGCACATGTCTTCAAGCATGTCTCCAACTCCTATTGCTTATTCCCCATAATACATGTGTTTGTATAGAGGCATTTAATTTGGTGCCCCCAATGAAACCTACTTACTGGCTGGAGTGGCTCAATTCCTTTGTGCTGTTTCAGGTGCTCTCCTGCTGACCTGTGATCTCTCTCCAGGCTCTGGACAGCTCTTGCTGGCACTGGCATCAAACTGGTAGGAGTCGGATGGATTGAGGGTCCCCCTCCGCCAGCAACTTTAGTTTAAAGCCCTCTTTACCAGTTTGGCAAGCCAATGACCGGAGATGTTCTTCCTGTTCCCTGCCAGATGGACCCATCAGCCCCCAGTAGACCAGACCACGCTCATAAAGTACACAACAATCTGGTGGATAGCTGCTTATAAAAACCAGATGTTTGCGTTCATGTTGTTATTCACTGCCGGTGTCCATGCTGAATGATAATAAGAAGATGGAACCAGAAAGATACCTTTTTATTTTCTTTTTTTCTTTTTTAATGAGAAAACATGAACAGTAAAATTCATTCTGTGTACCTGTGGGAATTTATATCGTGCTAAAAATGAAATTGTCAAGCCATCTGTGCTGTTGAATGTTATGGTAAACCAAATGTAGCAATAGAAAGGCTGCTGTAAAACTCATACTACCAGTGCCTCCATCATAACATTCAACTGCACTTACCGTATGGCCTGACAGTTTTATATTGAAAAATAGATTTACTTTAGTGTCGGATCATGGAATGGAGAAATGACAGAAACTTGATGTGGGAAATAGAGAATTGGGAAAAAGGAACCATGAATAGTAATTTTGGAATACTAGTAAAAAGACACTTGATACGGGCTTGAAAGCCCAAATTAAGAGGAATGGTGACTGGAAAAAAAACAACATTAAGAATTAAATATTAAATTTTATCTGATTTCAATTGCATGTAATTCTTTAAAATTTTGAGAATTCATCTCACCACTCTAACACAGTGATTATATGCCACACACTTCTTGCACACATATCATAATTGCAAATAATATGAACAAAAAACTTGGTTGCTGACAACTCAGGAGCACAATTATTCAGCATTCCAATTCTATAAAAAAGAACTACAGTTAATAAAAACTGCATAATTGTTTGCAGTAGTCAGTAGGTAGTTAAATAATCTGAAGAATGTCTAGAATATCATTATTTTAAGTGAAGCACAGCAATCCAGATGTCCTTTATTTCCAGTACTTTTTTTAGAATGTCAAAGATACATGTTGAGAGACTTCAAATAATTGCACAGTTCATCCTTCTCAGTTGTTTCCCTACAGTGATGATATTTAACAAAGCATTATTGCAAAAAGTGAGACATTTTAGCTTTTTTATCACTTGCTTCAGTCTCAGCTTCTGACCTTACCAATCTGCTTCTTATTATATTAGATCTTACATTAGGGAATAAAAGCAGAGAGCTGAAACATTCTGAAGGTTGGCCAGACTTCATGAAACATGTGGTGCTTTATTCTCTGTGAGAATAACAAACCTACCAAAGAGACCTTAAAAAACCAACTTTGTAAAATAAATACAGTGGTGGTTTCTGCCAAGGGCATAGGTTATGACTCTGAAGAAGCATTAGTTATCTATAAGAAGAATAAAAATATAACTATTCTATTTTGGTCATAGTTTTTTTCCATTATGTTCACAATTAATCAAGTCTATTGACTGTTTATTAGTGGAAGTGGAATAAGAGCTGCATGAAAGCATACTGACTTTAACATTAGTTTGTAATACATTTAAAATTACATAAATATGTTAGAACTAAAACTATCTAATTCTCACCACAGTTGGACATCTTTTGCACTGATTTGCAGCTTTAACTTCTCCTGATAGTGGGTTCTGAGTCGTCTGAAATCCTCTGATCCATAGTCACCCACTTTCCTCCAGCTGAGTAACAGAAGCTAAACAGAAAAAAAATCCAAAACAAGACCAACAACAAACCTTCTAAAACCTCCTAAAAAAACCAACCAAACAAAAAACCAAAGTGAAAACTGTCAGCCAGATGGAACATTTGGATTTCTTATATACAATACTTGTCATTAACAATCAACACAGTTATASCAGACTAAACATGTCTTCTAAAGCAAATGTTAAATAAAATTCCCTCTAGTTAGCATCAGTAGGCCTTGCTCACACTTTAAAGCTCTCAATGCCCTATTGTCTCCTTTAAAATACAGTTAAATTTACCTTTTCTCTGTTTACTGAGAAAGAATTTGCTTGTTAGTAAGAAATTATGTGAAGAATTCCGTTTCTTAAGTTTGTTCCCACATCTACGCTTTCCTTCTACTTCAGTATATCTGAATACACAAAAAATACCTGGCTCGGTGGTGCTGTCACTTATAATGGTTTGTGCTCAACCATTGTTTATTTCGGTATGACCCGATCTTGTTAATAGTTAATTTTGCCTCCTTGGGTATGGCTGATAATGATCTATTCCCAACAATGGCTTTTAGTTTGATTCCTTGTGAGGCAGAGAGAAAAGTATTGGCATTACATACATCACAGCATATGCCTCTCAATGCTGTGCAACAGCTGTCATTTTGAATGATCTTCTGAAATAGAAATGAGCTGGCTCAGGATCATTCACTGGATGCCATCTGTTGTTCACACCATAAGTACCAACTAGAAAGGTCCAAAACACATGACTTCTCCTATCATTGCATTTGAAACTGCCATTAACATCTGAAGCCTTCTGTGTCCAGTCGTGTGAATTGGCAAAAGATAAACCACATGGGAGGAGGGATAGAGAATGATTGAAGATGCTCACCTCTGTCATTATCAAACCCTATAAGTGAATTTTTATAAGGCATCTTGGTAAAGGTAAACCTCAGGTTAGTGCTGACCTTAATCCCAGATCAACAGAGAGCTCAGCTTTCCGTGACTGTTCTTCATAGATCTGTCTCTTTTATTTTCAGTACTTCAAATGGCTCTGTACATACTCATTCTTTGAGTCCTTTTTTCCTTCAACTGGCAGGGGAGAGAAGATGGATCTGTTGAGCAAACTGTAGTGTCTGTGCTTGGAAGTGGGTGACAAGCAGCTGTAAAGAAGCTGATAAAAAATTAACTCTGGAAACCCAGCATGRGAGGGATGGAAACTATACCCCCTCTCCTAATTAAAACTCTGATAAAATGAAAACATGCTTTAAATTACTACAGTACAAACAGGGAGATTAAAAAAACCCTTCCTTTAAACAAACATTTAATACCACTGAGGGATAGCTAAAATATAAAACTAACTGCAAAACAGATCTCTGAATTTTCCCTCTTGATGATTCTGGCATATACCTGATCCTAGGTCTTTGGGGTAATATTACATTTCCTTATAAAATATTTATACAACACAGTACCTTAAGCTCCTAAATCTGTATAATAGCCTGTCTAGCCTTAAAGGTAAGTACAAAGACTAATGTGAACAGCCATGATTTTATCTCTTATGTCCTGTTTCCAAATGTGCCTGAGCAAAATACATTTTCAAACTTTTCCCTTTATATTTTAAATATCATTGTCATAAATAACAATGGATAGACCAAAGTGAAGTATCCAATAAGGCCAATTCAATATATATGTTCATGGATCTTGTCTAGACCTTTCTGTGATTTAGCTCAGGAGGGTCCACATGATGTCAAAGAGTATCTTCTCCTTCAGGGTAGTTATTACTAAAACTAGCAATGCTTTTGGAAACAAAGATGAAGGTAGTGCTTTAAAGAGAAAATAAACACATGGCTCTTACACAATGGAGCCTATGGTCTAGCTTGAGAAGAGTGTTCCTGTGGTCTAGGTGACATAATGCAAAGAGAAGACAGGCATCAAAGGAAGCTCTTCAGATAAGCACAGAAATGCAAATTATGCTCCCTTTTCCCTATTTCTAGGGGGCATATGAGGATCTTCATTCACTTTTTTCAGCCAAAGCTGTCTGTGTTTGAAAGAGAAGTCTCTGCTGAAAAGACACAGGTGACAAGTGTGTTTTGAAGAAGAATTAGAAGAAAGCAGAAATGTGAAAAGAAGATAGTTGCAAGAATAGGACAGGTGGCACAGTACATTGAGAAGACCCTAGGCGGACAACAAAATTATTGGGGAAAATATTGGACTATAGGTTTAACATGAGACGATGAAGCAGGTGAGATAGTCATGGAAGTGTTCAGTGAGGAAGAGCTTGGCTAGGAAGCTAGGGGAAAATCTAAAGCTTTGAAACCGGAGTTGTGGGCTGGTAAGGTACGTTATCCAGTTGGAGGGGAGAGCACAAGAAGCATCCTCCCCACACACAGGTACAGGGGGCATCTATGCTATAAAACACTGGTGCAATTGTTGCTTCTGTAGGCATAGATACCCCTATACAGAGAATATATTTACCTAGTAACTGCAGTTACCCCTCTACCAGTAGGGGTTTCAGCCCCTGAGCATTGCGGACCAGAAAGCCTTAGGCTATTATTCATATTTAAGACAGTAACCTGAGTAAACTGGGTAATCCGAGGTTTGTGTAGACACTGTGCTAACATCAGCTAGAGTCATACAACTACCTTGTATTTTCAGCATGTAATAGGTCAGTTGAGTGGTTTTGAATGATTTGTCACCTATAACCAAAGTTTAAGTCTTACTGCCGCTGACAACYCCCCATTAATTTCAGAGACTACAGGTTTTCACCTGTGGGACTTCACATTCTCAGTTTGCTGTCTTTAGACCACACTAAAGAAAATACATCAAAAAATTAAATTCTATGATTATTTCTGAAATAATGAAACATTCTTTGTAAGTAATTTAACTTCTTAAAGAAAAGTACAGAGTAATAAAAGTATATGGTCTCTAAGAGGATAGTAATTTCTATTTTTTAATGTATTTCTATTTTTTCTTACCTTATCTTCTTATAAAATTCACTCTTTCCTCATGAAACATAAAACTGTTGTGTAGTTTTTCTGTAAATATATTACATTATCAACCACACAGCCTTTTAAGATGATTTCATTTTCATTCTAGYTTTGATCACTATGTAGTTGGCATCAAAATACTCTGTGGACTTATTGGAAGAAAGGTGCTTTATAAATACAAGTTATCCATAAGGTATATTTAATTTTGCATGATCTGCAATGGTAGAACATCTTTCATTTCATTGTATTTGGAAGAACCACTACTATAGACCTTTTGGAGTCTTTCTTATTTACTAGGATGTATTAATATTAATACTGAGAGTACTGATGACTAACACACATATACATATGTGTATATATATGCTTTTGCACAGGTAACAAGTTCTGGGTTTTCAAGGACACTACTCTCCAGCCGGGTTATCCTCATGATTTGATAACACTTGGAAGTGGAATTCCTTCACATGGCATTGATTCAGCAATTTGGTGGGAAGATGTTGGAAAAACCTACTTCTTCAAAGGAGATAGGTTGGTATAGGATAACTGCAAGGGAACAATTCAGTGGTATTAGCTAAACATATCAACCTTTTCCTCTATTTCTCAAAAGAAGTCAAGACACTTAAACAGCTCATATTCTGTGGATGAAATTAACTCCTCCTGCATAGACAGCTGTACTGTTTTCACATGTTTTATAATCTAGATTATATTTGTGTGAATATCCTGGAACTGGTATATGTATATCCAGTAGAAAAGTTATGTTTTAGAAGTCAACAGGCAAGTCACACTTCTGGCAAATTTAAACTTAAATATTCAAAGTTATGTGTTTATGTACCCTCCTACCTGCTTCTTTTTATCTACATTTCTAAACCTCAGCACATAAGCTTTTTAAGGTCAGTAAAAATGATTCCTTTGCTACTATGTAAAATTGATTCCTTTGCTACTATTTAAAAATGAGGCAAAAAAGGGAGTTGATAGCTAAACCTGGGAGCTAGAGAAGAATTTGAGCAGTTTCTTGGAATTACTTCTAAATAAATCTTATAGAGACACATATTTATGATTAATAATAATAATAATAATAATTTTTAAAAAAATTAAAAATCCCAGAAAAAAAATGTGTAATCTGAGGGTTTTTCCATTCCTGAAATACTTGCACTACTCACTTAGTGTCTGTATCTTCATTTCCTTGTCAATAAAAAAAMAGGAAAGAATATTTGTCTGCTTTATAGAGATGGCAAGAGAATTCATTAATTTTTGAAACCCTGCAAGTTATCTGAATGTTGAATTTTACAGGTTTTCAGTATGATACTGTGTTTGTTGATTGATGTATCACTGTGCAAATTTTGTGTGCTCAGAGACAAATTATTCTTTACTAATAACTGTAATGTTTCTTTTAGTATTATTAAAAGTATGACTGCTTTTGTTACTGTGCGGTACTTAGTGTTCTCAGACACTAGTAGTATTCATGGATCACTTAAGAAATCAATTTAATGCACATCATAGAATATGTTTAGCACACCACAGTAGCTAATTTTTTAGCAGTACTGTAAGATTGCACAGCAGATTGCTGCAACAAATTTTATTGTTAAAACCTTTTTTTTAAAAACATAGTTCTCTAGCACACATGGTGAGGGAAGTAGATAACTAAGTAAAATTTTTGTGATGTTTCAAAACTAGGTATCATTTCCAGCAATCAATTTTCATAGTGAAATAGAAAGTTGCCTAAATAATTTGCTTCCTATGGTTGAGTAGATTTTTTTTTAAAAATCCAAATTCATTTTCAGGTAATAATTTCCACCTCCACATACATATTGTAAAAGTATGTACAGTAGGAATCTTTTGTGACTTGTACTTCCTTTAGGCTTTATTCAGCAGTGTCCTTTTATATTTCCATGCATAGGCAGTTACTTATAGGCAGGACTTTCCTGAAACATGATTGGTAATAACAGAAGACAAAAAGAACTAGAATAGAAAACCTGTTGCTGGCAGAAAAGTTGCTACTTAGAGCTAACAAGCACAATGAAACTCAGTAGGATATAAATGCAATACAGTATGTTAGAAGAAGATTGAACATGAGCCTTGCAGAGATAATTGAGCTATTACAGGATATTGACCATCAGTGGGAATAACCCATATAGCAGTAAGTTTCTCAATGTGTATTGCTTATATCATTGAATATTGACTATAAAATAAAAACAATAATAAAAATGACCAAACAAACAAATAAACAAACAAAAAAAATCCCACAAACCAAACCAGTGAGAAGATTTAAAAGTCAAACCAGTAAATGTTGTTGCGATAGTCATATGTCTAAAGCAGCTCATGTATGGAACATTGTTGTTAATATTTGACATTATCTGTTTCAACACTAATGATAATTCTTCCAAATAATTGTACGAAACCCAAAAAGGGGACAAAGTTGACTACAGAAAACATTTGTCCCTCTGTCATTCTTCTCCTACTAGAATTGAGTAGTGTAAGACTCGATGATAGTAGGTTTGCTGCACTTCTTCACACATGGCCTTGTTTGTGCCCCTGGTGTGTCTGGTGTGACTGGTTTTATGTACTTTAGAGTTTAAATGAATATTTTTTTCTTCATAAAACTTAGTCATCCAGTGGCACAGGATATCATTAAGTAAATAGGCTTAGATATAGAACATATTTTAGGAAATATTTTCCAAATTTGCTTTTGCTAAAGCTATGAAGTGCAGTTTCATTTTTTTCCCCCTCTGTTACTTCATCAGTCTTTGAGATACAGTAAYAAATTTATACAGTTTGTAGAGCTCAAGTCATCATTAGGGAGTTTTCTTGTGAACATTTGGCATGCCAAGTAGAATCAAGACTAGGCTTTTCCTTACCCTGTAGACATGCTCATTATTCCGGCACAGATTGTTGAGGTAGTGTCGTGATCAATCCTTCCCTAATAGGATTTCTCATCAATGATGCAAAAACAGCAGTTTTGTGATTTCTGAGTGTGCAATGAGTATGTCCTCAAAGACTTAATGGCAAAGTATATTTTTGAAAGTCATTTAGGTCTAGTGGAAAACGAGAGGTTATTAAAAGAAAGAGCTCAAAAACGTGAAAAGATTGGAAGAGAAAAAGGAAAATGAATGGAACTATGCAGGAAGGAAACAGAGTTCTGGAATAGAGGGATAGAGAAAAAGAAAATATATTTATTAAAAAAAAAATGCAAACTGAGGACCAAGAAACTTAGAGTTAAAAGATGAGGAAGAACTGGTTTCAACAGTATTAATATCAGAGATTTGTTTACTTCTTCTACCTGTTGTTTCTGCATGTAAATTCTCAAAGATGTTACATATCCAAATAAAGAGCATTGTTTTGTTGGCTGGTAGCTGATGCATGTGTGACAAGATTAAGAATTGAGGTTATAAAAATAATTTAAGCATAAGAAAGAAAAAATAAATATAAATGCTTTTTTAATCTAACTTGCCAACTCTTAACCCACTCGAAATCTGCCACATTTCAATTTCATTGAAAGTTTAAAGCCAGAGCAATGCCCCACAGGGAGAAATACTGAGGAGTTTAGACCACTTTAAAAAAAGATTAAAATGGGAATCAATTAAAGTGTCTAAGTAACTTCATAGGGACAAAATATTATCCACTTAAGGATTTTTTAATATATGAGGAATGATCATAAAAAGTATTTCTAAAAACTGAAGTCAAATGAATTCAAATGAGAGAAAAAGGGAAAAGTTTTTAGCAGTAACCAGATTATCAATGACAGTGATAAAACTATGCTCTAAATTAGTGGAGTCAATCAAAATATCAAATGACCCACCTAAATATTAGGATACACAGAGGATATTAGAGATGCAGTATTCTTAGAACCAACTTGTAAGATATGCATAGCAATTTAACCAGCAGTATAAGGAAAAAGAAATGATCAACATTATCTGTAAGTGTAAATAAAATCACAAGTGTAAATACTTCTTAGATGTTCAGGATTACTAGAATTTGCATGCTGAAGCTTTTTAAGTTTGAGAAGGGCTGGCTGGCAGAAAGGCACAAAAGTAGGTTGAATTTTATATTATACTGCATCTATTCAGTGATAATGAAATTAAAAGCTACTGTAATGCATGCATATAAAGAGTTAAATTAAGATTGCTGGAAGTATTTTAATCTGAATCTGCTGTCACTTTCATTATTAAAATATTATCTAAAACATTAATGTATCTCTCTTTTTGCATATGTTGCATCTSTCTGTGTCACTGTGCAAAAATCCTAGACATCAGAATTGTGATTATAAGTGAGATGCATGCTGGTTTAGTTGTTGAAGTGCAAAAATCTTTTATCTTCTATCTGCTTACATGAAACAGCAAATAGRTTTATTTGTAATCTGGTAGTGTGTTCAAAGAGAAGAAGTCAAGTATTCCCATTTGTGGCTAATGAATATAGCAAGTGTTAGAAGGGGAAAATATAAAGTTACTCATCTGCTATCTTACAAATGCGCTTTTTTTTTCCCTTTAAAAAATATTTCAGGTACTGGAGGTACAGTGAAGAAATGAGATCCATGGACCCTGGTTATCCCAAACCAATCACAATTTGGAAAGGTATCCCAGAATCTCCTCAGGGAGCCTTTGTCCACAAAGAAAATGGTATGCAAACACATTCTTGTTTTAATGATTTACTTATATCGTTTATCTAAGATAGAGTAGTAGAGGGATGATTGACTATTCAGGTTAAGTAGTGAAGGAATTCTTGATTTCTGAACAGAATATTTCCTGCTATAGAACTGGCTTTAGTGAAAATGGCTGTTTGTTTGCATGTACTATTTAACCTAAGGATGAAAAAGCWTTCAATTTTAGTATTATAAACCTTACTTTCCATTATTTTTTTCTTCTAATTCGCATTATTTTTGTTCTCTACTGAATTATAGTACCTCTTAAAACAAGCTTCATAAACACAGTAGATCTCTATTGAAGTTTCAAGGTGTTGGCTGTTTAAACAGTTCAGAAAGTATTGCTTTCATTCTCAAAAAAAAAGGGGAAGCAAAATCTTTATCTAAGCAGAAATATCCCAATGAATTTATGTAAATCAAAAATGTCATAAGCCGATGATGTAGAACTGCAGATAACAAGGATTTTAGTATGATGTATTACCTATATCAAGATGCATCATCACATATCTAGAGCCTGGAATCTCAGCTGGACACACCTCAAAACAAATGAGGACAGTCAAAATCTCCTCCATCTTAGGAGAATTCAGTGCTACCCAGGTGATGCTGGTCAGCTGCCAACAGAGCCCTCAGTTGCACAGAGTTTTTAGATCTCTTTGACAGGAATAAAAATATGCATTTGTCATCTATCATTGTTGGACAATGTTATATGGCATAGATGATTTATTTATTAGTAGGTTCTGAGTTTATTCTGTTTGCCTCTTAGAACACATATCTTTGCCGTATTATTTTAATTTCCTTTTAATAAGAAAATAAAAAGATTTCTTTCCTTTCATAAAACATTTTAGTATCCTATTTCAACCTCTAACTTGATTATGTAATTTACCATGGAAATGTTTGGGGTTTTTTTTTTCAGAAATATATTTAATTGCTTCCTTGTTTTGTCTCTGTTTTATCCAGAAGAAGAAACCCTGTCTGTATTCTGGCCGTTTGGCTAGATTCAATTTTTTGTGTTCCTTTTAACTGGAAATTAGGTCAGTCAAGATAATATTCTGCATACATCACATTCAGTAGTTAACTGTAAATACACATACATGTGGAAATAGGCACAAACATGAATGCACAGAAAACTATACTGGATTTAACCTCTTCCCTTAATTAGTTTTTAAGTGCCTTTTTAAAGATTTACATCCAAAAGGAATATATATATATATATATATAGATACATATATATCTATATCATGTATATCTATATCAGTGTATATATATATTCTGTACTGAGCTCAGGTACACATGCCTCCCATTAAAAATGAAAATTGTCTTACTTTAACACCCAGACTAGTGAGTGTGAAAGCACCACAGAGGCAGAGCACTCACTCCTAAGGCAGGAAAGACTTTTGGTTACATAAAAGCCACTTCTCTTTCTAACCCCAGTGGTTTTTATAGTCTGCCTGACTCTTTGAATGAGAAAGTTGGTAAAACACGACATGAGATTCTGGAGGAGGTGAAAGGAAAGAAGGAATTCTTGGACATCTCAGAAAGCCTATAACGGCCTCAGGGCAGAAAAAGGGACAGAAAATGACACCATAAAATTTCCAAGAAGACCACTAAGACATTTTCCCTGAAATCAAGAAAATAGAAGTCTTAAGAAATAGTTCCCAACTCTGCTGTTGTGAGAGAGAACATCTGAAAGCATGTCTTTCAGTGAATCCATTTCATTTTAAAGCATATTGTTTCTTTCCCTTGTCTTTCCATTGTGCAAATCATACAAATGAACATCTACAATAACTCTAATCATGAAGGCATTTCCTTCACTGATGACAAAATTTTGGGTAATCTTGCAATAAGAATCTTGGAAAGTATGAGAAAAAACAATTTCCTAATTAGCATTCTGACTCAGTATCCTAAAAACTTGGTAAAGTACAGGTGACATCTTTGAAACTCTCCCTGCTACTATATTGTGATTGTTTTCTAACACTGTGGTAGAGACTCTTAGGAGGAGGTGGAGAAGACATTTCCTTTGTTTTGCTCTACAGAACCTGAGATCACACAAAGTTCTCCAAATTGGGGAAATCTTTATTTCTGCCTAGAGAACAGCACAGAAAATTTAACCTTCCAAGTAGAAATTCTGCTAAAGTAGACGGTGGTGAAATTTTTAGGACRAAGAAAGAGAAAAGGTAGTCTACTTTATTAATCCATTGGCCTTTTTTTGCCTTATTACATAAGTACATTTGACATATTAGTGAGTACTTCAGTGCTGTTTGGGTCAGGTATTGCACTCACTACTCTCCGTGACTAGTACCTGGAAAATKGTAAGGAGCAGCTCCCAAAGCAGGCTCAACAAGTCTAGCAAATTAGATGAAATCACTTTCAACAGTTGTGTGAAGTCATTTGTTCTGTCAGGAGAAGCAGTAAAACTACTCAGTCTCTTAGAACTATTCTTCTCTGCTGGTAACTTCCATCTTTCAGATGTAACTGTTATCCTGGTCCCTGCCTCAGCAAAAATGGCAGAAAAGTTTAAACTACCTTCGGAGTTTTCCAGTGGAAAATGTGCTCTGATTGAMAAAAATGTGTTGGATCTCTAGCAGTGGGCAATTCTTTTGCTGCTTTGATTTTAAGAGTTTTAATTTCACCTTTCGTGTGAAAGGTCAATTATTTTTAACTGAAGTCTGAATTCTGACTTACTTGTACCCCGATGTATACATACATGTATTCTGCATATATGTAAGAATATAGATTTAGAGATGTCACATCTGTATTCGAATATTGATAGAGATAATATATCAAATTTCTATTTATCCAGGACCAGTATGTGCAGTACTTTCTGACATATGTATTGTTATATGAAATGCTGAAATAGGGTAACTGTGGCTCAAAATACTGAAATTTTGCATTTGATAATGCTTTTCATTTAAACTACAGATAGCTTTAAAGAACTTTATATATGCTAAAATTCTAAAACTTCATCATATTTAAAAAATTTCAGTCCTCTTTTTTGTTTTATTTCAATCAGAACAGAAGGCATTTTCTGAACAAATCTAGCTGCTGTTTTGATACGGCTCAGTACTTCTTGTTTCTTTTCTTTTTTTTGCTTTTTGACCTCTATTAGATCCTTCTATAGATCTACTAGCATATCTTCAGGTAATAAAACTGCAAGAGATTAAGGAAAGGAAAATGGTACCTTTTCATTGGCTAGGAAGAATGTAGAAGTATTCAATGTAAAAGAATGTTGAAATACTCAAATTTTTCTGAAAAGTGGTACTAGATGATGAAGACTTTTTTTATGGTTTGAGCTTCAAAATATACTATCAAATATTTCTCTTTCTTTTAGAATTGAAAGAAAATAACTGCTGATTGAATAGGTGGTTACTAATATTATCTCCAGATACCCAGTTACCAGCCTTTTCAGGAAGCATTGTTAAAACTACAAATAGTGCTCAATCTGTTTTAGTAGCCTTTAGTACTGCAGGAAATAAGCTGAGATGTATAAAGTGAAGATAAGGAAAAATCCAGCTGTTTCCATTCAGTTCATAAACAGTAGGATGAAGTTCAGCCATCCTGAAGGTTTGTGTCTTGCCAGATCAATGTAATTTTTCAGTTGGGATAATAAAGTAATATAGATTTTTGGCAAGAGTCAAGTTTTTTTCTCCATTTAAGCATGTTTAATAATAACATTGGATTGCGCCTGAATGAACAAATATCAGGTCTTTACAGAAAACTTAAAAATCTGGTTACATCTGTTTTCTCAGGTGAAAAGATGCTGTTATTTCATTCAGTTTCCTTCTGAAGTAAAGCAATAGGCTATGTGACATTAAAGAGGGTCGGTTCTCATTTCTGGATAGCATAGCATAGTATTACAGTATGTTTCTGTAGACTTCCCATCTTGAAGAGATCATTGATTTAAAGTTCTGTCCCTGAGGATGCCAACACAAGTTGGGTTTTCAGTGAATGAACAAATGACAAATGAACCGTGGTTTGTCATACACCATATTCTCTGGAATTCTTTAATTATTTTTTKTAGTAATGAAAGAATATAAAATCCCGGTTTACTGAATCAAAAAATCCCAAACCAAACCCAAACAAAACCCACAAATCCAATCTTAGATTTTCTAGAGRCAGTAAAGAAATAAAATTTGTAAACAAGATTTGAAAGACCKGTAATTTATATTCCTTACATCTTTCAAATTTTTTAGTTTCAAAAATATTGATACCAGTAATTTCCATTATGGTGTATTGATGACATGATTTGATTTGATATGACAATGAATAATTGCAATTTTCTTCCTCAGGCTTCACATATTTCTACAAAGGAAAAGAGTACTGGAAATTCAATAACCAGATGCTCAGGGTGGAACCTGGCTATCCTAGATCCATCCTCAAGGATTTTATGGGTTGTGATGGACCAATAGATCGAGATAAAGACCGACACAGCCCTCAAGATGACGTTGACATTGTCATCAAACTGGACAACACAGCCAGCACTGTGAAAGCCATAGCCATCGTCATTCCCTGCATCCTGGCCTTGTGCCTMCTTGTCTTGGTTTACACTGTGTTCCAGTTCAAAAGGAAAGGAACACCCCGCCACATACTGTACTGCAAACGCTCTATGCAAGAGTGGGTGTGATGTAGGGTTTAGGTTTTTTTCTTTCCCTCCCAGGAGTTTGTGGTAACTTGAGATTCAACACAAGAGCTGTTATGCAGTTTCCTAGCTAGGAGCGGGCATCTGTCAGTCTGAAACAAAGCTGATCTTTAAAACCCAGAGGGTTGCCTGTCCTGCGTATGAGTGGTGATTCGCTGAGCTGGGAAGCTTCCATGATACACAGTATCTGCTGTTTCTTCAGTCCTTTGTCTTTCTTTGTCATTCGATTCTAGGCCTTTCCTCTGCACGCTCAATGCCCTATAAACTATCAGAATTAACTAATGAAGAGGAAAAAAAAATATATCCAATGTTTCTACAATTTTCCCTTAAGGCCTGTTCCCCTTTGAAAAATTTTTTGCTGAAAGTAAATTTTTTTAGAGAAACACAACAACCAACAATGGAACTTTCAGGAAAGTGAGAAGACCCAAAACAGCTTTGTCTCCAAAGAGGATTGCTTTCTGTCTGCTACGGATAAAGTCCTATACTCCTACTTCCAGTTTTGTCAGGTGGGAGACTCGGATGACACGCAGGACTTCAGACTGTTCGGACAGCCATTTTCCAACAAACAAGGGGCCAAAATATCTGCAATATAGTAACAGCCTTAATAATACATTCATTTTGTGTTTTTTACAGCTGCTCTGGGCTTTGTCCTCAATGTTTTAAACTCATTTTCAATATTATATTCAAGCAGAACCTTTTTATTGGTTGGTTTGATTTTTGGTTGGTTTTCCCACATTATCTTTCCCAAGCTGTACCAAGCCAACTGTCCCAGGCCTTTTACAGGTCTGTCAGGAGCAGTCATTCCAAAGCATGGTTAAAAAGCAGTGTGTCGCTGAAGTGGATTTCAATGAACTTAAAACAGCAGACATGCTATTGAGAAACTTGACACTGGTATTATATTGGTGGTGTAACCCTTTGAGAACTATTGCATCCGTTTTCAGAGTCTGGTGGATGTTAATCTTGGTCACCATTAAATTATAGGATTGTGTTTGGGTAATACAGGTTTTAAAAGAAAATTGGTTTTTCAAAACAGATATCCTGTGACTGCAAGTGAGTGTTTTTAATTATTTGCATTATTGATAGAAAAGCATTTGTAACAAGAATAGAAAATAAAATATGTTTACCAGCTACTTTCTTGTTAAAGGAACCAAACGTATTTTAATAATTTCTACCACTTACCAAGAATTTTTTGAGCTGGCAACAATTTTATAGCTTAGCCTCTTATCTTAAGCATCGTGGATTTCTCTTTTGAAACTATGTTGCATGACCTTTCGATTTGCCTCTGCAGAGGTAGAGTTACAGTTTCAAAGGAAAGCTAAGACAATGACTCTGATATTGCATGAGTATCCTCTGGTGTGTTACCTCTTTGCATGTTCATCATAGTTCTCAAAGGGTTAAAATTTCTGGCCTTCAGTCAAACATGGTATCACTGAGAGAGCCAAGGGACCACCAAAACATTTTGTCATTCTGTGTAATTTGTGCTAACAGCAGTATTGTCATTTTCATGTGACCTGCAGAGCGGGTTTGTATCAATAATTTTTTCCTAGAGAAAAGTCAGCAACTGACAGACCTCTTTATTGATTTTTAGGAGCTGCTTCTTGCAGTGATAGGCTTTACAGTCACTGGGCTGTGAACTTATTAAAGATGGTCAGACTGATGCACCCCAAAAGTCAGACACCTGGTTTTTTATGAAAGCCAGGATTTGAGGGGAGTAGCTTTTGCAACAATGAACAGCTTGCCTTGAACTTGATTATTGACCTGTTGACTGTCATTACCAAGTTAAACATTGTTTTCTGTGAACAGCTTCACTGTCTGAATTTCCTTAAAGTGTACTGTCCTATGTCTTTGACCTTTAACTTGCAAACTGGCACAAACTGAAGGGAATCTGGTGTTGCAAATGAACTAAAACAAGTTTTATTTCTTGAAAGGCCTGATAGACATGATCCAAAATCTGAGAAAAAATTCATTGAAGTGTTTTAGTAGGAAAGAACTGACATAGACTAAAATATTTATGATAAGTCTCTAGAAAGGTATTTTGCTATGTATACATGCACACTCTAAAAATGAATTACAGCAGAAGTTAATTTTTATTTAACTTGAATACAATTTTCAGTATAAGATTATTATTTCTACAAATATCTCGTTATTAATGAAAAGGTTATAGGAAAGTATTAAAATACTTGAAACGGCCAGTACAGGCTTTTACATAAAATGAGACTTTTATACTACGTTCAACCAATTTCTTACTGGTTTCTTAATCCACATAACTGGATCACTTTTTAGAGAGTGTAGGTATATATACATATATATTATGATTATTATTGTTTTGGTAATGGATAGCTTGACTGCCTTGAATTTATATTTATATTGAGCATAGCATGAAAAATAGTATGCCTTTTTTTTCAATTACATGATTTTATATTGATTTGAGGACTTACGAACATATGTGGCATGCTATAAAGCATTGCAAACTTATTTCTTAGAGCATAAACAGATATACATATGTATGGTTAACAAAACTGCAGATTAGAAAAAGATATAGTTTTACAACAAATATGCAATGCAGATGGCATTTTGGAGATGTTTTGTAGAAGTACTGTATACTGTAGTTTAGAAGCGCACCAGTATCAGCCCATAGCATTATTTAGTAAATCCAATTCAGTTGTTGTTGAAAATATAGATTTATTGACAGTTTAGTTGCACAGGATTTTTGCTGCAGATCAGCTCATTTGGTGAATTTGAAATTCTATACTGTTTGTCATATATGTGTGTGTTTGTATACTTATAAAAGCACACAAACACACACATACGCAGACATGCAGATTTTAATCCACTGAGAATTTTTGTCAACAAACTACTATAACTTATGTTCTGCTATAGAAAGAACAAAATGATTGATGTTGCTGTTCCAATTTTTTCCCTTGGATAGTTGAAGGAAAATACTAACAGCACTACTTATTCTGCATTTGTTTTTCCTCTGTGATAGGAGAACTTTATATTATTTTTAAGTCAGAATGGCATCTCATCGGGTTTTTTTATTCACTTGAAAATTTCATTTCAATTTTGAAATATCTTTCATGGCAGCTTTAACTTTCTCTGCAACCGTTTCCCTGACAGTAATGAAGTGCTGAGCATGTTGACTCTTGTTCTTTGATAAGGTAACAAAAATATTTGTGGTTGGAGAATTTAACTGTAATTATGCAGGAAGGTAAGTGTGATAATTCTAGTGCTTGGTATATGGTACATCGTAGATACATGAATACATGATAAGTTGATTGTTTAATCTGTTTTCTTTTACTTAAAAGTGCATATATGCTATATACAGAGAGGGGGAGAAAAAATTGTTATATTGGCATGTTTATGTCATGCAAAGCAAGATTGTGTCAACATTTCTGTTACATACTCATATTTTCAGTACATTGTAATGCAGTCATAAAGGTTTGCTTTCAGTAAAAGATGTAGGAGCAATCGTTTGCACTGTAATATCCAAATACATACTGGCTAGTTTCAAATTATAGAAGTTCCGAGTAAATTAGTGATGTTGCCTGATCTAATTTTGAACTCGAATTAGTAAAAGTTCTAAAACAATTTTATTTTTTTGAATAGTCCTTTCTCTACCAAGGCCTATAACTATCAGAATTTTTAAAAAGCAAATTGAAAATATTTTCAGTTCTGCAATCCGGGTTCCTGCTCATGTGCCGTAATTTTTTAAATAAACACTTCCATATTGCTATTGTCATGATCTGTACTGTGGAACAATACAAAACTGAATCTGTGTTGTGTTAATCAGCTACAGTCTATCAAGCTGACTACACAAGGTCATGTATCTTCAGAGTACTATGGTCTGTATGATGCAGAAGGCTGGAATAGATGATGGCAGTGTTTCCTTTGGCCTTTCAATATCTAAACCTATGAAAAGGTTATTGACTGTAGACAAAAATTAATTTTTATCAAAAAATACATTTTAAAAGATATGTAACTGTATATTTACTGGATAGGCTGGGATGGAGAGACTCAAATGGCTCCAAGGGAGCCCTTTCAGGTCTCCTGAATAAATGTTATACATATTTTATATATTCCTATGAACTTTTGTTCTTTTCCTTCTTTCAAAGTGGGACAAAGGGAGGGGATAATTAAACAAAAAGATTTTTTTAAGGCTAATTTTGTGAATGAAAATAACATAAGCTAATAGGTTCAAACATAAGGGGCAGATTTACACTTTTTCTTAGAAGCATACTTCATGTCCCCGGTTACTTGAGCAAGACTCCTGTGCCATTAGCACTGTGGGTTAAGAACAGAGTACAAGGCTTAATTTTTGAATTTTGAACTTTTTTGGGGGTCTTACTTTACAATCTAAATGTCAGTTAAATGTAGCTTTTGGTACCAAATTATGTAGAATTTAATTCTAGCTTGTTGGTTAGAAAAAAGTGCATAGACTAGGAAGTCGGTCTGCCTATTAGCAATGGAAGCATTACATTCATATTCTTTTTTTTTTTTTTTTTTGCATTCGAACCATTGTTAGGGCAAACCTTAAAAAACACACGTAGTAAACTGAACAGTGAATGTTCCAGGCACTAGATTTTTAAGAAAGTAGAAATGCAAGCTACCATACCATTAGCAGCCTAAATTGGAGAGAGCACAAGATGACTGGGTGGAGAAGCAAGGTTTTGACTGCAGGAGCTTGCTTAGTCCTGGCTCCCATATCTCCTCACAACATGGCCTAAGTTTCATCACCTATTGCAGAGGTGAAGGAAGCCGTGCACCAGGGCAGGGGAGATGTGAAGCAGCCATTACAGAACAATAGCTCCTGGTTGCCTTTGTTGTTGTCGAGACYGTCTCTGGACATGTCTGTTTCCAGAAGTATGAATAGATGACTGCAGCTCTATGAGCTATAAGGGAAATCATTATTATCAGTTGAGGAAACAAGTGTCACTGGCCAGTGACACTTAGGTGTCCAGCAATGCTGTAAATAGAATAAATTGTCTGGAAGCTGATGAACAGATAACCTGTTATTGAATAAAATGGTATAGTTGTGATACAACAGCATTGTAATGTTAGGCACKCTTCCTTAGCTCACACTACACAGACTGCAGACAGATAGAGAGGTTCTCATGGGATAAGACCATTTAAACATATGTCAGTTACAAAATCGGGTGTAAATGAACCATGTGTTCATAAAATTAATCTCTGATATATGCATGTGATTCAATGAATTGTCTGCCACTAGTCTCATGAAAAATATGCAATGTGTGAGTCAAATCTGTCTAACCCATTCTTGTGACTTGCCATCTGAGATGTCAGAGGCTGATAGAGAAAGTGCCATCAATGCTGAAAATGTCTGGTAAGCATCAAAAGCATCACTTGTTGCAAACTGGCTCCATTTGATGCTTGATCTAAGGTAGCCTCTAATGTTAGGCAGCAGAGATTTTGTATGGTGTGGCATTATTTGATATATGTATGTATGTAAGTAGGAATGCCCACTAATAATCAGAAGATCATATTTTGAAGGATCGTCAGTATGTGACCACAGCGAGCATCTGTTCCTAAAATCAAAATGTATTTCAAGGAAGCATGTAGACAGCATTAAACACATGCGTCATAAACAAGTCTTGTTTCCCAGTATACATAAACTTTAGCATATCATCTACAAATTACAGTCATTTAATTAACATTTGGAGTTACACCTGCCCATTATGTCTTTGAAAGAGGATATTCTGTGAGTGGTGTACATAAAGTATGTTTACGTTGTGGAGATAGCCTTAAGTATTGCTCTGGTCTGCCAACAGCGTAGATGAAATAAATTTTAGAGGCAGAGAAGACATAAATGAGGAAATGGTGATGTAAACTAGCATGCTAAAGACAATTTTTGATACTTGGATGTGCATTCAGCATAGTGCTACTTGCTGTCACAGTAAAACCACATATGATGGCATGAAGCTTCCCAGTCACACAGCTTGGTTTCTTCTGATTCTACAGAATAACATTGTCCACAGATTATAGTTATAGCCACCCCATAAACCAAGGCTTTCTGTTTAGTTAATAGTGATTTCTACCATATGAAATTTAATCACATCCTTTTTATAACTACARTCTTAATCTTCTTGGAGAGCTCTCAGCATATCTTAATTCATAGCCTTTCATGCCCTTTTTTTTTTTTGGCTCTTGCAGTTAAAATATATACTGAATATTTCCTTCATCTTGTGCAATAATCACGTTCATTCTGTGCCATGCGTGAATCTTGGATAACCCATTTACCCATCCATCATTCTACGAACTAGCTTTCTGAGAACTGGGATTAATAACAGAATGCTGAGATAAAATAACTTCCTAAAGTACCTGGTTAGTCTTTAACAATATGACAATGGAGTTTGAAGAGTTTTTAGTGAAGTATTGTATTACTTACACACTGGCAACAGAACAGTGTAACTGCCAATCAGTGAATGCCCATATGGGTTCACCACTTGCACAGTTGTGAGTTAAGTCAGAAAAGAATGTATCTAATCCGTATTTCCGTCCTGATGTGTTAGCATTTAACACCCAGTTCACATACACATTCATAGCTTACATRGCTGTGCATAAATTCATCTGCCTTGTGGAAGCCAAGAGTGCTTAGTGTCAGCAGGCAATCAGGTCTAACTTGTTTTTAAGGTATGAAGAATTTCAGCCTTAAAGAAAATAGGTTTTTCCATAGTATAAAGTGACAGTTTCTAATACCCTTTGTCATTATTTAAAATTAGATTATACTAAATAGAGCTCAAAAAGTACTGGTTTACAACTGATATATTGCAGGTAAATGCACAGCCTCATATTTAGGTATAAAATGAGTCTAAACAGAGACTTGTGTATGCTTGGCCGTTGCCACAAAATTGTCAGTGCTCATATACGAAATATCTTCATATCTTACAGGAGCACTGTATTGAAGCCAACTCTGAGCAGTTTGTCTGCTTGGATGTAAGTAGAATTATATAACTTAGGAAATGATAGATGTGATGACATGCATTCAGAAGACATCATCAGCAACCAAGAGCACTGTTTTAAACGATCATGACAACTACAATTCATACCTGCAAGGCAGAGCTGCAGCTTCTATGTACATGGTTGTGTTCTTCCTCATATGATAAAGTGCTATGAACTCTGGCCATGCATCACCAGGCAGATGAAAACAATTAAAAAGACCTGTCAGAATAGCCATTGTCAATACTCGTATACCTCACAGAAATAACTGAGATTGTTACACCCAACCAAATTTAACCTTGAATAGGAATCCAGAATTGAAGGAATGTGTGATGATGCAAATAATTTATTCCCAGCTCTTACTCTATGTAATGCATTAGGTAAAGCATTGTCAAGTAAGTATATACATGACATTTGTCTTTACTGTCTTTCCAAAACGTGCAGACATCACTTGTCAATTTATGCACAGTATTGTCTTACTGTGTCTGGTTGAAAATCATTTTACAGGATAGATCAAGGTTTATGATCCTCCCTTTTCAACATCCAAGACACACTACCACCTTCAGAGGAATGCATAGTGGTAGCAGTCCTTGGATCACAGTGATGACAAATATCGTTTTAAATTAACTATTGAACTCTTTCTCAGAGGAAACTTAAACTARTCATGAACTTTCTTTCCACAACTTCTAGGACCCACAGGAAAACCAACTAGGTCTTTTGGTCAAAGACTGCAGACAGACACAGGAAAAGCAGCATAAGAACATTTCCATTTTTGATTTCCAGAGGAACATAGGAAAAGGAATGAAAATGTTTTGGCTTGTAATTTCAAATACAACCCCAATTTGTTAAAAAGGGATGGAGACAAGGACCACTAACACCACTAAAATTGCATGTAATCAACAATAAAAGAGAAGAGATATTATCAAGTTGGTAATAGCTTGGAAAGTATTATTGGTCACCAACAACAAAGATACCTGTCAGGCTATAGACAGTCTACTGAATTCTGTATTTGGAGTCATAATGCATCAGAGCAGTTAGTCAAAAGGCTCCTCAATATAGTTGCTACAAACTTGACTGCAAATATATATAGTAATATATATAGTACATTATTTATCTGATGCAATCAAAATCTTTTGAGATAGATTCAGTCCAACTAATATCAGCCTGAATCTCTGTGCAAAAACTGGTCACAGTGAAATGTCCTTACATTTGTCCTCAGAAATTAGATCCAAAATGTTGTCTATGATTTGAAGAACTCCACTCAATGAAATATTGAAGGACAAAGAAGCCTTTAACCTCTATTAGTCTGTATTACAGCCATGTATCTTTATTTCCACTATGTCTCAGTCCTGAAGTGTTTGATATAACAGAAATACTTTTATGTCCATTGGATGGATCATCTATTGCTATTTCTTTATGTAAATTGATAAATAGAATCAAACTTCTGATTCCCCTCCAACCCCTTTTTTCACTGCACCTTGACACGTTTCCTGACTAATTAAGGTGATACTCAATTTTATATTCTCTTGGTAGGCAAGTGGGAAATTATCTGTTCATTATACAAAGAAGCAAAGAAAATTTTGTTGTCTATCTCATTTAATCATTTCCAACACTGTACAGTTTGTCACTAGGAAATGCAGCTTTTTATGTCTACAATGAAGAGATAGTACCTTGTCAAATCTCCTGTGAATATTCAAGGAACTTGATGTATGTCTTTCACTGAATCTTGTTTATTGTCCAGTGCCCAAACACTGAGCTCTAACTTACATCAGATTATCGAAGTCTTTCCCATCSATTGACATTGCAATCCTTTAAGTCCTTTATGAAAAAAGCATTGTATAGCGAGCACTGATCATCATGGATTGTTTATTTTGATCTTGGGACTACTTGATTTGTCACATGTACAACGATGTAACAGCAGAGACCTATCATTTTTTATGCCAGCCATTGCATACCATTTGCATGCATGCTTTATGAYATCTCTGAAAGGTGAGAAGTCTAGAAAGCTGTATTTCAACAGTCTGTGTTATTTCCAGTGGTTCCAGTTCTCATCTTTAACCTGTCCTCTTTATCCTTTGCATTCTGATGCCTATGATCTGTGTCATGGATATTCAGACAAGAATTTTATAGCTGGACTCCTTCCTCTATCAAGTCAGTCCATACACTTGCTATTATGCATTGTTTTCTGATTGATCCTAATTTTTAGGTATCATAAAGAACATATTTATGAAGAGCTTTCTCTATCATCTGCTACTGTAGTCTGGAACTCAGACTCATTGCTCAGTTCAGTCACAACTTGCAGAGAAAGATGACASTGTTTGACTTCCGAGCTTTACTCCATGTTATAAGTGTTCCTGTATGATAAGAAACTGTTTGAGGGAGGCAATGTCTGCTCCTGGCCAGTCCTGTTGTAGTATTGTTAGAAGTTAAAGCATGTGCAGGTAGTTTTGTCAGTCTGTAGTCAACTAGCATCTGATATGGATATATACAAGAAGGGTATATTGTTTTCCAAGCTTCATACACATCATTATTTCTCTTTATGAATAACATGCACCTTGCTTTATCTTCAAGTGCTGTATTCTTGTATCTATCAGAACTTGATTTCTTCCTCAGTTCTGCTTGTTGGGTGTTATTTTAGCAGCTGATTCCATTTTCCTTCTTGTTGACATTTCTTCATCCCTGTAATTCCAAGAGAAATTGTTCTGGTTCCAATATGTTAGCTAGGAGCTACTACAATTGTGTCTCTGCCCACACACTGATTTGCTTATTTGTCCTCCATGTCTGAGAAAGAGGAAATCAACTTTTCATGCAGAGACAAGGGTGTTTGTGCACTTGATAGGATGTGTCTGAAAGTGCTTTTATGCATAACATGACCATAAAACTCACACATTGTTAAACATCGACTCTTCAAGCTCTACTTCTTCAACCACCCAACAGTTATTCATTTAATTTACAAAGCCTGACAAATAAATCAGAATATGGATGTGATGATTTCTCTGTGTGAAACAAATTTCTCATTTTTATTCCCTTTTCTCTGAATAGCTCCATATTAATTTCATGCCCATGTTCTGCTCATTAGGATGCGTGTTAGTATTGAAATAACTGGAGCATTTATTTGCTTTCTGCAACTGAATTTCATTTTATTATTGTTATTTTATTTTATTTTATTTTATTTTATTTTATTTTATTTTATTTTATTGGCTCACACAGCATTCTATACAGTAACCTTTTTATAACTGACATATGTTATTCCTTCAGGTAGCTTCTACTGACAAACACAAAGCTTGTTTGTGTGCAAATGCAAGGCTGACTAAATGGTGCTAAAGTGTATTATGACTGTCAGATATAATCAGGCAAAATTTTGTGGTGCTTAGACTGATTTTTTTCATTGATTTTATCGATCAATGCATTGAACAGTGTTTTACTATACACAAGTTGTCTTTTGTTAGTAAATCAAGACCTCATAGTGCATTGTTAAACTAAATGGGTTAATTAATCTATGTAACAGCTCACCAAGCTAATCTCTTTAACTCCTTATACTGTTGTGTCATTAAAGGTCAAGGGGTCATGATAATAATCTCATTGCTGTAGACCATTAACATGACTGAACATTTTCAACAAAGTACTTATGTTTACAATGCTATAACCCTTTGACTGCTGCGGCAACCTTTAACCACCGAACGTCACATGCTAGAATCATCATTATGGTTCTTGCCATGGCAATCAAAGAGTTAAGGGCTGTGCAGTGATTTGTTTTATATTTATTAATTTATATTTATTTTTTGTTTTCATTTGAGAAGGGGGGAATTGGGGTGGGGCAGTTCTTGTCTGCTGTAAGTGTCTTAACCAAGGGAAGGGTTAAAATGGCTTTTTATACTATTGCATCTTATGTACTTACCATCGTTTCATTGTGTTGTAATTAATAAAAAATCTGTCAATAAATAAGAGAACAGAAAAAAAATTTTCACAAAGGCATTGTGGTTTAATTGGTGTATATTGCTGTAAGATTCATAGCTGCTGTTCTTTAGATATTGCATAGTATTAAAGCCAAATTTAGCCTCAGAACAGGAATGCCTATATATAATAACAGATAATGACAGTGTATAGAGATATTATRGATATATGTGGCTATGAGCAAGGTGAAGGAAACATTAGTTAATTTTTCTAATCAAGACAGAGTAGGAAAAACTAATTTGCATTGGAAAAGAGGTGGAGTAAGTGACAGTGGATCTACTTCTGTAACGTCTGAGATTGCTGTCACAGCCACTGCAAAAATGATGAACAGGTGGCTGAATTCTCTCCTTTGTTGTATGTAACAAAACCATGAAAAATTTAATGTAAAGAAAAGGTAAGTCTAATGATTCAAATTAGAAAATAGGCAAAGAGTAAACACAACAACAACAAAAATTTCTTGAAATCAAATCACAATAGAAGACCAGAAGACAAAGGGAAAAGGAAAGTTTTGTAAAACTTTAGCAATCCAGCTCAGTTTTGCAAAGATCTATGTTCCTCGCATGTCACAAATCATGTAATTCTTCTTAAGCTATAAAGCATTATAGGTTTTCTACACCTATGCATATGTGTGGGCGTAGGAAACCAGGAACAAGCTCAGTCTATTTRAAGAAAAACATAAAGTTATTATTGTTTCAGTGTCCTTGCAAGAAAGAAAGCAGGRCTTATAAGCTGCTCCGGGACCTGAGGCCAAACTCATCACATATCTAAGCTACCTGAAGCTTTGTTCCTTTCCATTCTAAATCAGAGGTGCATGTGCAAAACAGACGTCACTGATTGCAGTTCTCAGACATGAGAGAGGAAAAGGTCCCTGGCTGGACCTTGTCTACAGGTGACTGACAGGAAAAACACCAGTTCTGAATGGTATGGTTTGGGGAGTGTCTCTAAATATCTTATCACCCTTACGTTCATGGAAGTGCATCGTTTCTGAAAGATTTGAATTAAAACAACTTCCAAGTTGATTCACATCTTCTCAATACTATTCACTTGGTACATAAAGGTGATAGAAAACTAACTAGTAAACATCAGCAATCACAGTTAACGTGAGAAATTTGGTGCTGTTTTTCAAATCTATTGCCATACAATTACGTGGCAGATAATTAGATTTTTGTTTTAATGTTTGGGCCCAAATTCAAGATTTAGCTTCCAAGTATTCTTCTTCTTCAAAAACCTTTCCAATCAAGAAACAATCATTACTATGTTAACCAATTAGACAAAAATTACTATGAATAACAGATATTCTTAATCACTGCTTGCCAACCACTTTCTTGTTGCTTGTTTGAATTATTAAAAACAGTGAACACAATCAACTAAACATCTGGACGTTAATAGCTCTCAATGGAACTTAAGCTTATGAATATATAATATATTATATATTATATATTACTTTCTTCAGGTCAAAACAGCATGCAATGGCATAGGACATGCCGATTTTTCACTCAAAAGAAACTAAGAATAAAAGAAAGCAATATTTTATAGAACACTTACTGAGCCAGGTGGGGAAGTTCTGGGGACTTACTATGAGTTGTAAGGATTGCACTTTAATGAATATTATTCAATCCTAAAATCTACAATACATGAGTCAAGCTGCCTTTTGTCCAAGTATATTGGCAGTGTACTGCTGGTGTTGGTGAAAATGCATCTGTGTTGGTAAGGAGATTTTTGCTATAAGATATGCAAATTTTAGGTGCACATTTGATCTGTGCTTCACTAGTATAAAAAACTAGACCCTAATCAATGCCTAACCAGTGTTCACTCAAATCACTTTCAACCCTAAGGGAAGTATGCTATGGTCCTCTGCACAAACATTCAGAATGCAAAGGAGTTTTCCCAAGACTTGACAAAACCTTATTCTCTTACTTCAGTGTGTGTCATATTAAATGCAATGTACACACATTTTCACTTAAGTGCCTCTTTCCCCCATGAGTTTTTAATTTATTTTTATACTTTAAATCTGAAATATTAAGATTCAGGGGAACCAGAGGAGTTAGCTGTAAAAGTGAGGCAGCATCTAAGAAAACCACAAAAAGAAAAGTATTTGAAAAATATTTTTAAGATGTTTTTATATTAGTATTTAATTTCTGGAAAGTTTCCAGGCTGAAATAAATATTATTGCTGCCGCATCATTCAATATATCGACATTAAGTTTGAGTTTGCAACTCATTCATTCCTTTACAAGTTACTGCAAGAAACAACTCCTAAAGAGCATGCTTAATTTCCCAGATGTTTGTATGAAATTACTGTCATTAATAACCATATTGATTATCTTTCTTCACTTCTCCAAGATTCTTCAATTAAAATGTTASCCTGAAGTGACATGTAGAGGCATTCTTGTTATCTATGACTTGCTCACTTGCTGTCTAATTGTTAGATGAGAGATTTACTGTGCAGTGCTTTTGTGTTGTGGTTCACAGATAATTCTTGCTTTGATTTGCAGCATCAGTTAAACATTCTCACCATGACAAATGACAAGTGTGGCTGCACTCCCCTTGTTTCTGCACCAGGAAGTTGTTATTCTGTCACACTGGCCAGCTTCCCACTGCATGCCTTTGATCATACTGTGATTAAAGTAATAGATTCAGTTTTAAAAGATCCTGAAGAGTTTTTCTATTCATGTTGTTCTTTTGTAAGTAAATACTATATTATCTGTGAAGGACTAGTTTTACAAGGAAGATATGGAGTATCAAAATACTGTCACAGTGTCAAATAACTTTGTTCTCAAATCTCTCCCAGGTCCAGTTTCCATGGCAGTCCACATGGTGTGTGCATTGCAGATTTTCTCTTGGAGTGCACTAGCTAGGTCTTTTAGACATAAAACCTGTTTTCTTTYGGGAGGCAGTTATTCCAGGAATCGTTCTGGCATACTAAGACAGCATCATCCCTTCCATATGATCCCAGCAGGTAGAAGAATTTCAGGCATAAGGCATGTTCTGAAAATACCTCAATTCAAAAAGAAATAGAGCCTCACAGTTCACGAGAAGTTCAGTTCAGTTAGAAGAATGATGAGTTTGTGAGTCTTATTTAGGTATAATTGACAACTAGTCAGGCACTCTTTAGATTCAGAACTGTAGCAAACTCAGAGGTAAAGTTTGACCTTCTCCAAGGTCAGCTTAGTCTATCAGAAAACCAGTTTGTGATCAGAAAGTTAAACGGCCCTTAAAATTCTAGTGAAGGGAATAATTGCCAAATTGTAGCCTAACCTGTGCCTAAAGTAACCACATTAGGGCTCTACCTGAATATAATAGATTTGTACCCTAGCTGGAGGCCTTCAGAAGTTGGTTCCTCTCTCCATTGAACAGAAAGCTACATTTAGGAACTAATTTAAGACTCTTTCTTTTCATAAGACATATATCAATTGTATCCCTTTCACCTCTCAGCCGGGAGAACAGAGATGCAGACAACAGAATAAATGCTGGATACAGCAACATTCAGAGGCTCACACAATSAAATGAAATGGGGTATGTCAACACTGTCAGGAATCACAGTACAAAGGAAATAAAATGGAAAATGGAAAGGAAGCTCTATACATGCTTCTCTGTGTTTAAATAGGTGACATGAACTTGCATATCTGACTTTCCTACAGTTTTGTACGACCACTGGACACTGCCCAGGCAACAACCAAACCTGAGTCTCCCACTGGAGACGGTCCTCCACAAACTTCTGCACAGTGAGTCCTTCCCACAGGCTGCAGTTCTTCATGAACTTTGTGGGTCTCTTTCACAGGGTGCAGTCCTCCAGGAATCGGCTGCTCCAGCTTGGGTCCCCAGTGGGGTCACAAGTCCTGCCATCAAACCTGCTCCAAAACCCTGTAGAGCGATGGTCCTCTCTCCATGGTGCCAGAGGTCCTRCCAGGTGCCTGCTCCAGTGCAGGCTTCCCATGGGGTGGCAGCCTCCTTCAGGTACATCCACCTGCTTAGAGTCCTCTACGAGCTGCAGGTGGATCTCTGCTCCATTGTGTCCCTCCATGGGCTGCAGGGGCACAGCTGCCTCACCATGGTCTGCACCATGGGCTGCAGGGGAATCTCTGCTCCAGTGCCTGGAGCACCTCCTTCCCCTGATTCTTCATTGACTTTGTCCTCAGAGCTGTTTTTCTCCCATATTATCACTCCTTTTTCTGGCTGTAGTTACAGAGTTTTTTCCCTCTCCTTAAATGCATTATCTCAGAGGCACTACCACCATCACTGATGGGCTCAGATTTGGCCAGTGGCAGGTCCATCTTGGAGCTGGCTGATATTGGCTCTGTTGGACATGGGAGAAGCTTCTATCAGCTCCTCACAGAAGCCACACCTGTTGTCCCCTGCTACCAAAACCCGGGCATGCAAATTCAATTCAACTCCTTCTTGATTTCTTTTGTTTAAGTAAACTAAAATTCAGCTATAATTAAGTCACTCATCACCTGTACCTGTTGCTTATATGCAGGCTTATACCATACAGCTCAAGCTTATATCTTGTGAGAAATGTTACTGCACTGTGTATACTCAGGTCTTTCAGAGGATAAAGGAACAGGTAAATGAGTACACAGAAAATATTAATAATTTAATAAAAAGACGGAAATGGGGGAAGATAAACAATCTGTGACAAATGAGAAAAGCAAAAAAGACCAGAGTACTTAGCAAGAGCAGTTCTGAGCTTTGATTTATACTATATGGAAATTAATTTTGACAATGGAGTTTCTATTTATTTAACTTTTGGGAAAATCTGGACCATGCACATTTTTCTGACTGTATTAAGTCCAGGAAYGATCAGCAGTTAAAGAGGAAGCAGCAAAATAAATCCAGATCAACAGTACTGGGAAAGTATAAAATGCCTGGATGTGAGAAGTTTTCTCAAATCTTTTGATATGAAAGGGCCATTGCCTAATGCTGTAAAGTCCTAGTCACCTTTGAAAGCGCAAACAGGGAATTGTAATCTCATTTAAATGTTAATTAAAAGAATTGAACCTAAGTGGCTCAGAGAGAAAAGTATTTGAAAGTTCTGAAGAGTAAATTATTCTTGTGATGGGTCAGGCTACATGCCACTATGCAGTGTGTATGCCTCTGTTGATGTGGGCTGCAGGAACAGTTCCTTGGGGGACAAAAACTTCGCTTCACTTCTCCCACCTCTCTCCAAATTACACTGACACAATCATATGTGCCTGTTTATCTCAGAAGCTGCACAACTCATGCAGAGCTTTCTTCTTTATACATAAAAGTAATTATTTTAGCATTGGTAATCTTATTCCCCTGTGTCTCTTTTCCTTCATACTCTTCACATGGATGATTGCAGCAGCTAGTCCCAGACTGCAGCCTGGCAACCTGAGGAGTTCCTGATTCTTTCCATCTGCATAGAACATAAAGTAGTTCTGCTGCTGTTTTCATAGTCTTGTTGCTAGAGTGASAAAGATACCTAGGTGATAGCAACACTATTATTCCACTAAGTGGAATAATTAATATTCAACTTCCCAGCACAGTCAGATTACTTTTTTTGACCTTTGTTGAATCACATAATCACCGCTGGCCAGCTGTTTTAATAGTCTGTATTGAGATGAGTAGAATCACCGACAGAAAATTGTGTGACTAAGCACTCCATACCCTCAGCACCAAAATGTGATTCATAATTGTCAACCTGTTGAGCAAGGTGACATTTAAGATTACTATGAAGCAGCACTGCAGAAGGGAGTACAACTCTGCATCTAGTCTTCTAGACACATCTGGAGCTCTGAGTCATCATCCATTGGTGAATTGATGAATTTCACATTTGAAGATGGTTGACTCATTCAAGCACTGTCCCTCGGTTGTGGAGACTTCTACACTCCAAAGCTCCTGAATTCAACAGAATCTGTCTCTTAGGAATTAGATGGCTTCCATTAGCTTAGTCTTCTTTCCTTTGTGTCTAAAATAGGAAAATTTAGATATTTAATTTTCAAAGAGTTTTTGTCATTCATGTACTTAAACCAAAGACAGAAGAAGGATTTTAGGTACTCTATTTCCTCAGTGTTTCTCCGTATTGTTGTTACTTTAGCCTTCATTTTGGAAATATTGTGGCAACTGATGTGAATCTGATTCTAAACTTCCACTCCAGTAAATGCAGAAGAAATTTAGAAACTAGCTTAGATATGAAAACAAAGACTCTTTGCAATGGATATCTGAAGTTGGGCCACTAATAAATTCTCTGTTTCTTCACACTCTTAATGTTGCATCTGTCACTGCAAGTTCTTTCTGAGTGAAACCCATTGGCTGATCTCCTTCACAGGGACCTCTTGGTGGCTTATAGGAAATTTAGGCACTATGTCTGCTGCCAGTGCCCAGGTGCTGGCAGAGGAGCTGCAGGGAGGCCTCTGAGAGGAGAGGCCAGAGCTGCTTCATGCTGGACAGTCAGTCCCAGACAGCTCCAAGGGACCCAATGCTGGACATAGCTGAGCCTGTCAACAAAGTGGATGGTGCCTCTCAGAGAATGGATGAAAATACTACACATGCAGTAAGGAGTGCGGAAAAAAAAAGATTAGAAGCATCCCTGCAATCACCAGGGTCAGAGAAGAAGGAAGGGGAGATGGTGCTTCAGGTSCTGGAGCAGAGATTCCCCATCAGCCTGTGCAAGAGACCACGGTGGACCAAATATGGACACTGTGCTCATGGAGGACTCTAATCTGGAGTAAATTCATTCTGAAGGATTGGAACTTGTGGAGAGGCTGCACACCAGAGCAGGGAAGAAGGGCGAGGAGGAAGAGGATGCCGAGAGTTGTTTCAGACTGACCGCAACCCCCCTTCCCTACTCCCCTCCCCTGAATGGGGGGGAGAGATGTAGAAGAGTCAGGAATGTAAGAGTGAAGTTGAGCCTGGGAAAAGGAAAGGGTGAGGGGAAGGTGGTGTTTTAATTGGTTTGTGTTTCTCATTATCCAAACTTATTTTAACTGTCAATAAATTAAATTCATTTCTCACTAGCTGACTCTGTTCATGACAGTGATTCATGTCTTTAGTGATCCCCCTGTCTTTATCTCAAGCCATGTGGTTTTCCAACCTATCTTCTGCCCCTGTGCTGTGTAGAAGAGGATGTGAGTAAGCTGCTGTGTGGGTACCTGACTGCTAGACAAGGATACTCCTGCAACTATACTTTACTTTATTTGATAGTATGCTGGGCACTGTTTTCCTGGCACAAACTTCTGTGGACATGAAATATTCTGTATCTTGCTTAAGAATGGAAAAACATGGAGATGTCAAACTATCTTCCTGGATGTGATTATCACAGTATCATTTTGAGCTGAAATGTCAGTATAAGATGTTAAAGAATAGTTGATAGGATAAGTAATAAATTTCAGCTGTAATTAGTTTAAGAGTTCTGAAGGAACTGAAAAAAGAAATAACTGATTTATGAATTGTGTTGATTCGTGTCTTTCTAAAACTGCCTCATGACTGGAAGGTGATTAAAGGGGAAGTGATTTTTTTAGAGACCTCTGTACAAAATCTGAAAAAATGCAGCCAAGTAAACTACCCCAGTGAGCAAAATGACCTTAGTAGAGGGATATGTAAACACATGAATAAATATAATACATGACTGTTGAATCAGAATTACTTTAATACCAGAATCATCTGTTAGAATTCTAGAAACATGCAAATTATGCTAATCAAGTTGATACACTTCTCTGGATTTCCAAAAGGCATTTAGTAAGATCCTTCTCCAAACATTCTTAAAGAAATTTAGTTGYGGCAGCAAAAGAGTTAAGGTTCTCAGATGGATGAGCAAGTTATCAAAYTACAAGAAACAAAAGAAAGCATTATTACCTAGTTGCTACAATAAAGAGACATCATAAATAAAACTCATAGGAATTTCTGACAGAGATTATATTCACTACAGTCATAAATGACCTGGGAAAAATTGTATGACAAAGTTTGCTGATGATAGTAACTAATAAAGAGACAACGAATGGGTGTTAATAATTATAAAAAGAAAAGCTGCACAATAGCAAGGGACTTGGAAATKAAATGGTATATAAATGAAATTATGTACAATGGAAGCACATATGAAAAAAAATAAAATTTATATGTATAATGATGATTTCTGAGACAAGTATTAGTGTTTGAGAAAAGCTCTCAAGACTATGAGAAGAAATCTGTGAAAGTGTCACTTCAATACACTGTGGCAGTAAAGTGAATGAGATGTTAGAAGCTGTTAGAAATGGAGTAGAGAACAAAACAAAATAATAATACTGAAAAAAATCATTATGCTGCTGTATAAATCCATTACATACTTTCATCTTGAATTCTATTTGAAGTTCTGCCTGCATTCCTCCACTTGAATGTCAAAATTTGTATAGTTGCAAAGTAATAATATTCTATAATGTATCTGTTTGGATAAAGGCTACAAGGAAGAGCAAAGTTATCAAAGTCGTTCTTATTTTMTAACAAATGACTATGTATAGGAGGACTTTTCAAACAAGGTAGCTGAGGSGAAACACAGAAATAGTCTGAAAAACTGAGTTATATGAATAAGTGTATAGCTAGCAATTTTTCAATGACTTACTTACCCTGTACGTGATTCAAATGAAACTAGCAGGTGGCAGGCTTTATGCTAGTCAAGGTAGATTCTTTACACACCACACAGGTAAGGTGGTCATCTGATTGTTACAAATTATCACAGACACTAAAAGTTAACATCTACTCAACAAATGAATTTATAAATGCAAAGAAGCCAAATCTCTTAGGAGCAATACAATACAAACCCCCACCACAGGCACAAGGAGTCCTGCAGACAGCACCCAACATGCCGAGAAGCAGGACTGTTGAAAAGCACAAGAACAACGCAAATTTAAAGTAGTATCTCTGAGGAAGTGGCTCAAGATACTAGACTAGATCCCATACTGTCATTTATGTGTTTATATATTGAGTTGGTAAACAGGCAGCCTTTGCTATAATTGACTTGACTCAGTGAGGAGTAAGCTACSAAGGTACCCACTGTTTTGGGTAACTGAAAATTCAAATGGAAATGTGAAGGATCTCCATTTACTGAATGCTGTATTTCATATCAACCCATACAGAAGTAGATACACTTAMTGTCAATATTTAAATGGGATAAGTGCATGTTATTCTTTTCTGCCTCTTCACTGAAACCAGACATAATGATAATCAACCACTTGGGGGATGATGAGTTTTGGGATAATGATCATGAAAATATGTCTTTGAGAGTTATTATAAAAGTAATGTTCATCATTGGTAATTGAATTTTACACAGATGAAGGCCTAAACTGAGACAAGTATGCCTGTGTGTCATGTTATGACAGCCTCCCTTTCACAGGTCTTTACATTCTCAAGATTTCTATCATGTATGTCCTCTGTGTGTTGATACTCAGTGTGACTCATGAAAAGACTGACTTGGCATACTGAGGCCAGCTGAATACCTCTGTATTAAAAACTAAATATTAATCTTTGGAGTAGTTTATCTTTTGTCTCCGTAACACAGTAAGTTAATCAGTATAATTCTATGTGCTCATCTACTCTGTAAAAAATGCTGTACATACATGGCTCAGAGTCACGATGGATGTCAGTGAAAAGTAGTGTCCCTCAGGGGTCTGTATTAGGATCAGTGTTATTTAATATCTTCATTAATGGCAGAGACAAGGGGATGGAGCGCACTCTCAGCAAATTTGCGGATGACACCAAGCTGAGTGGTGCAGTTGACACACCTGAAGGACAGGATGCCATCCAGAGGGACCTGGACAAGCTCAAGAAGTGGGCCCATGGGAATCTCATGAGGCTCAACAGGACCAAATGCAGGGTGCTGCACCTGGGTCAGGGCAACCCCTGGTATCAACACAGACTGGGGATGAACAGATTGAGAGTGGCCCTGCTGAGGACTTGGGGGTGCTGGTAGATAAAAAGCTGGATACGAGCCAATAATGTGCTCTCACAGCCCAGAAAGCCAAGTGTGTCTTGGGCTGCATCCAAAGCAGCGTGGCCAGCAGGGCAAGGGACRGGATTCTGTCCCCCTACTCTGCCCTGGTGAGATTCACCTGGAATATTGCATCCAGCTCTGGGGTCCCCAAAACAGGAAGGACATCGACTTGTTGGAGCGAGTCCAGAGGAGGCCAGGAAGATGATTAGAGGGATGGAGCACCTCTCCTGTGATGAAGGACTGAGAGAATTGGAGTTGTTCAGCCTGGAAAAGAGAAAGCTTTGGGATGACCTAAGTGCAGCCTTCCAGTATCTGAAGGGAGCCTAAGGAAAGATGAAGAGAGACTATTTACATGTAGCGACAGAACAAGGGGGAATGGCTTCAAACCAAAAGAGTGTAGGTTCAGATTGGATATTAGGAAGAAATTCTTTACTGTAAAGGTGGTGAAGCATTGGAAGAGGTTGCCCAGCAAGGTTGTGGATGCTGCATCTCTGGAGATGTTCAAGGTCAGTTTGGATGGAGTCTAGTGGAAGGTGTCCCTGCCCATGTCAGGGGGGTCGGAACAAGATGATCTTTAAGTTCCCTTCCAAGTCATTCTATGATTCTATAATTCTGTGGATACATATATATATATGTCTCTGCAGTACTTGCCTCCATACTTAACAGCTGTTCAGTTCTTTAACAATTTTGGATAAAACAAATAAACAATGAAATGACAAGATGGATCAAGGATGTGAGTGACTTTTTTAGTCCTAAAAGAATTAAATTTGTCAATGAAATTGAAAGTTTTTTCTCCCTGAAAACTACAAAGTTTGTTCTGATGTTTCATATATTTGCCAGTGTTTTGAAAGAGGCCAAGGAAAAGTGATTTTGTCAGCAACCTACATATTACTTATATAGATACAAAATAGAAAACCAGCAAAAATCCAAACAGAATGGGAAAAACTAGCTGACAAAAGAAATAGCACTAACATTATTTCCCTTCTGTCACCATTCCTTCCCCCTTTAGTACACTGGAAAGATAAAAAGAAATGRGTTCTTTATCAATAACACTTGGCTATGAATTTTTGATACGTAACAAGAAACATATTGCACTATATCTGTACTGTACTAAATAGATTCCATGGTTTAGATTTTCCTCGGCACTTTTGTGGACAAGAAAGAATTTTTTCCCTTGTACTTGGACAATTCAGAACTGCATTTCATCTTCTTTAAGAGATTCAGAGCATAGCCATGCTAAGTACAGGACATGGGAAAAAAATGCATTTTTGCTTTTAGTAATGTCAATTGGATATGTTGAGTCTTTTCAATGTGGCAAAGATCCAACCAGCCGTCCCATTGCTGGTCAAGGAAGAATTGTGCCTGCTTCCAGATCAAATTCACGGGAAACAGAAGCTTTTGGCTTTCTATCATGTAGCACATGATAAGGCTGTAGGCTGCTCTGGAAGAGTTTTCCCCTAATTAACTTTTCATTACTGTAGGAAATGGGGCATTAGGACCCAGATTCTTCACTCTCGTGGCTATCTTCTCATTTTCTTTGTCATGTTGATTGCTTTTGTTCTCCACACAAGTTTCGTAGGGTCTCCAATAGGGTGGGGGGCTCTCAAAAGAAGGAGTCAGGTTAAGACTGCTTATAAGCCCAATGCCTGCAGCTCCCTCCCTCTGTATGCAAGGTGTGATTCACAAGGGTCCCCTAGGACTATGAGCTAAAGGGATGACAAAGCCCGTGAACTTCAGGACCAAGAAAGTCTTCATTGTATGGATAGTGAGACACTGGAACTGGTTGCTCAGGGGGGTATTAGATGCCCCATCCCCGGAACCGTTCAAGGTCAGGTTGGATGGGACTCTGAGAAACCCAATCCAGCTGATGTCCCTGTTCATTGCAGAGGTGTTGTACTAGATAACTTTTAGAACCCAAACCATTCTATGAATCTGTGATTCTATGATCCCGTTCTTTACTGCAGGCTCATTAGCTTCAAGGCTTACTAACAGAGCCCCCACTCATGCAATCACAAATGCTACATTCTGGTGACTGGCCCTGTCCTAGGATCCCTCCACTAGCTGCTCCCAGCATGTTCAGTATGCAGCCCCAGACCTATGGCCTGTGCAATAACTGGCTCCTAGGCCATATGGTATATGGTATAACTCACTGGCTAGTCCAGATTGCAATCTGGTAGCATCACGCACACATAAATGGATCCCTCCAGGAGCTGGTCTTAGACCAGCAGCCTGTAGCCGACCCCAGGTCCCAGTCTCTCCAGCTGCCAGACTCCCCTCCTGTAAGCCCCTTTGATCTGCATGCAGTCTCTACTTTCCATAGCAGCCACTCAGACCACTCTTCCTACTGACCATCTAGTCCAGCCTCACGACCACTGGCAGGTCTCACACACACATGTACAGACACACACAGCACATTCAAGTAGAAAATCACTACGGAGAAGGATTTAATAAGAAGACTCAGAAAACTGTAATGATAATGGCCAGTGCTTATCCAGTCATGCGTGCCAGACCAGCAACTTGTTTACACACTACCTTCTTAGGCCCTTCTCCTAAGCATCCTATTACAAACTCCACAATCTCACAAGCCCCTTCGAATACCCCATAATAAATTTCTTCTTTCTCATGAGTGTCAGGATAATCTTATTTCCCACTTCTTATCAGTTACAAAACATCTGGATGAATCTTTTCAAGGCTTTGAGTGGTTCTGTCCATAGCCTGTCTCAATCGGGCACCTGAAAGCTCTGGTCTTTGATACTGGCTCTGTTATCTATGGCTCCTTAGGGTATGTGCATCTGGGTGTTTAATTTATTACTTCTCCTGTCTCTTTTCCTGGTCTTTTGTGTTGATTATCCACTAATAAGACATCCTCACAAACTGCACATCCTTATTTCCACATATTCCACTGCATCTATGAACTGCACGTGTAAGTTATTCGACCATTCCGTTTAATCAGAGACGTTTCCAAGAAATTGRAGGAACATCCTTTGCAAAACTTCCTGCATTTCAAAGCTTTGTTGGTGAACCAAAGTCCCTGTAATGATTCCAGCAAAGGTTCCAGGAGCACTGATTATATCCAAATGTTGTAAATGTCTGAATCTGTTAAAATATCTGACTGAAGGGTATGGTTCAATGTGCTTTAATAGTGATGCAATAAAGTAGCAGCTGAACTACTCACAAGTGCTCTTAGAGAGATAAATTTTAAGCATATACTGAGCAATTATAGACCCAACTGTATCAGATATTTAAGCAGGAGAATTAAATCCTGTTCAGCAGGCAAATTAGGCTTACATGTCTGTATGTTTAAATACTTTCCTAGAGGGAGATGGGCTCCTGAGTTTTGGCTCACTTGCCTGAAATATTTGATAACAGTAGAAAAGGACAGATCAACAACGGAAAGACACGATTTGTGATGTACTCAAAGCAGTGATCATCTCATAGTCACATAGGATCTTTTAGCAGAACATTTTTTATGAATTCAAATACAATTCGTAAAATTGAGGTAAGGCAAATATTTCTTCTGAGATTATTTTGTACCAAGCAAAAGTTATCATGTTGTTTCTTCAAGCTGRTAATGTTAATATCCCTAATTCTTCAAGAGTGTTTTCTTTTTTCTTCACTGTATCTCCAAACTACTAATTTAAAATTGCTAAATGTATTGTAAATTTCACTAAAAGACAGCATCAAATACCATAGCATTTTCTCTGGCTTGAGAGATATGCAAAATAGAACAATTATCAGCAGAAGGACTCTCCTATTTGTCAACTTCTCTCTCATCTGCATCTCAGGCATGTGCTACTTACTACATTAGATGAAAAAAAAAAATTTAACTAGGGGCAGAGTGGACAGCTGTCTTCATTTACTTTTTTCTTAGTACTACTGTTGCTGGAAGGATTGATGCAAGAAATTCAATTTCATTTTCTATACACAACTGTCTACCTGACCCCGGGAGTGAAAGCTATGAAGAGTGACAGGATGAGGCTATTTGTGAGAGACAGACAAGATGAAGGTAGTTGTGGACTCCAGTTGTCAAAATGTTTCACTTCTTTCCACTGCTGGGGTGTCCATGAAGGGCCATGCTGCTAAGTCGATGCAGAGCCCCAGTGCCACAGGGTTATGCCGGAATTATTGCTGATCATTCCTCTCCAAAATATCTCTTTTCACTAATAAAATTTTCACATTTCTTAAACTTCTTTCAGAGCTGGCTCTTCTTATTCAAAGCATCAATAATTACCTGGTTATTGTTTAACCTGTCAGTTCAGCACCATCCTTACTACTGTGTTCTTTCTGAAGTGAAATGAACTCTTGGGCAGTTTTGGGAATCCCCTTCACACGCACTGGTGTCTTGTCACCTGACATTTTGGCAAGGTGAGCATCCCTGTGACTACCCCAAGAGCTGATATCTCTTACAACTGATATGAAACCAAATTTGAACCCACTTCTTTCCTCAGTCATTCATATCATTAAGATTTTTAAAATATAACATAAACCAAGAAATAAATTTGGGAAAAATATTTTATTTATATTGATATTTAAAACAATAATATGCAACTAGTATCTACACTTAGGGCCTTACAGAATAACTGAATGCTTTCCATATGTATACTTTTTTTCGATCTCTTGCAAGATACACCATTGTGTTCCTTGTAAGCAAAGTTTAAACTTCAATTTAAATATTTTATTCAAACAAAATTATGCAGTAAATGAATCTGCTTTTATAAAGTACATGCAAAAATAATTTTCCTTCATATTCTGCAGTACTTTGGGATTTCTTGGAACCTAGAGGTGTCTGGGTCTCTAGAACTCATCATAAATTTGACGGTGACACATTTAGTCTAACTTCCCGTGTTGGAACCTCCTCAGTTAACAAACATCTAAGTCTTCCTAGAGCACACACCTTTGAGTTTCAAAATGTGTGTTTTCAGTCCCACTAGAACACAGAACAAAGACCTCCTTTCACTTGGATGCTCTTGAAAGATGTTTCAGTTCTTCCATCAACACTAGGAGCAGCCAGCACATGTGGCCAAAAAACTTTTTCCTGTGCCTGTTGGCAGCGGGATAGAGATCCTAATGAATCTATTATCAGTAAACACAGTCTTTATTTTCAATTTTTTTTCCGGCCATGGATCATTATGTGATGTCAGTTGTGCATGTGAATGCACCACTATTCTTCCTCCAAAAAGAATAATTTTGTTGTTAAAAAGGGATATTTCTCAGCCTGTGTTTCAGAGCTGAATTTATACTGAAGCTTCCATGACAGAAGTAAAGCTAAAAGAATTAAAATTATATTTTTATGCAATTTGTCATTTTAAGACAACCCTATACAGAAAAGATTCTGTAAGGTAAAAAGTTGGAGCCTAATTCCAACCTAAATGTCTGAAATTCTCACACATCGTTATGACTATTTGGGACACCATTTCCTATATACTGGAGGGAGACTTTTGCTCAAGGGTAGATGACTTTATTAAAATCCTGAAGATGGATTCGTGCAATTCTGAATCTGTTAAAATCACTTGAGGTGTTTCAGGCAGATGCAGACACCCTGCAAACGTTTTGGAGAGATATTACAATAAAGGTCTTGGGATTGTATACTCTAGTTTCATTTTTTTAATGTTGGGTTTCTACAGTCTCAGTTCATTCACTTATTTTCAAATAATTAGTTATATTAATATAAAATCTTTTCCCTGCTATGTTAGCTCACTGTTGGAAGGTTTAATTGAATGAATAGACATGGAAAACACTAAACCTAGGTTGCTGACAATTTTAGTTTAGAAAAACTGTCATATGAGTGCTGAAACCTACTTCCAGCAAGGAAAAATATGCAGTGAAAATTTTGTTTCTAAAGAGATAATACTTCAGATACTGCCAAATGAGAAGTCACTCAAAGAAAAACAGTCCTTTACTTTTACTTTACTTTACTCTTTTAAGTGGCCTATACTCATAAACTAAATATTTCTTTAAAAGCCTGTCAGTGACTATTGTTTCACTTCAGATGCAATGATAATGACATTGAAAGTGAGTTTCAGGATTGTGGTGGTTTAAAACCAGCTGGAAACAAAATTCCAGATAAGCCACTCACCTTCTCCCCACCCTCTTTGGGAGGARAGGGACAAAAGCAGAGACTGGGGTAATAATTTACTGAAAGAAACCAGCAATGGAATAAAAGCCACACAGTAACAGAAGCAATATTAATAACAAAAATATTCAAGAAGAGAAGGTGTTTTACACACAAAAAGGTGTCCACTACATCAGCTTAGTTCTGCATGGCTGTCAGGAGAAAGACAAGATGGCAGCTTTCCCTCACACAGTGCCACATGGTTTCCACAGACAAAGACAGGATAGCGGCAGAGCTCTCCCTGTCTCTGAGCGTGAGACAACGGATAAACAATGACAGACAAACCCCCAGAATCTAGATAATCCGCCTCATGCCGTGCCACTCTATCGGACGCTGGACTTGATTCTGTGTGGCAGCTTCCAGCACTGGCATTGCCACTTTTGACTGCTCCGCCTGGCCCCACTCGGCTCTTTGGCTTGGCTCTGTTCGGCTCAGGTCAGATTCGGCTGGGTTCAAGCTCCCTTCTGCCGCTCCGCTCCCTGCGGCTGCCTCCCGCACCGGAGCCGCTTTTTCAGCACCATCTTGGTGCCCCATCTTGGATGTACGGGAAGGGGATGAGTTCCTCAGGGCTGATCCCTACAGCCTCCCTGATGGACAGAGGGAGACAAAAGACTGCAGTTCCAGGGGTGCCTTCCTTTTTTCTTCCCCCAAAACCGTGGCCCCCAGCAATGATGACAGCGGTATAGAATGGCAACCTAGCCGCGCCCACATTGCGCTAAGCCCCGCCCCCTCAACCAGGACAAGCCTCCTAAAGCTATGGAGATTTTTTCACAATTGTACAACAACTAAGTAAAAATATTTAGAATGTGGGCACTGCATCTGAGATTTAAGTCTAAACAGGCTCTGTTTTCCTGAATTATATAAAAAGTCCAGATGGTTTAAATGCCAGCAACATAATAGGGTCTGAAGGCTGGGGGATAGGGAGTTATTAGCAATTTATGATGATCTAAGACAACTCATGAATCATATTTTATCTCCCATATTTTGTCTCTCTTAGTAACTGCATTTTCATTTTAAAACTTGTTCTGCAAAATGAACAAAGGCTCTTTGACAGACACACAACCACATGAGAGTAGCTGGTTGAACTTTAAGCTCGGTATGTGTATATATATCACTGATTTAAGCAAACAACTTTATTATGGTGATTTCACATAAACCAAAACAATAGATTAACACAAGTTACTGGAACAATTATTCGTTCCTTAAATAACTTTACCTCATAATGTCGGGTGAAAAACTGAGCCTAAGTATTGGTAATGGTACATATTGTTTTGCTATTCTAGCAAATGTAATCTGAATGCCATCCCATTCATCTTCCTTCATCATATTGGTCTGTTCTGACAACTGGCTAGACTAGAGCCCCAAATTAGGCAGGTCCTATAATAAACAGGCCATTATCAAACTGCCATTCGTGTTGTGCAAACCCTTTTAATTAGAAAGGTATAGAACTAGAATATAACTCCAAAACTCCTGTTTTATTTTTACTTAAATAGAAAACTGTCACAGCAGCATCTTATTTAAAGTTATTTTTTTCTAATAACTCAAATGAAATTTTGCTGTGATGGGGGTCTAAGAACAACTGCCATAAGCTTTAAACTGCTTTCTGTCATCTTCCTGCAGATTAATGTTTTCTTTAGTTTGTTTGTTAAACAAACTGCAGGAAATCCAACAACCATGTCAATTTGCTTTGAGTCTGAGAAGAACACAACAACTCTTTTTTATGGGTTCTTAGCTGCCTGTTAAAACTGAAGCTCATCTCATTCTGGAAGGAGTGGATATGTAATATACATCAGTGGTGTTTGCTTTCCTCTCGGTGGGGAAAGCCAGGCAAAACAGAGTATAAAATAAAGGGAGSTGAATCACTGTGGTGGGCATAACCACACTCCTACACAACACAAAAAGTTTGATTTAGCAAAATTATAGGCAGTGTATCTGAGGCACCTGTTCAGTTCCTGTTTATTTTGTGTTTCTGAAAGATCAATCACTTCAAAACTCCTGCTTTTTTAAAGTTTACTTTTAGCAGTGGTTGAACATATGGTACAAGCTCCTGTGAGAACGAATACATTACCATGCATAGAAAAATGACAGGTGACAGTATAAACACGAAAGTTAGAGGGAAATAGAAATTCTCTTCAAATACTTTGCAAATACTGAGGATCCAATCAATTCCTTGACTAATATTCTAAGTATTCACATCAATCAAATTAATGAATTACATTATTTGTAAATAATTGAAAATGAGAGGTTCTAAGGAGAGCTAGTGATACCTTGCAGAGGACACTGCCCCTAGGAGACGAAGGAAAGAAGCAGTAACCAGGCAGCACTGAGAAGAATATTTGGGTTGGTATCTATCACAGAATAGTTTGGATTGAAAGGGGCCATTAAGTCACCTAGCACAACACCGACTGCAATGAGCAGGGACATCTTTCACTAGATCAGGCTGCTCAGAGCCCCATGCAACCCAACCTTGAATATTACCAGAGATGGGGCATCCACCACCTCCCTGAGCAACTTGTTCCAGTGTCTCACTACCCTCACAGTAAAGAATTTCTTCATTATAGCTAGTCTGGATCTACCCTTTTTTAGTTTAAAACAATTACTATGTGTTCTTTCACAACTGGCCCTAGCAAAAAGTTTCTGCCCATATTTCTTAGCAGCCTCCTTTAAGTATTGTAAGGTCACATTAAGGTCTCCTCACAGTCTTCTCTTCTCCAAGCTGAACAATCCCAACTTTCTCAGCCTTTCTTCTAAACCACTTATCATTCAGATAAAGGAAGTCACATAAATAATGCTTTATTTAATGGCTATATATCTTTTCACCAATATATGCAAAATAAAATTAATGTATTAAATGCACAAAACAAAGGAAACAAACAAGGGATTGCGCGTATACACYCTGAATTCCTTCCACTCTCCTCTCCTGTTAGTGGGAAACTAACTGAAAAATCCCAAGCCGAAATGGATACAGACCATCGCCAGAGGTATGAATCCGAGGACCTGAATCCCCCTCTGAAAGTGCATCTCTCTCCCCAGCTCTAAAATATCTTTCCAACACAGATGCCTTGGTTGCAGTGAATCATTCCTCCTCATTACATCGCACATTTCGATGCCACAGAAGTATTTTAAAGCACCAAGCAGCTGTTAATTATAAGTCCTTAATCAGGCCTTAATAATGCTTCTGCCAATTAAGTCTTGCAGGGCCTGCTTAAGCCAGTAACCCTAGAGCATACCTGCTTGAATGACTAGACAGTGGGAAGTAGAGGCTTTCTACATCCCATAACCTAGATCTTCAGACTTTGAGTTTAGGAAGTATTTATAGGGCTTCTGGCTGAGGCTAGATATGATGCTCATAGAGATGTTAGGAGAAGGCAAGGTAAACCCAAAAATAGTTGTACCTTTCCATTGTGAATCCTGGCCTTAGTTGGTGATGCTTTTGTCTTATGACTAGTGTTAATTTAAGTGGTTGGTAACAATTTTCATATTTGTTCATTTGGATTATCCTTCGATTTATTCTTTGGAGCTGGATTAATTTAATATATCTTGGTGTACAGTTTAAAGTAGTTATATAGATTCTTTGCAGAGTTACTGTTTTGAAGTAGACATATGGAGAAGGGACATAAGAGCATCCTCTATACGGACAGACTTCCTACATAAAAGAAGAATGCTGTTTATTTTAGATGCTTATTTTGTAATAGAATGAATGTTCACATTTATTTCCATTGACCTTACAGGAAGCCTGATCCTCTACAGAGCCTTCCTGACCTGCTTATTCTAGATGGATATTAATGTCAGTTTACAAGATAGCATCCCTGTACTCTATTTTGCCAAATAGAAAGAAGAGGGAATATGTGCATATTGCATCTGCCTTGTCCTTGAAGTTCTTAACCAAATTATAGGATGGTTGCTCATATATTACTTTAGAAACCAGATATTTTAGGGAGARGAAAGAACAATTTATGCAAAAAAAAGATTTATTATGTTAAATTTAACATTAAACAAATCTGCTTTAATTTATCTTGTCTATGTGTTGTGTCTATTGGTTGGGGAATGTAAGTGATTGTGTGTTTGATTGTTAATAGTTACTCTGTTTAAGACTAGAGGAACTGCTGTCCTTGCATGACAAGCAAAGAAATTTGTCAAAGATTTAGCAGTGTACTGTAAACGACTGAAAAAGAGGAAGGTGCTGAGAATCAACTTTAAATGATTTTTTTGTGTCCCTTCAAAATGTCAATATACGTAGAATGCTCTTTTGGCTTGATTTTTTTTTTCTTCTTTTTCAGGTGCAGTTCTCATTTCTGTAATGTAGTAAGAGCAGAGCACTATGGGATAGTCTGAATTAAAAAATTGCTGCCTAATATTGTTTAAATGGGAAAGTCACATTATATGATTTTGTCTTTCAAACTATTCTGGAAATAGGAGCCAAGGTCTGTCTCTAACAGAAGAATCAGAATGCTAAAGAGAGACAGGATGATTTGCTTGCTGCTCCTTGCAACGACAATTTTCTTTTTAAATCAGAAAAAGTAGTCTAGTGATCAGAAAGACAGATGTGAAAGAAAACAGTTCGAACTTACTGCAGCTGTGTATTACCCAAGAGATGCCATCAGGAAGCACTGCCTTGTAGCTGGCAGTTAAATTTCCAGTGGATAGAGGCTAATTGAGAGAAGTGTTACAATGCACATCAAAAGGGTAGACTGATCCCATCAGGTGAAACGGCAAGTGATAAATCAGAATATTTAAGATACACCAAGGAAACTTCTTAGATGTCAGTGGCATTCCTCTGGCAGCCAAACAGAAGGACAGATCCAGAAAGGAAGAAAAATCATGGCAAGGCCAAGACCATGAAATATCAGATAAATTGAAACATCTGAGCAAAAATCATATAAATATATATATTTTGCATCTTAAAAAGTAAAAAAAGTACTTTTACCAGATCATATCTCTGTGTGTACAGCTGGTATCTACCTGTACAGCAAAGTAATCTAAATGTCTAAAGTAATGTATAGGCCTTTGTGATGTTATGGATTGTTCAGGAAGTTACTTATATGTGTCTTGCTTAAGTAGCCTCATTTTTAAGTCTTTTATGAGTCTCCTAATAAGACACATGGCATTCTTGCACACCCCAAAGCCCCCAGAGTGTGTTACAGTGAAGGACTGTCCGATGCTGAGACTGTGTCATCATCTGTTATAAGCTGAATTTTTCAGGTGGCGTAGAAAAGCCCGCATCTGCAGATGTGTTTTCTTTTTCATTTAAACAGAACTATTTTTAAAAATCCTGGCACACCTCTATTCTACCTKCATAGTTAAGAAAAATGAAAAGTTGAACATCATTGAGTGGAACATGTCTGTACATTCAACACAGTGGCTAGTGTCTGCTTCAAAGGGATGAGAGAAAAGAAACAGAAATGAAGGTTTGAGACAACCGTTATTACAAACATTTTAGGAAAGAGATCCCAACAGTTTTTGTAGAAGGCAGGCACACAAGCACCTGTCTGCAAAAGATGACTCAGCCTCTGGGACCCATGTGGTCAGAGATGTCTCTGGAGCCTTTAATCTAACTAAGGGACAAAAGTAAGGCTTTATTTCTCATTGGGTGACCTGAATAGAGCAAGGGCTGTTTTGGACTCCCTCTTAAATTTAAGTGGATAAATAGGTCATAGAGTCATAGAATCATTAAGGTTGGAAAAGGCCTCCAAGATCATCAAGTCCAACCTTAGATCAACTTAGTCCAACCGTATCAACTAAACCATAGCACTAAGTGCCATGTTCAGACATTTCCTAAACACWTTGAGGCAGGGGGACTCCACCACCTCCCTGGAAAGCTCATTCCAATGCTTGAAAACCCTTTCAGTGAAGAAACTCTTCCTGATGTCCAACCTGAACCTCCCCTGGTACATCTTGAGGCTCTTATCCTGTCACTGGTTGCCTGAGAGAAGATGCTGACTCCCACCTTGCTACAACCTCCTTTCAGGTAGTTATAGAGAGCAATAAGGTCTCAACAGTCCTGTAGTTCCCCACATTTTCCTTCCAACTCTTTGTATAGATGGGCATCACATTGACTAACTTCCAGTCATCTGGGGCCTTCACAGTTAACCAGGATTGATAATAAATGATGAAGAGCAGCTTGGTGAGCTCTTCTGCCAGCTCCCTCAGTACCTTCAGATGAATCCCATCTGGCCTCGTAGACTTGTGAGCATCTAAGTAGCTCAGCATGCCTCTAACTACTTCCTCCTGGATTGCGGGGGCTCTATTCTGCTCCCTGTCCCCGTCTGCCAGCTCAGGGGACCAGTTGCCCTGGTCTTTCTGTTAAAGACTGAGGCAAAGAAGGCATTAAGTACCTCAGCCTTTCCCTCATCTATCACATTCCCCTCCATATCCAATCAAGGATTTTCCTTGGCCCTCCTTTTGTTGTTAATGTATTTATAAAAACACTTTTTGTTATATTTTACAGCTGTGGCCAGATTGAGTTCTAGCTGAGCTTTCACCTTTCTAATTTTCTCTATACATAACCTAAGGATACCCTTGTACTCTTCCTGAGTTGCCTGCCCTTTCATCCAAAGATCATAAACTCTTTTTTTATCCCCTGAGTTCCTGCAAAAGATCCCTGTTCAGCCAGACCTTCCTCCCTGCTGGCTTGTCTTTTGACAGATGGGGACAACCTGTTCCTGCACCTTTAAGATTTGCTTCTTAAAGTATGCCCAGTCTTTCTGGACCCCTTTATAATTAAGGACTGTTTCCCAAGGGACTCTCTGAACCAGTGTCCTGGTTCAGGTCTATTTGCTCTAAGCATTGGGCTGTCATGCTAAAGACATCTGCTGATACGGGAGGTCAGAACCACGTTTCTGAAAAACTACTAAAACAAACATGAGAGATGAGATAAACATTGAAACACAACATTTGTGAATATTCCTGACATATACAAGGAATAATTCAYTTCTGTTGTGCCATTTGTGGCTTTGCATGAGGTCAGCAGTACATGTTCAGCACCTGGGATATCTTTACTAGTAAAAGCTTAGACTACTAYGGAATTCAGATGCCTCCAGAGCTACCTTTCAGCACAATCCAAATACTCAGGTAAGGCATCTAAATCCCTACARAGGGACCTGAATAGGCAGCCTGAATGACTGGCATTTAGTTCTCAGTTAATCAAGTTCTCATCATTTAGCACCAAGTAGTCATTAAGGTACTGCTATTAAAGGAGGGTCATTTAAAAAATAACATCACCAGATGCTTATGATAAAATATTTTATCAAATTAATATGATGAAATAAAAAATCACAAATGTTATTGATAAAGGTGAAAGTTTTTGTCCTGCATTTTGACTTTACTGGATTTTAGATTAGAAACCCCATACATAAAACCCATGGAATATTTAAAATGGATTTAAAACAACATTTCTCAGAATGTCATTCTGAATGAAGAACCGTCAACTCTTCTGATTTCACTGGAGTCCACAGTAATCTCTTCTTGGTTGTACACTATTAAAGTTTTTCGGTGACTTGAAAGACATAAAATCATTACTGATAAAATTTACTGTTGACAAAGATTGATGGAGTGGTAATTATAATGAAGAATATAGATCACTGATGTAGAAATTTGGATCATCTTGTAAACTGGGCCCAGTCCATACACTTCTGCCTCCCTCAGTGTAAGATAATAAATACATCTGGGAGCAAAGAATGGAGGTTGGGTTTCCAATATGAAACCCAGAAAAAAAATTAGTCTGAGAGAGATCATAATGGACAGCCAGCTTGATGTGAGCTTCCAGAGTAGCACTCTGGTTTATAGAGATTACATGTAGAGAGCTGAATGTTCAATAGTAGTGGGAAGTATCTAATAGCACTATCAGTGAGAATGACTGCTGCTGCTAAGATGAGATGTGTGCCCAGCTCTGTGCATGCCTTTATAAAAAGAAAATTGATAAATGGGATATGTTCCAGTGAAGCAAGAAAACAATTAAAAACAAAAGTTAAAAGAATATTAAAGCGTATTCAAGGATGAGGCCAGTCATAGGTCAGTGTTTCTTACACTCTCTTCCTCAGGCAAATTTCCTTTTWCCATAACCTCCTTTGGATTACAGCAACATCCTTTAAATATTTCTTTCTCTTACATCTCAGATCTTCACAGGCTTTTCCCACCAGCTTACTTCAGTAGCCCTCTAGTTGCTTTCCCAGATTACCAATTATTCAAGCAAAGACCTTCTGGAGGCCAGGTAAGAAAAGGCCTTTCCCAGAAGCAAGACTTTGGTTCTAATCTTAGTCCCATGCCAGGTCCCGTACTCAGAGGGCATATTTTGCCAACATACTGTCGTAGATATGCCTGGTGATATTCCAGACATCCACGATAAGTTATTCTTAAGGGTGAAGTAGCATTTAGGAGCTGAGGAGAACAACAAAGAAATGGCAGAACAGGCACAAAGCTTGAAATAGTAGGAATTCACCCTTAAGAATAACTTATCAGGGATGTCTGGAATATCACCAGGCATATCTACGACAGTATGTTGAAACAGTAGGAAGATTTTATTACTAATAAAACAGAACTAAAAAAGCTCGTAACCAGTCACGGATGCACATGGTGGGCGCGGCTCTGTCTTTCCCATGGCAGCTATAGTCGACTGGAGACCACTACGCAGCAGAAAATCTGAAGGAGACCAGCTTTCCAGGGTTTAAGTTATAACTTCAGATGCTAGCCTTTCTTCCAAGTCAGAGAGAACAAAAGACATGCTTGCGCAGAGAGAGAGACAAGATGGCGCCGGCTGCATGGTAAGACCTGATACGGCCAAGCAGGAGTCAGAGAAAAGAGAACAGATCTACCTTATACAGAGCTGAGATTTTTCTTCTGCAAGCTTTGGTGAGCTTTAAATGTAACAAAACTATTCCTCTATAATTCATGAAGTGCATTTGGGGGGATGTAAAGATCCACGCTATGACCTGGGGAGACACGGCCCATGCCAGGCACGCGTATTGCTACAGTGCTGAGGTTCCAAGAAGAGGACTCCTTACTATCCTATTCACAGGCTGGGACAGTTTATATCCTTAAAAGAGTATCCCATTGGACTTTTCTTGCAACCCACAGACTGAGAAATGTCTTGTGGGAGAGGAACTGTTTTTCACTGCATTCAGGTATTCGGGCAGGCCTGTTTGTTTTGTGATGGAAGTTACAGCAGAAGAAAATTCGTTTGTATGTATCAAGAAGGACTCTTAAAAATCCCATGTTTTTGTTTTCTCTTTGCACGTTCGGTAGGAAGATGGGATGGTGTTTTGGGAAGAGAGGGGGTGTTTGGAGATTTGCCGTCCCTGCAGCAGGGGAGTTCTAAGATGGATGCCCTTCCKCCTTCCCTTCCACAAAAATATGCAAACATCACAGAGGCGTATCATTGGTCCACTGGCCTCTCTATCAACTCTGAGCCCTTAGCCAATCAGAACTCGCTAAACCCATAACACATACTTACCTCTTTTTTGCCTAGAAGATACAGTCACCTGCAAGACTAGCACTTGGAACATAGTATGAAAAGTAGATATAAAATTAAGATCAGAAGACATGTTTCAGAACACTAGACTAGCCTAATGTGCTTTATTTACAGATCTTCAGTATATGTGTATATTTCTGATGATTTTTCTGTTCTCAGTGTTTCAAAAAAAGTGAGTCAGAATAGCTTTCCCTTGCAAAATAAAATATGTAAGATAGAGAGTAGATCCAAACTATTTCTACTGATGTCACAAGGAACATGAATCTCATTTCACGCGTGTGTATTTAAACTATAAGCACAAACTCCCCCAAAGTGCACTCTAACACAGAGGATCTGTCCAGATAGTAAGGGGCGGATGGGAGGGTGGGAAGTTACAAATAATCAATGGTTTAAAAAATACTTTCTTTTTATTGAATACAATTGTCAAAGATATTCAGGTATCTGACTACTGGCTGAAATGTGAAGTCATATGGTCAGACAAAATGTAGCAAATTCTTGAGAATGCATCTGCAACAAATTATTCCAGTTGAATTGAGTTTCATCTGTTATCCTGAAAGCAAACCTCTGGAAAGAACAATAGGCTAAGGCTACTATAGCTATAAAGAAAAAATGATAAATCGTCCTTAACATGATAAAAATTTTCTTCCTTTTCAGTCCATCAAAATCCCTTTGTAATACCCACACAAGAAAACAGAGAATAACACCATGAAAATCAGTAAGATCTGTGSTGTTACATTGTACTGCACCTCCTGCTGGGACTTGAAGTGAAATCATCCACTTGAGACAAGACAGAGAACAGAAGTTGAGGATTGGTCCATGCTCACACAAGATCAGGCTTCAGGTGTAACAAGAAGACTATGTGCTATGCATGCAGTTGTTTTCTTACACTATACTAAGAACCTGATGCTAATATTTTCACTTTTCAGCTTTAAATTGGAGTTCCTTGATGACTTACTAGAACTAGATCATCGCTTTCTCTATATTAACCTGTCACTGTTGTTTTATTCAATTTTAAGCCCAAGGCTTCATTCAGTTATCCTTTGTATACTTATTGATTTTATTGTAAGGGTTGTAGGAGAGCTACGATACATGAGAAAAATCCATCTACCTTACCCTTTTTCTGAACCACAGTCTCACTACATCCTAACAGGGAGATTTTTTTTCTTCCAGAACGCACGCCTGTTTTCTTTTTACATCTTCCTGAACGTGCTCTCAAGTTAGTTTGTTTATCTTCTGTTAAACCAGCAGCTGGTAAAATCTGGAAAAGAGACCTGTAATTAAGAAGAGAATCAGAGCTAAATATTCTAAACAGAAAATGACCACTTCCCTCCTTCATTAGTTTTGTGATGAGAAAATGAGGACTTTGAAAAAGAAAACAACCTAGATTGGTACACAAACTTACCTACCAAGAAATTTAAGCAGTGAATAGAGCATCATGTTACACTTGGCTCTGTCAAATACTCGAATAAAGCCATTGTGTCTGAAAACCAAATTTGTTCTGCTTATGGATCCAGGATGCAAACTTGAATTTTCAAAACAAACCCATGGTAACAGAATGTTTCCTCCAGATGGCAAAAAAATGCCTTTAATTCTGTCTCAGAATAAAGTACAGTACTCTAGCCATGTTTGTTTCTAAAAGAGGTTGTTCCCTTCCGGAACTGCAGGCTGGAAAGAGCTTTATTTTCTGTAACTGTGGACGAAATTCTGGACTTAAATTTAAATCTTGTCATTGGTTTGAGTGGAGTGAGAACTTGACAAGTCATACCGTAAAAGAAGGGGTATATATGTGTATGTGCTGAATATGAGTATTTAAGAATATATAATAATATATCTTGAAAAGAACTCGGCACTTCCTTTTACAGGGGAAATGAAATGCACAATAGAAATCAATTAACCTGAAACTGAAGAGAGCTTCTGTTACTCATAGTTGGAAATATGAATATTGTTTGGCTTTGGCTCGAAGGAAGCAGGCACACATAAACACTTCTTCAAGTTTCTTTAAAATATAAACATAGAAAAATATAATGTTTTTTTTATAGGAAAAGTAGGTCTGCATATATAGGAGGAACTGGTTCTGCTGTGTAGTCTGTAGCTGTGAAAATGTGCAGGTAGGAATGCGTTGCCTCTTTCTCCCAAAAGACATTGTCTACTTGAAAGTGAAGACCAAGGGAATGAGCACTTATTAGAACGAGGGATAGGCAAACTTGGTTTGGGAAAGATCAGAACAAACTGTGKTTTCATAGCTGTATAAACTGTACAGAGTGGGATGTGCAACACCAAGCATGTTGAGCGGGGAGATTACAAGTATGTCAAGTAGGAAAAACTTTAAAAAAAAAGGCTGTAGCTCTCTCACCTTCCCCAGGGCTGAGTATCTCTTTCTGAGTGTTAGGACAGTAAGTGTGAAAGTAGTTGACCTAAGGACCTAGGGCTCCAGCTTTTATCAACACAGCTGTGTGCAACCTAGACTTTTTACTTTCAAGAAGAACACCCTAAACACTAGACCTTCACACRCACTTTACACCTCTGCAGAAAATGTCCCATTCACTAGAAAGTCATGTTTGGAGCCAGCAAGAGGGTCCAAGTGATACAGTATTATTCTAATTATGAGGAAAACATTCTTGCAAGAGAGGGAGAAGGCAATATAAACTTTTATATTGCATTGCAAGGTATTTTATGTATTTAAATTCCTAACTTTAGCATGCTCTGCTGTTTCTGTCTTAATATGTTTCTGGTACTAAGGGAGATACAGCCTTTGGGCTCTTTCATGTTTCATCCCTATAAGTTTAGCAGTCACCTGTATACTGCATTTCCTGCCTAGTTCCCTAAAATGTTTTTAGCTGTTGTTATTACAGCTGTACATTATAACYCAACACTGCATATCAAAATAAATGAGAAAAGGAAAAGGAAAATTGCACTTATTTGTAGTGGAGTGAACTGTTTCTTGTTAGGGAAGCAGAATGTACCACCTGCTGCATGAAGGGTGGTTACAAATAGCAATACATACACGTACTCAGAACCTTCCCACACACAGTCTCACTTCACCCACACACTCTTGGCTGCTCAGTAAGTAAACTTGTACTTCATTAAATTCAGCTCCAACCACTTGACCAAATCCTGTTGTTCTTCCTCAGTCCAAATTTCTCGTTATTTTATAGTAATTCAGCTTTCATAAGACCCAGAATCTGTGCCTGTTTATTTACCATGTAATGGTACAATGGAAATAACACAACTTCTGTGAATACAGAAAAAGACAGATACTGGATGGGTGAGGAATTTTCAAATTTCCTAGTATATGTATTTTTGTGTAAATTTAGAATTTGTTGTGAGATTATTTAGCAGTTCTGTGAAGCCTTTAGCAATCAAATACAGAAGTGATTATTGCATATTAAATGTGCCAACAAGTTCCATTTTGATCATCAGGCAAATTTTCAAGAACAGATCTTTCCTGATGAATGAATTGTGACAGAAACACAGCCAGACCCACAAGCAGACTCATTGTGATAGCATGACGTTACCAAACAAAACATTTATATGTCAAGCACCTAATGAAATTCATTAATTGAAGCTCAGCGTTTAAGTTCTTGAGGTTATTCCTAGTGTGCCTGATAATGGGGATTCACAGCATCCGAGAGGCTAAGCCAGATGACATTGCAGCCAGCCTGTACGAAATGATACTGCAACGCTGTAGCAACAGAAATGTAGCAATGCTTGGCCTGAGGTACTACAGGGAAAGGTGATTTTATTTTAAAACAAAACCCGTTTCGTCCATTCACAATCACACAGTATCTCCCACATATTCAAACCCTCTGTGTCCAAGTAGACCATTTAATACCCAAGGCATTTGTATTCAGGAGGTGTGAGCAGGATTCCTTGTGATGACACAGAAAGTAAAGGGTCCTGTCATTCTCATATCTCCTCGTATTGTCTTGTGCTGGTTTTGGATAGTTTCTTTGTTCTCTATGAACTGACTGTCTTTCTGGCCCTTTAAATCTGTGTGAGCAATGAGAATAAACCACCATTCTTTGCCTTTCAGTCTGGTGATCCTAAGCAGTTGCAAGTAAATATACTGGAATTGTCTTAATCTGGGGAACCACTAGCATATGACATTCTTGCAGCCTTTTATCTGACCAGTGTTTCTTCCTCCTAGTGCCTCATTCATTCCTGTTCAGAGGCTGGAGTGTATGCATAGYGTGTGGTTATGTTTGTCAGTGTGTGATTTTTTGTGAATATTAAGATAAACTAGTCAGTAAGTACGGCAAGTAGCCTGGGAAATGCATATTAAAATGGCCAGTCTGGACACTGAAGTCTGGACACTGGAGAGACCACTGAATCTGCCAGTAGATTACTGGAGGGATCCAGAGGGTGAAGTCAGGTGCTGGGCTGACCATGGTTTCTAGGGTTCAACCGAGGGAGCAGTTTGTGCATGTAGTGCATGAGGCATCAGGAGGTAAGAGGATTTCAAGGCAAGTTAATGGATAAAGTGACTGTCTAAGATCAGTTACTGGGTGAATTCACTGTGTGTGTGTGTGCGTGCGCGCGTGCGTGTGTGTGCGTGTGTGTGCGTGCGTGTGTGTAGGTCTGCATCAGCAGCTGGAGTGAGGCTGGAGACCTTGGGGCTCTTATGTCTAGTTCCTACAACTGGAAAGAATGGGATCCAGGCACCAGTTCCAGTGCAGACTGTCTAGGCCAGTTACTGGAGGGACCCATGCCATACACATTTATATATTTCCACTAAGTGGTTTTTGTCCTGATGGATGGGAGAGGGGAACTGGAGGAGGTTACTGGTGCTGCCCACATTTGCCCAAGTGATGTGTTTTCTGCCTGTGCTAGAAGGTGTGGCTGACCGTCTGGTTATTCATTTTGTACACGTGTATTTATCTGTGACCCTGCTGGGACCACTTGCTCAACCTTTTTACTGGAACTGCAGCTGCCGAGCCTCTGCCATGCTTCTGGATCAGGCAGCTCCTAATAGAGAATGGTTCCTTTCCTGCTTCTTGTGCAAAGCATTTGACACTGTTCCACACTACATCCTTGTCTCTAAACYGGAAACACATGGATTTGATGGATGGACCACTCAATGAAAAAGGAATTGTCTAGATAGTCTTACTCAGAGGATTGTGGTCATTGGCTCAGTGTCCAAGTGGAAAGCAGTGACGGGTGGCATTCCTCAGGGGTTGGTATTGGGACCGGTAGTTTTTAACATCTTTATCTGTGACATGGATGGTTGGATCGAGTGCACCCTTGAGATTGTCAGTGACACCAAACTGTGTGGTGCTATTAACACGCTGGAGGAAGGGATGCATCCAGAGGGACCTTGACAGGCTTGAGAGGTGGACCTATGGGAACCTCACAAAGTTCAACAAGGCCAAGTGCAACGTCCTGCACCTCAGCTGGGCCAATCCCAAACACAAATACAGTCTGGCAGGAGAATGTATTGAGACTAGCTCTGGGGAGAAAGTCTTAGAAGTGTTCATGAATGAAAAASTCAATATGAATTGGCAGTGCATGTTTGCAGCCCAGAAAGCCAACCACATCCTGGGCTGCATCAAAAGAGGCATGACYAGCTGGTCAAGGGAGGTGATTTGCCCCTCTACTCAGCTCTTGTGAGACCCCACCTGGGGTACTGTGTCCAACTCTGGTGCCCTCAACACAAGAATGGTGTAGACCTGTTGGAGTGAGTCCAGAGGAGGGCCATGAAATTGAAAACAGGTAGAGCATCTCTCCTACTAAAACAGACTCAGAGAGTTGGGGCTATTCAGCGTGGAGAAGAGAAGTCTCTGATGAGAAATTCTAGTACCCTTCCAGTACGTAAAGGAGACTTACAAGTAGTCTGAAGAGGGACTTTTCATGAGGACATGTAAGACAAAGGGAATGGCCTTAAGCTGAAGGAGAGCAGGTTTAGATTGGATATTAGGAAGAAATTCTTTAAGGATGGTGAGGTATTGGAACAGGTTGCCCAGAGAGGCTGTGGACTCCTCATTCCTGGAGGTGTTCAAGACCAGGCTGGATGGGGCTCTGAATAATCTTGTCTAGTGGAAGGCTCCCTGGCCACAGTAGAGGGATTAGAACTAGATGGTTTTTAAGGTCCCTTCCAATCCAAACCACTCCATGATTCTATGATTCTATGCTTTTCTCCTTTGCTCTTCCTGGCAGTGATACCAGTGAGATTTTCATGTGCAAAATGCACGATTGATGTTGCTATTAACTCAGATTTTCTAACATGATTAATTACCTCAGTTATCCAGTACATGGCATTCTAAAGAAACACCATTTTAGGAAGTGCATAGTACCTGCCATATAAAATTCATAAACCTTTAAGCACTCTTTAGTTGTACAGATGAACATTGTGACATTCAAAATTACTAATTGTATTTTAAAATGTGCACCAATATTTATATAGTGCAGTGAGATGCCATAACAGTCTGTGAAAGTGAAAAACAGTTTCTGCCTTGAGGAGTTTATAGTTTAAACTTAGATCTGACAACATAAGTGATGGCAAACATGGGAGTTACAATAATAGGAAAGTTGCATTTGCTATAGTCTCCCTTTCTTGTTTACTCTTGTTTCTGTCTCAGGGAACAGTTTGTAATTACTTAATTGATGTGACCTGAAAGTTGCTCTGCAGTGAAGCAGTCACATAGAGTATCTGGAAATGAGAGGTTATAATAAAGAAAGAGACAGGGAGAAACACAGGACAAGAGGAAGGTAAAGAATATAAAACAACCATGTGGGTACAGAAACAGTCATAAAGAAAAAGCTGAAAAAAAATAGGTAAGGAAACAGAGAAGACCTGCTACAAAACACACATAAATCTAGATAAACAATGCCAAACCATTTGTTATACAGTCAAGACAAAGATGCTGAAAATTTCAGTATGGTATATATTCTGAGGACTTTGGGACAACACCTTTAGGAAGGTGGTAGAATAAGCAATAGTGATTTGTCAGCAGCCCAATCCAGTTACTGTTGCTGCTGAAGTAGAGAGACCTGTAGAGGAAGCTACAGCTTGTTGTCTGCCTGGCTTGTAGATTTTGTGCAGTTCTGTGATTACACAGGGGCCCTCTAGGGCAATGGYCTCCAAACATTTTTGGTTGTACACCCCTACCAGTAAAAAAGTTTTGAACACACACTGTCAGCATATTATGCATTTATTTATTTATAAAGTACATACATTTACTACTGTCATATTTTATATGTCCTTTATAAAACATACAAACCTCTTGGAAATTAAAAAAAAAAAAAAGATGAAGTAAAGATGAAACACTTTTTAATTTTTTATTTATTAATGATACTAAAACTATTTTCTTCCCAATCCCCAATGGACTGTGCACCTCTGGGGTGCAGATACCCCAATTTGGAGACTGCTGYTCTGGGGCACCCTTAACAGGACGAAGTTATATGACAGTAATATACATTTCTGGACTGAGTTCAATCAATATTTCTTTGCTCAAAGAGATATTTTTTCTTCTGGAAGTACTCTTCAGAATTACCAGTAGAACAGGGAAAGACAGGAGAAGAGACATATTGATCTACATGATGAGAAATGTTAATTCAGTGGATTCGATTTCTCAGAAAAATTTCCTCACAGATTTAAATTTGCGTCTACAATAAAAAGAGAGAGATCTGAGATTAAAAAGATGTGTTGGTTTTGCAGGGCCTGGTTTTTGGTGGCGGGAGGGTCACAGAGGTGGCTTCTGTGAGAAGCTGCTAGAAGCTTCCACCATGTCCAGCAGAGCCAATCCCTGATGGCTCTGACGATGGATGTGCTGCTGGCCACGGCTGGGCCAATTAGAGATGATGGTAACGCCTCTGTGATAACACATTTAAGGAGTAATCACAACAAAGTTGGGACGCARYTGTAATTTTCCAGCTAGAGAGGAGTAGGAGTGAGAACATGTGAGAGGAACAACAATGGAGGCACCAAGGTCAGTGCAGAAGGAGGGGGAGGAGGTGCTCTAGGCGCCGGAGCCGAGATGTCCCTGCAGCCCGTGGTGAGGGCCATGGTGAGGGCCATGGTGAGGCAGTTGTCCCCCTGCAGCCCATTGAGATCCACGGGGGATGCAGAGATCCACTCGCAGCCCATGGGGGAGGTGCCCATGCCAGAGCAGGTGGATACCAGGAGACTGTGATCCAGAGGGAGTCCCATGGAGAGAGAGGCCTTGCTTCCAGGCTGGAGCAGCCATCCTTGGAGGACTGCACCCCATGGAAGACTGACCCACGCCGCAGCAGTTTTGGGAGGACTGTGTGCCCATGGGATGGACGCGCGTTGCAGCAGTTTTGGGAGGTCTGCTGCTCATGAGCTTGGACCCATGCTGGGGAAGTTTGTGGAGAACTGTCTCCTGTGGGAGGGACCTCACAATGTCGCAGGGAAATAACTCCGCTCCCTGAGCAGCGGAAAGCAAATCTTGGGTGATGAACTGACCAAAGCCCCCAGCTCATCTTCCTGCACTGTCGGCAGGAAGGAGAAAGGGGTTGGGGGAAAAAAGGGTGTTTTTACGGGCTTATTTTACTTCTCATTCTCATGCTCTAATCTTGTTAGTAATAAATTCACTTTGTATCATTAAGTTGAGCCTGTTTTGCCCTTGAAGAGTGTTTTCTCCCAGTCCTTATCTTAACTCATGAACCCTTTGTTAAATTTTCTCTCCTCTGTCCAGCTGCAGAGCAGGGGAGGGTGAGTGAGTGGCTTTTTTGTGGGTGCCTGGCATTTGGCCAGCACCAAATCACGACGAAAGGCAATCAAAACTAGTGAGTAAAATGGGAGAAAGTTTTTTGTTACATCTAGGTTCGAGCTAAATATTGACAATACTACAGATGGCTAGATTCCTAACATTAACTGCCTCTTTTTGTTAGTAATTCATAACTCTGCTGTAGCTTCCTGTGATTTATGGTCAAGGTGAATCTACCTACTGTGGAAAGATTTGTATATATTTCATAATGTAAGTTTTTTAATCAGAAAAATGCAACAAACTTATCTAGTTCAGAGACGTATCTAGTTCTTTATCAGTGCATAACCAGTCTATGATAATAGGGAAATTTATTTGTATAAATATTTCTGTGTCCTGATTATATGCTAAGAAAGTTTATTTTTAAACAGTCTAGACAGAAATGTGAAAAAATGTAATGAGAAAGATATTAAAATGGCAGAAAATATCTGTAAAGTCTCACCATATACATTATCTTCCAAATGAAATCTGTCATATGTTGTCTGCATGGACAGTATCAAAAATGTTAGTATCAAAAATGTTCATTAATGAACTATCGTTGTCAACTAAAACTTAAAATCAGGTGCACAATTTGCTTCAATTATATTAAAAAGTAAGTTTGGATTCCATACACAATTCAGCATGTTGTGAGAAATGCTTTCTATACTTTATCAGACCACATCCAAACTGTGATAGATCAGAGAGTGTAGCCTTTTACATAACAAGTAGAAGATGAATTTTCATTTCGTTTTTTGGTTGTGTGTTTGGTTTTTTKGTTTTTTTGGTTGTTGTTTTTTGTTTTTGTTTGTTTGTTTTTGTTTTGTTGTTGTTGTTGTTGTTGGTTTTTGGTTTTTTATGCAACATATACTCTGGTTGACCCTCTGTTTCCGTAAAAAGAAGATAAAAGACAAATACAGCTCACTGGGCCACCAGAAAAAAATGCTACTTCAAAAGTAGATCTGCCAATATGTGTACAGGCTGATTAAAATGCAACAAAAATCAAATTAAAATTATATTTAGGTTATTTTGAAAAGCCAAATTATTTGTGTCAAACTTACAGTTTAAAATATAAAATTACCATGTAAAAATGAATGGCTTGGAAACAGTTATGCTGGACAAACTAAACAGTGAAGACTATGATTCAGGGGTTATGAAAAAACATTCTCTTGATTTCAATCACAGGCATAGGAATAAATTCTGGAATTTAATAGCTGTAGTGCTACCAAAAAAAAAATTAAATCAGGAGTAGAATTTTAGTCCCATTACAATAATAGCCAGATACAACACCTCACAGATCTCAATAAACACAAGATCAATCCCACATGCTTTACTAATACAGTTCTTGTAAGTATATATGTACATATATTTATAGAGACTGGTTTTATACATATATAAATTATACTGGTTCAGCCATATAATCTGGAATAGATGTGGGTTTGCTACTTTGTCTGCATTTTCTCTAACAAATCCTATGTGACACTAGGAAAACATATTTAGTTGTAATTTTTATTACATTCTAAGAATTGGGCAGTGTATGACTATTTTTATATGTGTGTGTATATTGATACATCTTTTGGAGTTGTCTTGAAAACCTGTTGTCAAAAGGAAAACATAAATATTTAATCTCATCATATTTAGGCGTGATATCATATATTACTRTAACTCCATGTTAACAGATTTTGCAAATTAGTATATTGTACAAGAGGATATGAATGTTTCCTGCTTTCCTCTTTCATTAATGACAGAAAATTACTGCAGGAAAAATCACACAATAATCATACTAATCAGCAAGATGGATTTTCATACAGCAGACTACAAAATTTTATATCCTTTATTATGCTAGCATGTAATAGAAGTTCCTAGCCTCCTGATGAAAAAGAACAATACTGTCTCTCCCACAGGTATTTTTTTGGTTGCTCTTATAAGAACAGAATCGCAGGAGTACAGGCATAGTCAGTTCCTCTAGCCATTGCACAAGATTCAGGAAAAGTGCAAGAAGATAATGATGTATCAATATTTCTTTCATAAATCTTCCAAACTCTAGGCAATCACCTGCACAAGGAATCATAGAATAGAATCATACAATCATTAAGGTTGGAAAAAACCTCCAAGATCATTGAGGCCAACCTTTGACCGTACACCACCATATAAACCAGAGCAGAACACTAAGTGCCAAGTTCAGTCATTTCCTAAAGACCTCCAGGGACAGTGACTCCACCACCTCACTGGGCAGCTCATTCCAATGCTTGGCAACCCTTTCAGTGAATAAATTCTTCCTGATGTTCAACCTGAACCTCCCCTGGTGCGGGTTGAGGCCATGTCCTCTTGTCATATCGCTAGCTACCAGAGAGAGACCAACACCCACCTGGCTACAACCTCCTTTCAGGTGGTTGTAGAGACTGATGAGGTCACCCCCGAGCCTCCTTTGCTCCAGGCTTAACAACCCCAGCTCTCAGCTGCTCCTTGTAGGACTCACTCTCTAGGTCCTTCACCAGCTTCATTGCCCTTCTCCGGATATGCTTCATATGAGCCAAGGTCATATTTCCTGCTTAAGATGTTTCGATGAACTCCTTTTTTTTTTTTCTGTGACTTTTCTTTTTAATTCTAAGAAGATTTTCTTGGAATTCCTGAAGTATCCCAATAATGAAGAGGAAAAATAGATTTATTGAAACAAACTTTGGGGAAAAAAAGTCTCAGGAGTAGAGGAAGAGGGCAAGTAGCTATAGACAATCAAATGGGATCTTTGTGGAACAAGATGAGTGAAAGGCTTGTGATGGCTCTCTGGCACTGAAACCAGCTTGCAGAACACAGTTCATAGCTTATTATTACATAGCACTAAACTTTTACCATTCAAAACAAACTGCATGAAATTACCTATGAGGAATGGGTTCTGGTCTACACAAATCCATGATTCAAATCTAAGTATTGTTTGGGAGAGTGTTTTGGCTTGGGTCAAGCACACACTAAGGGCCATACTAGAAATTTAAATATATACAAAACAGTTTCAGAGCTGAATAAAGTTTCATGCCCCAAACTCTTGTCTGGAAATACTGAGTTTTTTTATGAAAGGTGAAACCAGTGTTTTTCTGAGGGTGTCTGAAGTTCTGCAGAACTGTGCTAGACTAGAACTAAATTATCTTTTCAACATGTCAGTTGCTGATCTAAAAAATTCGTGGTCTTGAGGGGAGAGTCTCAAATTACAGGAGGAAATTTCTTTATCTTAGGAGAAGCTTTGCTCTGTCTATTAGAAGTCAGTTGTGCCTGTTAAAGAGATGACAAAATAGAATTGAGCCTTAAGGAAAAAATAATTGCCGATCAGAATACATAGAATGGCATGGGAGAAAATTGATTAGCCATTCAAACATGGTTACATCCATTCTCATCAGGATCTTCAGAGATGCCACAGAGTTTTTGCTACCACTGGCACTGAAGGAGGTTGATCCTTGACCTGGTGAAAGAGCCAGGTCAATCTTTCTCTCTCATCCAAAGGAGATCATTAACTACAGTAATCATCCTGATTGCTTAGGTTAGCTAGTCTTTTCCACTTGTTCTTCTCCTCTAAAAGATAAGAATTTAGATCCTGATTTCTGCTGAACACAAATGTTCCCAAGTCAGCATTAATGAAATATTTAGGAAACACAATGCAATCAAGACACATTCATTCTTCTAAAATAGGCAATGAGGCTTTCCAATTGATGAACTTGGTGGAAACTTCCTGAATAATTAGGTCACATAAATTAAAAACTGAAACTTTGCTTTTGTCTTCAGACTGCAGCCAATTCCAAAATTACATCTTATAAGACAAATAACATTAATTAACTAGTTCCAGATATTTTTTAATGCTAAAACTAATTTTTTGGGGGGAGAGTGTTTTTTTGGTTTCGTTTGGTTTAGTTCGACATTTTTGTTTGTTTTTCTAACAGGCAGTTAGGATTACTAAGTTGCTATATTCAAGGTTGCCAGGAYTCTGCAGCTGATAATGATGTTTCTTTATAGTACAACACTGCTAACTTTGATATCTAATAGATGGTGTATGAAGAACAGCAAATCCTACCCCTGGTTTCTAAGGAACTTCAGTGAATTCTGTGTTCACAGACCACTGTACCTGGGTGGATCTCAATGCTGCTTCTTGTAAGATCAAGCCTTTATCAAGATGATTCTTGAAGTCAATGAAGCTTCAAATCAATATATGGACTCACTGAGGTGAATCCTTTGAATGATTTGTATATAATATTGTCTATAACTGTGAATTTACAGCTGCAAATAACCTTGTACTGAAAATTACATTTCAGTGGCTTGCTGACTGATTACACTTCATCAAATCCTTGTACATTCAAAGTGATATAAGAATGAGAAATCTGTGGAAGGCTTTTAGCATATTCTGCTTTTGTTAAGGGATGTCAATAGGCAGAAAAATAAAGTATAATATTTTGACTCAGTAGCTGTCATTTTTCATTGCCTGTTTCTAGTCCCTATATGACTTTTTTTTTCCTTAGAGGTATCCTAATTGATACAAGTGTAATCCCTTTCAATATTATAAAACCCTCCTGTTAATATAAGACTAAATGTATTCTTTGAGCACATTTGCAGTCAATTTAATCAATGTCATGCATTTCATAACCAGTCTAACTTTTTGACTGGCATCTGTAGTACTTGCAACTGACTGCAAGAGAATTGCAAGTAGAGTTGTTCTTTCATTTGCACTCACATTGCACTTACAATCTTGTAAATGGCCTTAACGTTAGGCCCTAGCCTGAGATCAAGCTAACCAAAAAAAGAATGAGAAACTACTAGGCATGACATGATGTGCTGGACAAACATGACAAATAATATCACAGCAAGGCCGTTTGGTTGCTGCTGCTACTGAAGGTGACCTAGCTAGGTTCTCCTCTTTAAATAACCATTGCTGAGTCATGGCTTCAGGAAAGCAGTATAACGACCTACTAAGGAGCCAATAAAGGATGAAGGATCCTAAGTTGCTAAGAGGTTATTAATTTCTGGTCACTTTGTGACATTTAACATATGTAAAAGTAGCAGAATGGGAGAATCTGCCCCAGAAAAAGACTAGTTCTAGATGCAGCCCTATGACCATATCCGTCAGGTCCTACTTACACTTTTGCTTTATTATACTGTTATCTTCAAACAGCCTGTTACTTGCAGAAGTCTTTTCACTGCTAAAATGCAGGATGTATCATGCTGTTCATATACTCATGTTGTAAGAACAATTATAGCTGGAGAGATAACACCTAAGGTGTTTGACCTTATCTAGACTTATTTTATTGACTAATACATGAATACTTCATGATGATCCTACTTAGTGATTACGTAAGGAAGATTACATTCAATTCTGTAGCCCATTCATGAGGCACTATTTCAGCATGTTTGCCATGCTGTAGAAAAGTTCATCTAYGGAGTCCCATGTCAGAGTCTTTTTGCAATAACTTTCTGTAAAAACCCAGTAATTCATACTGTGTGGAGACATGTTTTCTGTGTTCAAGGAAATAATAAAAAGATTATAATTACATTTTGACTTACTGGTCAAATATAACTATATTTTCTTGAAAATTATAGTGTCCTCTTTTATATTTACAGGCTTTTATATTTACAGGAATCATGTCTGTATCTGAAAGGCATACATGCTATCACCATTTTATGAGGGCTATGTATTGCAAAATACTAAATACTTTGGCTCTGATCCTGAAGAGCACTTACACACATGAGACATCACATTGAAATCAAAGAGATGTCTCAAACATAAAGAGATAAAGACATGTTTAAGTGGCCAGCCTACAAAATGTGTTGAATTAAAATTTACAAATATATTATCAGTACTGGAGATGGATTAAAGCCAAACAGTCCAGATTCAGAACAAAATATTATTTTGTGTTTTAAAATATTATTTGACTTTGATAAAAACAATATGAAGCCCTCGAGGACTGCATTCATGCCTTCAAAGCTTGATTTACCACTATAATAAAATCAAACCAGAAAGCTTGAGTACTTAAGACAAACATTCTCAAGATCTGCAGTGAGTACATTGAAGAGTTTGGCCTAAACTTGTCTTTAATTACTTTTCATAAGAACTCAGTCATGTAGCAGAGAGTTCTCCTACGGTCTCAGAGAGACTCAGGCAATTAACACTTTGTACCAACTGTCTGGAGTAGTTTTATCTCTTCTGTGCTGTTTAGTGATCTCAATATCTCTGCCTATGCTTGCTCCATTTTATGCAATACCAGTCTGTTGGCTCCCTTGACAGATTTAGCATGATCCTTTCCACAGCAAAATAATCTTTTTTTCCCCTCTTTCCAGCAGTTAACTTGAAAATAATCTACTTTATTCTTCACAGACTGTTTACAGAGCTTTCCAGCAGCAGGCAGTAACTCAAATAGGAACCCTAGCTTCAGTGGATTTACCTGTAAGGAACTAACTGCCATTCTTAAGATAGGGATACCTTCTTCAAAATTTGCCTGTATCTAAAGGAATGTAACTTGCCACTGCAAAATAAACATTTTAGTTACTGAAAAATTCTCAATTATGATTTAGCTGTTCTATATTCGTTAGCCTTGATCTCAAGAGACTAACAGTCATTTGGCACGTTCTGTGGAAAAATGTAAGTTTGAGACTATGTAGATAGAGTGTTGGTAGCTGTGCAAGATTTTGCAGTTCACCTCCTTATCAGCATTACCTTTATATTATTAATCGTTTCTATCATATAATTAATAGTTTATATATTTATATAATAGTTAATACCATTGAAGATGAAAGATGAGTGCTATGTGAGATGAATGATGTATATGTCAAGTCCCAAATTTATCCAGATAATCTTCTAAAGTAGTGTATAAAATTCTGACATTCTTAGTACTTCCTTAAGGAAAAAGAGAGAATGTTTAAGTTTTTAATACGCAAGGTCTGCCTCTGCTCATTCAAACCTGTGGTGTTTTATTTATTTTCATATATACTCCTTTCTACCTGGCTCTAAACATTGGCAACCACCCTTCATGTGTTTGTATGAACATGAAGTTCATATAAAGCTTACTTCTCTCAATCTATTTGTGTGTTCAGACATGCAGATCCATACACTATGCATTTAAGGGTCAGTGCATTCAGAGGTAGTACTGGCCAAAGTTTACACAGTAGTAGAGAGCCAGGTGAGGCACCCAAAAAACTTGCCTAAGAGTGGAAACTTTTATTCCAGGCCTGGGAAAGTGATAGCAATGTCTCAGAAGGAGTTATAAGGAAAACTGAGGCACAGTTAGAAATGCACCAAGCAAAACCAGTTTGACCACTGGTATCACATATTGGTTATGAAAAACATACAACTTTTACTGCTGATAAGAATTATGGAAAATGTAGGGTTACTTTACTATTAGGCCCTCTCCAGCTTATTCCTTCAGAGAAATAGAATAAGAAGGATGAAGACGCTAGATAGACTAATTTATTAGAGAATAACAAAAGACTTATACATGCATAGATTGGCTAAATAATGATTAAGGGAATGACAGTAACACTATAAAATGCTACTTAGCAAACAATCCTCTAATGGCAGAGCATGGGGCTAGATGTATTATTACTTAATAATTGTGTTGCAGTTGTGCTTAGTGGGCCCTGCTATGTTAGCTGCTACACAAGCACCCAATAGGAAACAGTGCCTAGATATCTTGCAGTGGGAACAAGCAACAGGCTCACACAGCATGAGGGTAACTGAGCTAGCAGTAGAAGTCCAGAGTTTTATTCAAGACAGCTCAGTTTAGCAGTTTCACTGGTAATTTCTCTGAAACACGCCTCTGCTTCTGATTCAACGGGCATAACAAGAGTATTATTTCAGAAATGTGGTCTGGTTCTCATTGTGTTGGGCTTAGTCCAGTTACAACTGTAAAGAATCCTGTAACACTTCTATACAAAAGCTAAAACTAACCATYCAGCTAACAGGATACAGACACTATGAGATGAGAAAAATGCTTATTATCCATGCTAATCATCTCCACAAGTAAGTACAACTAATGGAGATTCAGATATGTGCTATTACAGGTTTTCATGGCAAAGCATTTTAGAAGTGAAAGTGTTTTTATTTGCAGGGCCCCAGCCCTTTCCACAGTGAGACCAAACKGTTTTCTCCCTTTCTCAGATGCTCACACACAATGAAATGTAAGCTCTTTTGAACACCCCATTTTCCAATTACTCTGATTCACGTAAAATTAAGCTTGCTGTGCTCATCACAGAATCTCCTGTTGAAGCCTGTCCTGTCTGCACTTCATGCTGGCTCACTGCCATGGTGAAACTTGATTTCCAACACAGCCAAAAAAACCTCTCTTTCAGCCCCTGTCTTAGTCAGGAGCCATCATCTGCAGAAGAAAGTTCAAGTCTGGAACACCATCAAGACAGCCCACATGGACTCACTGTGCAAAATGGGGTAGCAGCCCTTGGTATCCACTGCTGCAGGCACCGCTTACTCCCACAGCACAGTGCCTTGGGTGTCCCAGAAGATCAGAACCAAAAATGAAGGATTTAAGAGTTACATATTTGCTTGTGGGTTAATAGGTGACACAGGAACAAACACATTATCTGAAACAACACTTTTCATGCGTGTTATCTCTTTGCAGACCAATCCAGCACAGGCAGGCTTACAGTTTAAGCTTTTTATCCTTGCAATTAGGCTTTATTGTCCCGGAAGATCTATGTCATAACCTCTCCTAAAGAAGTAATGGATGGCTTGCCTGCTGCTAATCTGAAAATAATGTTTTTACAGTGCAGAAAATTCAGAAGTGATTTCTGTTCAGAGCAGAAAGAATACTTTAATTTCTCTGCAAGACAGATGTTTAGAGAGCCTTAGAATAAACACCAGTACCATCTGGATGACGTCACCCTACCCAGATGGAAAATTGCTACTTAATACTGGCTGTGGGCAGAGTTGTGTAAAAATACTATATAATTTCAGATTAAACAATGTTGGAAAATTCATTTAAATTACTATTTCATCATTTCTTGGAGTCTGAAGAAAAAAAAAGCTCTAAGAAAATTAGCAGCGCTTACTGCTAACAGAACAGTACTCCGTATTCAGAAGTTTTCAATTCATAAGGAACATTTTCTTTCAACTAAGAAATTCTTAAATGTGCTAAGTGAAAATACTGCCCAAGGAAGCTACAGCTTGTATTTTTTTCTTCTGATAGGTACCTTGATTGCTGCCACTCATTTTTTCTAAAAAAATATGAACAATATTGCATAATTGGTATTTAGATAAGAAAATCTATTATTTTGTAGAAGGTAATATTTTGAGATTAGTTCAGATCTAGATTTAAGACTGTTCCGAGAGAACTGTGTATGTTATTTAACGGAAGCTTTGAAGGAGAGGATGTGTATATTCCTCTATCCACTGTTTTTTCTACGCTCAATTAAATCTCTAACCTATCATGGAAATAAATAGAAACCATTCAAAAGAGTTTAGAAATTGTGTTCAAAAGCCTATACAGGAAGAATAAATATTTTGCTTCTGACCCTGTTGACACTGCCAACACCTACAGTGGATACTAAAGTGTTTTTCTAGCCCTGCCCAAAAGTAACACACAGAGAAACAGGGTTTCTAGGAACCTCAGTCCAGACTTGCTCTGATTCATTTCTTTGAAATACAAGAGGATCCTCTCATAGTGGCAGTGAATGAAATGAAGCTCTCGCAATGCTGCAAGCGGGAGTCCCCAGGTGCTCCTTGGCTTCGAGGCACATTGCTGTTTATAGCAGCTTCTCATTTCCAGGGATGGAAACACACATTGTGTAAACACATCGGTTGTGCAGCGAGGCTCCAGTGTGTGGCTAAGGACAGCAGCTCCTTCCTCTCCTTTCCCCACGCCCTGCAGTCCAGCAGGCAGCGCAGCTTATTCCTGCTCCCCACTCTGCTCCCCTCGTCCTTCCCACACTGTGTGCTGCTCCTTCTGCCACTTTCCTCCAGAGCTGGAAGATCTTTTTTCGAATGCATCTAAGGCAATCCGATCTATAAYTGTGGCAACCCTTTTTACTTTTTCAGTATGGAAGAGTTTCCCAAATAATTCTTCCTTTACCCTAAAAAGAGAACTGTGCTGAAAAAAGCGCCACCTATACCTTGGAAAGTCTACCACTTCTGGAGAAGGAAGTATTCACTGACAACCCAGACTATCCAGCTGGCTGGTTTTGAGCTACTGGCAGAAATCTTGCTCTCAGTGTCTGTGCTCACCACCAAGATGACACTAACTGCTTCTGCAAGCCCCACTAAAATGCTAGAATATATAATAGTAGAAGGAGCATTCCCATYGGCTTTTCTTTTAGGAAAACATGACGGAGTATATTAAAATAGAACCAACTGATTTAAGGAGATTTTCTGATAAACAATAGTTATATCATAAAAGAAAGAACTACTATAATCAGAATGCATCAGAAGATTTGAGTGGCTCCATGCTGAAAGCTGACTAGTAGGGCACAATGAATGTTAATTTTCTCTTCTAACTTCTGCTGCAGATTTGCTGAATTTAAAAGCATCTCAACTGCAATAATGAGAGTTATGCAATATTTCTTAAGTGCCTCCAAGGCAAACTCAGATCCTGACTGAAAAGTTGTGCCACATTCTCTCTTTATTTTGCTTATTCTCATATAAATTCTGCAGGATAAGTTTCCTTTTGCTACATCTACATAGTCGTGTTGCCACCAGGTAGATACCCTGGTCTGTATGTCATTGGTTATCGATTTGCATGGTGATTGGTGAAAGGGCTGGTAAATAATTTGCTACACAGCTTTTTTCAAGAATTACAGTGGTTCAACATCCACTTATGGGTACTTCTCTTTTCATAACGATGACTGAATTACAATTTTGTCCACTGTTCCTGTAATGAATATCAATCTGAATAATAAGTTGCTTTGGTTAAAATTACTGCTTCTAAGTCAATGACTCACAATAGCTGAAACAACAGCTAAAATTCTGTCTCCTTTTGTTCACATTTCAAAATACCGTGGCACTGATCATGGTTGCCAAAAGTGTCCTGAATTCAATCTGAAAGTATCTGGAGTGAAGGTGAATCAAACCACAAGCAGGCTCAAATGCATCAGTGTGTTGCAGTGCTTACTCCACAGTGTCAGTCCTCCCAGTGCAACACATTCTTCTCCTCCTCCTCCTTTTCCTCTTTGTCACGGTTTAAAGCAGGTGATCTGCCTGAGTCCAGCACTGTTATATCCTTTTTGCTGCAAAAGTGGGCTTATGATAGGCTTAAAATGCTTTAAACTGCTCTGAACACAGATGTAGGCATGTTAAATTGAGTGACTGATCTGTGCTGCTTCTTGTGTGGTTAACTGGCTTAACTCCAGGGAACATAAACTCCACCTGTCCTCTAAGAGACTTCCTGCCCTGAAGAGCAAATTCTCTTAAACAGTACTTATTTCCTGGTAGATAGACACTAACATCTGCCAGGYGTATTTTAATTTTCCCAGCTTTACTGGCTGTCATGATGTAAGTCCTGTAATCAACATGGCCTGAACTTTCTAGCATGTGGCTAGAACATACTCAGAATTAGGTTTCAGATTTGGACTGATGTTTAAATCATACAGGGGATTTTGAATTATGTTACTAAAGTATTCTTGACCTTTCAGTTGATCTCAGTTTTTCCAAATGTAATATTCACCTGATTTTTTTTTCCATTCCAAGATGCTTGTTCAGCACTACAAATATTTCTTGAGTAATGATTATAAGGTAATTCTTGGAACTTGAAGTATATAGTTAAGAAAACCCTAAAGGCTTCCCTGAGCAGTTTAAAGCCCAACAGAAGAGGATTAGAAATAAGAATTTTTAAAATCAGACACAAGGTACCATAGTAGAGTTTTCTTGCTATGAGAAACATTTAAATGTTAGGAGCTTCTTTATAAATAGAAGGTGATTGCATTAAGCCAGATATAGTGAACTTTCTCACTAAAATCTACATAAACAGAAGTGATTTATAAAATAACTGGTGATCCAACTTGTTCAATGTGTGCCTAAGATTTTGAACCAAAGATTTAGATACAGATATCTTTTCACAAAAGACATTAACCTTTCCTACTATGTGAATGCATACTCTGTTTTCCTAGAAAACTGAAATGAGAAGTCTCTTAGGAAAAGTATGTGGCACGGGTGGATGGGTTTTCCTTGAAGAAGTTACTGATTTCTTTGGTATGGGAATATTCATGTGATGTTTTCCACTAAATATTTCCATGTATTGGTGATTCAAAGCAATTCAGACTACGCCTTGGTGTCCAAGTTACTGACTTTAGAGACAGAAATCAAAAGCTTGCATGCACAAAAACAATGAAGAGGAGAAAGTTTTGTCTTTCAGGACAAGGATTTCTGGAAACACAAATACTTGACAGGACATGATGTTTGACTCAGCTGGCTGAGCCCTCATCCAGGAGCTGACGAATACAGCCCTCTACCCTTAGAGTAATTGCAGCATCACTGTCAGTCATTCCTTCGGAGCAGGGAAAAGGTATGCAATCTATTTCTTGAAATTGTCTCTATCTTCTGTTGTACTTCATACAAAAGAATAGCCCAAATTATTTTGCACTTATCACTCCCACTGTAAGATATTGTAACCTTCCAGTCTTACCTCTCAGGTGCRTAAACAGTGGTGTAGTGTCATTATAAAGCTGTAACTATCCTTCCTTCTATGTGGTTTATAATTTGACTTCGAATTTAATATATATAAAAAAAATCTACCTTCAAAGTGCTCTCGGCAATAAATTCTTATATTCCTTGGAACAAGTAATATCTACAAGAGCAGTGGAGAAATTATTGTATATGATTTTAAAACTTTCTTTTAGTTCTTGTTTTCATAAAGGAAAACAGAGAGGAAAACACTGTGGAGTGGAGTCCAGTGGGGACAGAGATGTGGAGTCAGGGCTGCTCAGATTTGAGGGAAGAGGTTAATTTTCAAGAAAAGATGAAACTCATTCTTCATATAGCATTTGTATCCCATGAGCCAGATTCTGTCCTGGATTCAAATTAAACCAAAACATCCATGCACAATATCTATTTAAGCTTCTGAATTTCACTGACTCCATGTCAAAAAATCAGTTTCCCAAACTTTCTTTAATGGGTTACAAATGTATTGGTTACCTGAATCACTTTTGAATGCATATTGAAATACACCATCATGCACAGGACTCTTACAGGGGCTATTAAATGAGGATAATGCTTACTGAGCTGGCAGGGGGGCTACAAGGATCAGTTGTTTTCTTTAAATGGCTTTGAGATTTCAATCACAAATTAAATGGAAAGTGTATACAATATGTTTGGAAAGAACATGAAAGGACTTAGCATCTGGTTATTTCTATTGGAGATGCKTCATATGTAAACAATATATTTAACTTCCTTAAATCACTTGAGGGAAATACTTGGGACAGAAACCAAACAAATCCATCCCAGGTTGTTAATACTTTTCAAATTTAGGTCATATTTCTTTTCAGTGAACACGTAATTCTAGAGATGGTTGATTGGAATGTATGAAATAKTTGAAACACTCTTCCTACTGAAAAACTCTAAATGAATACAGATTTTTTTTACTGTGTTACATAATTCAATAATACTGGATTATATAATGAAGCTGTGTTTTGTTCCATCCAGAAATACGTGAAATTAAAGAATACTTGAAGTTTTGATAATCTCTGATTCCTTTTTTTCTTAAAAAGTCCAAACTTAATGAACCTGAAAGTTCAATATTTTAAAATTATATTGCTTCATTTTACATCGTGTTAGAAGAAATTTTAGAGTATATGACTCAGGAGAACAGAAATAAGACAGAATAACCGTGCAGTAAATAAGTAGAAAATAGACTATTACCTACCACACATGCTTCTGGCACAGTAACTGCTGACTTTCTCTCTTATTATTTAGAATTTTCTCTCAGCTCTCTGAGCTGCCCCTGACTAAAAGTAGAACATCTGAAACCCCAGACATTGTTACAATGAGGTTATTTTGTGTACTGAAAAAGCAGATGCACCTCAGACTGGTCAAAGCTGTGACATGCTGAATTCCAGCAAGATTCCAGGAAGAATTATTTCATTGGTTTGGTTGATGGAAGGTTTAGATTTCTTGCTTTGATATTACTTTGGAAATTCTTTTCCCTTCACTRGAGGGAGGAGTTAGATTTGAAACAAGGGCACTTTTTCACTAAACCTCTTCTGGAGCATTTGAATGAATAAAATGTTAACAAGTATTCACCAGGAAAGTAATGATTTTAATTAGSCCTAAATAATTAAATAAACTAAATTTGAATTGCAGATTTGACTTGTTTACTGCTATTCAAATTAGCTTAGATTTAAGGTTAATTTATTTGCTGCTCTCTAAAATCATTCTAGAAAATAAGTCATGGATATCTGAATTAATAATGTAAAAAMGGAGCAGAGTATTAGAAATAAATAATATTTTTATTTTCTTAAAAAACAAGTTGGAAATCCAGAAACCTGTTATAGGTCACCCTACATAAAAAACCACTCTGAATGCAGCATTTGCTGAATGCCAATTATAACACTTTTGAATACAAGTGATGCAAGTGTTTAATCCCTATGTTCCACTATCAGAGGATCCAGAAGTCATTTTCTTTTGTAACCAAAGGGATTTCTGGGTTTTAAGATGGATGAATGAACAGGTTCAGAAATGTGCATAAGCCCTGATGGGACAGGAAGGCTTTTGCAGCATTGAATTTTATCCTCCATTATTAAATTAACATCACTTTGGAGCTTAAAAAGAAAAGGCCAGTTGCCAGAAAAAATAAATAATGTGCATGCTAATGTTACTACCTGACCTGGAAAATATCTCCATGTTCTGCAGAGGTCTGTCATTTTTTATTTGAAGTCATAAGGAAATATAATTAGGCTGGATTTCTCATTAATAATAGAATATTTGAAATGAGTAAAAATTAGGCCACCTTAAGTTGCTATAAGACAGCATGCTTAATTTGAAAATTGAGTTATTTGTCTCCACAAAAACATAGGGAGAGAAAGACACCCAACAGTGAGGTAAGACTTTCATTTGAGTTAAACTGATTCCAATTGTTCAGGAAATGGTTGGRCTCTGAGAAAGCTCCATTTGTATTAATGCTTTTAAATTAAATTTATATCATACATTTCGTACTTTTGTACCACCTTCATTCCCTCTTTAACAGCAGCATCCAGAACCATTACTGAAAGTRGGATTGCAGTGGATACTCAAGAACTGTAACTGATGGACCAGTGTTCCCTAAAGCAGTTACATTGAAAAGGAGGAAGGCACAAATTGGGGAAGAGAAAAGGCAGTTAAGAGGAGGTGATTTCATCAATTGTTTACAGCTCCATTTCACATGAGTGACCTATCCTGGTCTAGTTTCTACTCTGGACTTTTTCTTTCTCACTGGACTCTCTGCTGCTCAAAAAGATCAGAGTGTGAAATTCCTCTGCAGAGCAGAAAGTTTTCCCAAGGTATTCTGCAAGAGTGGAGTCACTGTTACCGGCACAAAATGGTGCAGCAGATTTTTGTTAGACCCTCTTTGCATGGTCAATGTTATTGAATAATGAATTAAACTGGAGAGAACCACTGTGCTGAGCAAAAAAACCTGCAATACATTAAATTTTGTAACAGCATGAATTCAGGGCGCAAACTAATAGTCTTCCACAGTTCCAGAAGTCTGAACACCAAGTTGTGTAGCTGACATGCTGCTGTTTCTTAAGAGGCATAATTGCATGTCTGCAACTACCCATGGAAATTATACACAGTATTTGTCGCATATTTAGTTCTTCTCTTGCAAAAGAACAGTTCTCTGTTCTGCTTATTATCTCCAAGTATTGAAAAACATCTTTTGTTGTTATAAATTCTTTTCTTGTCAGCCTCACCATTCAATATTGACGAACATCAGCCAATCACATTATCCACCAAAACTTGCATTTCTTGTTTAATATTTTTACTTACTGCCAGTTGCCTTTCCTCTCCGAAACACATTCTTTTCTGACATTCTCCATCCATGACAATTTAAAATGCCTGATGGAAATGCAGTTTATTACATGAGATTAAGTTTTTATGTTTAACAGTTATGATTTAACAGCAACTGTCATGCACATGTATTGGTTTTGATTATCTAACAAGGACAAACTTCACATCTGTGACCTGTAAAAGGAAAGTATTTTCCTCCTCTTCTGAAACAAAATTCAGAAATAAATTTTCAAGTTGGATTTCAACCTCCTTACTTATCYGTACTGAAGGAAGACCAGATCTAAAAGGAAAAATGCAGAGATAATTCTGATGTAATTTCTGTGAAATGTTTGAGTTTGGATTGAAGCCTAAAGTTCCTTCCCCCACTGCTATAATTTAGCCCTCAGTCCGGGTTCAATCTCTCCTTTAACAGACTTATCTAAAAGGGTAATGTTTAAGATAAAATATTTTAAAGTTCTACTGAAATATTCCTGTTATTAATTTATGAAGATATTGGGCATAAAAGTGAGATTTTTCGGAGTTCATAAGTAACTCCATTTTCTAAGAAAATGAGACTTATGTATGTGTATATGCATGAAATCTCTTACCAGCTTTTAGAGCCTCTGTCCAATCTCAGTCATAATAAATGCAAGAGTGCAAGACTTTGTTTCTATGAATCATAAAAACAGAATCTTGGATAAAGCAGAAAAACTGTATTAGGGAGAGGTTATAGTGTGAGACCCTTACATTTCATAGAGAATCTGACCCAGAAATTCACATTCAAGATACAAATCAGTAGGAAAGTGAGGTTGGTTGCTTCTGTTGCTCACAGTATCATATTTATGGTATTTCACTGTGCAGTAATCATTTTGAGAAAGAGATCTATGACTTTTGTGTTTATTAGTAATGATGGCATTCACTTCAGTCAAGGAGTCCACAAACCACATCATAGCCTTTCCTTTTCACAAAAAGCTGAAGAGGCTCWTACATAACATCTTCCACTCTGATTAAAGTTACGGCATTCTTTTTTCCCATTTTTGTCTCATTCTCAAAATTACAATTTCTCCAAACAAGACAAATTAAAAAAGGAAAAATAAAAAAGAAACCACTATATGTTATGAAACAAAACCTGAGAAAAGACATTGAATAAAGGACAGGACCGATGGTTAGGAAAGGCAGTTAAAGGCCATGTTAAAAGCAGTTAAAACCATGTGGTTCATAAGATACATGAATGATCAGGCTTTTATAATTTTACATAACTGTAATGAAGTGTCCTCTTTGACTACATTATCTCTTTCCTTAATTTTATGAAAAGATAGGATTTTTTTTGCCTGTAAGCTTCCCAGTATTTTCTAAATTTTACATAAATCTTTCACTTTTTAATGTGGTTTCTCCCTGTCTCCACCAACAGCCTAGGAACCTAATTCAAATGCTTTATAAACATTTTTCATTGCTGTTTTGTAGATAAGAGACTAAACCTAGCATATAGCCCAAACAATTTTGACATCTCTCCTCATCATGTAACCAGTTACTGCTATACATGCTGACACAACAAATTTTCTGAAGAGGGGAAAAACAATCTAAGGATTAGAGTGTGCAAATTTTAAAATCTGATTTTGACTCTCTGCTGTACCACAAATATATTATGTGATACTGAGACCATACCTACAGGAGCACAGAGGTTCAAAAAGTAAGATTTAATAATATTTAGAAATCTAACTTTCATTAGAGCAACCAGCACCACCCAATATTTCTGTTTGCTCCAGCAAATTTCCCACATTTCTCAAAATATTGCATCAGAAAATTTTGCAAAGAAATAGAAACTCCATGAACAAAAAAATCTGTTGAAGAGAAATAAAAGTTCTAAACCTTTATTCTCTGATGTCGTGAGAAGTAACAGTTTTTAAATCACTGTCCTTAAGTAAGCTGTAAGCTTACTTTTAAAGCTGTAAGCTCTTTTAAAGAAGACTTTATGGTGTCTGACATTTTGACACTTATATAACAATAGGCATTCTGATCTCTTAATAAACACCTTTATTCTTTTTGCAGGCAGATACACCTCCAGCATCACACAATTTTCCAATAAGGATTTCCAATGTGAGCATSTTAATTGTACTATTTATCTTAAACTAGTCATGCATTTGAATAATATTCTGTATAGCTGGCCAATGATTTCACACAAATTCTCAAAGATGTGAGAAACAAAGAAACTGGAAACCACCGGAGATATAGTCAATAGCAAAAAAAGGGGGGAAAAAGGAAAAAAATTAAGAAAAAAAAGTTAGTTTTTAGTTAAAAAATTAACTAAAGTAAATCCTGTCACATAATTCATTGTGACTTATGCAACCCTTTTAGATTGTTGCTTGYGGTTCCTTTGAAAATTTATTTCTTTGTTTGCTCTTTGTGGGAACAAGTGCTGTGTAATTTTCTGAAGGAAAATCAAAAATGGACTAAAATCATAGTTCAGATGCAGATCTAGCAGGATTTTAAACTTATTAATAAATGGCCAAATATTTCAGGTCTGCTTCAATGCTTAAAATTAAATTTCGGTGAATTTCAGGCATAAATTATTGTAGCCTCAATATATCAAAGTTCCTGACATCACTTCTTTTTCATGGAGACTCTGTATTAAGTAAACTGAAATATTCAAGTTGTTTACAAGATACAATGGTTAGTATATGCAAACTCACTGCCATCTTAAATAAACAACTTGGAAATCAGAGCTAAATTGGACAGCAGTAAAGTGGCCTTTCATTTGATTCCAATCATAGAGTATAATGAAAAATTGGCATAACTTATTGTAGTGTACAGCAGGGTTATGGGCTTTGGAACAAAAAATCCTTTGGAGAACATCTGCCATGGGAAGTGGATACCAAGAATTGTCCAATTAAGGTTATCTGGATATCCTCCAAGCTATGTAAAAAAAGGGGGAAAAAATGAATTTAAAAAAAAAAAAAAAGAGAAAGAAAAAGAGAAGAAAACTTTAAGCRGCTTTGAAAGAATACTAGTTATACTGAGCAAAAGCTCTTCCAGCCACATAGTCTGGAGAGTGCATCAGTACTAGTACTTGGATAGATAAGGTATAAAAGATACCTACTAGATAGATAGGTAGAAAAGATCTAAAGCAAATATTACTATTATCTAGACTCTTCAGKGCTTCAGACATGAGATCAGTTGTATCATTGAGGTTGGTATTTATATTTTGAAATACTAAATCTTGGTCATTTTTGGACTGCACTATAACATAATACAAAACAAGACTGTTCCAAATAAACAATTCTGTTATAATGATATAATAATACATGATTTATAGCTTTTTCTGTCAACATTTGTTTTTATGTTCTGGACTACTTTTCTTAAAGAAAAAATAAATTTATTTATTGCTCCCCTAGAAGACTTTGTTTAGACAGCTTRGTCTTTAATACAGGGTCTTGGATGATTTATAAGGGAAAAAATGTTGCCCAAATTGACTTAATGAAATCGTCTAAGGATCCCATAATACTATATATCAATGTATTGTTGTGATATTGCTGTCGTGTGAAGACTTATAGAGGTATAATTGAATCACTTTGTCCCACAAGTTCTAATGATGGCAAATCAGATATATTTGTAAAATTGAAATATTTATTAAGAGAAATGAACAGACAAAAGATAACAGATAAAAGATCTTAATCRGAATTWCTTACTACAGAGTATTAAACTAAAAGAAATACTAGTAGATTATATATTCAATGGAGACAAAAGTATATTAGGATTAGGTATTAGTTAAATACTGAGAGAGCAGAAATACAAAGCCAGAGGGATCACTGACATAAGAATGAAGTAATGTCTTTCACTGAATTTTCTTGCAATTTATATCAATGTAAGAAGATAAACAAAACCAAGTCCAGAGTATTTTAGGCTTTAGAACTTTGGAGTTTGTATAATATAAATGCGTGGAATTTGAAGGTTTCAATCTTTTATTTTCTCACTTTCACAACTAAAGAAGTAAAAAAATTTGATATGGAAACAGTCAATAAAATTTGTAGGTTTTACTGGTCAAGTACCACATGCTCACTCTTTCTTGACACAGGAATGGTTTCTGGTACGCAGAGAGAATTACTCCAGGTTCAAAGAATAAACCTGTTTTACAGTGTACAGATTGTCTCTTAGAAAAACTTATCCACTGCATAATTAGATTGAGTATCCTGCACATACTTTGGTTGCTGAGGTCTCTGCATTACTTTTGAAAGTACGTCTTGAAATGATGTTGTCCTCTATATTCTTTTTGTTCATGAAATAGCTAATTAAAAAAAAATCTTCCCAAATCACAACTTGTGACCTGAGTGTTAGAGAATAAATGGTCAGAACTTTTCACTGCATTCTGATGTTCCTTGTGTTGTGCCAGTACATAGCCCYGCTTTCACTCACATGATACTTAATACACTTACAGTCAGTCCTGCACACTCCAGACTCCTGGATAGGGATCTTTAATTCCTTTAGATGTCTGAAGTAATTTATTCCATTATATCACAATATGCTTGAAAAACAGAAATTTTCATCAAGTGAGTACACATATTATGTATATATAGAGTTTTTTTAAGAACCACAGTTATTTTTAGGTATGTCGTGGTTTGACACTGGCCAAATRCCAGGCACCCATGAAAGGCCTGCTCACTCACTCTCTTCTGCTCTGCAACTGGACAGAGGAGAGAGAATTTAACAAAGGGTTAATGAGTTCAGATAAGGACCACGAGAAAACACTTCAAGGGCAAAACAGGCTCTACTTAATGATATAAAGTGAATTTATTACTAATAAGAACCAAGTAAAAGAATGAGAAGTAAAATAAGCCCTTAAAGACACCCTTTTCTCCCCCCAACCCCTCCCTCCTTCCCACCAATGGTGCAGGGAGATGGGGTGGGGGTTTTGGTSAGTTCATCACCCAAGATCTTCTTTCCGCTGCTCAGGGAGAGGAGTCGTTTCCCTGTGGCACCGTGGGGTCCCTCTCACGGGAGACAGTTCTCTGCGAACTCCTCCAGCATGGGTCCACTCTCACGAGCAGCAGCACTCCCAAAACTGCTGCAGCGTGAGTCCATCCCACGGGCAGACAGTCCTCCCRAAACTGCTGCAGTGTGGGTCACTCTGCCACGAGGTGCAGTCCTCCAAGGACAGGCTGCTCCAGCCTGGAAGCAAGGCCTCTCTCTCCACTGGAACTACCTCTGGATCACAGTGTCCTGGTATCCACCTGCTCMGGCATGGGCACCTCCCCCACGGGCTGCGAGTGGATCTCTGCATCCCCCGTGGACCCCCATGGGCTGCGGGGGGACAACTGCCTCACCATGGTCCTCACCACAGGCTGCAGGGACATCTCGGCTCAGGCGCCTGGAGCACCTCCTCCCCCTCCTTCTGCACTGACCTTGGTGCCTCCATTGTTGTTCCTCTCACRTGYTCTCACTCCTACTCCTCTCTAGCTGGAAAATTACAGCTGCGCCACAAACTTTGTTATAATTTCTTCTAAAATATGTTATCAACAGAGGCGTTACCATCATCTCTAATTGGCCCAGCCGTGGCCAGCAGCACATCTATCATCAGAGCCATCAGGGATTGGCTTTGCTGGACATGGTGGAAGCTTCTAGCAGCTTCTCACAGAAGCCACCCCGGTGGCATCCCTGCTACCAAAAACCAGGTCCTGCAAAACCAACACAAGGTATTAATCCAGTTAAGGTGAAACTGTCTTTTGTCTCTTGATCATAGTGTTCAAGAAAAAAAAATTACACAGTATTTAACATGTCGAGTCAGGCTTGTGTGTTCTAGCATAAATCAAATATAAATAGCACAGGCTCTGGCTCCAGGCTGCAAAGGTTGAGATTAAGAAGACCTTTCCATGAATGCATAGGTTTTATGAAATTGAAACCTCTAACTAGCTCTCTATCAGTTGCTGAACCACTCATCTCATGCAGAGTCAGCAGATCTGGAAGAAATACTTTTGCTCAATACCTAACAGATGGTACTGCTTAAGACAAGACTGACTCAGCACTGAAGCTACAAATATTTCAAAAGAGATTGAAAGATTTTGTTAGCTTTGACTTTCTTAGCTCACAACATATTTTGACAAAAATATGAGGGAAAACGACTTCTGTTTCCTGAAATGGACTGAAGAGTGTGGATATTACATCCTTGAAAGACATTTGTTGCTTTCCTTGCAATGATTGTCGTTCCCTTTCTCACACCATGATGTTTGCATCATTGCCCAACAATATTCTACAAATAAGAATGAAGACTTCTTGTGCAAGAGTCAATTATTTATATCGAGCACATAATCAATCATCATAGTTATTCATTACAACCAGGTATAGCACAGCCACAGAACTCGACTGACACATTCTCTTCTACCTAGAAAAGAAATAGCCCCCACCTAAGAGAACCTCAGTCAATAAAGAACAGAAAAAAGACTGGGGATTAAAGAAGGGTTACACTTCCAAAACATCATGAGTAGCCTCGTATTTCACTGGAATCTGCAATTCCAGTCACACCCTCTTCTCTGCAGCTGACTTACTTGTAGACAAGCCAAATTACCTCTTTTTCATTCTCTACTTTGTGTGTTTTCAGAGAGAAGATTCTGTAGACCTGAGATTGTGTCTCACAGTGGATTGGAGACTTACTCTGTGCCAGAAATTCTTAAAAGATTTTCTAACAAAACTAATATTAATGAATGGTGAAATTGATGACTGAAAAATATTCCGTAACTTATCTTATATTATGATTTTTTATTTTAACAGCTGGCTTCATAAAGTGCAAGACATACATTCATTATAGTTCTGGCTCACCATCAAGACCATTTTTCTTCATTCCTACTCTTGTAATGTGGAACGTGTCTCATAGAAACCCCATGGCACAAATCTCTTCTGCAAACTCCTTCACATGCAGGCAGATAGTACAAGCATGACTTTCTGTCACATTAACACACTGATTAACTTTTCACTTTATTAGAACAGAACACAGATAATTCTGGCCTCAGCGACAATGTTAGGAAACTCACTGATGGACTTTTTCCTGTGTTCTCCCTTGCCTGCACTTGTTAATCTACTATCTTTTGCAGGTAAATTTTGGCTTACATCATCCCAGCTGCTTATATCACATTTATACCGCATAAAAAACACCTTTCTTAAACTCCTGTTCCTCTAACTTCACTGTCAAAAAGACATTGGTTTCATGATGAATCCAAAATAACTGCAAAGAGAAGAAAACAGTGTATTATMTTTCCAGGTCTAAGAACAACCTTACAATGTAAATGAAAATCACATCAAAAGCATATTACAGAGAGAGAAAAGTCCCTTATAAAAAACAGGAAAGCTGTAGTCACATGGCTAAGACTGACTCAAACATCTTAAGGGTGTATATCGTTCTAACTGCTAGCAATAGGTGCACCTAGGTAATCCTCATGTAACTTCACAAGTCCCCATCTATCCTATAAAAATTTATTTTTTTATTAATGATTTCAAATAAGGAAGATAATGTTGGAATCTCCCACGTTTGCTATCACATAAAATTACTTAACCTTCATAGCTGTAAAGTTATGCAGTTATTTCTTAAGTCCTTCCTATGCAAAACAATAACATTCCATCCAATGAAATGTTTTTGTTTAGGTTTCTGTTCCTTGGCCAATTTGCAATCTGTAAGATTTCAGAAAATGCCCATTCCCAGTAAATTAATTCAGTGTAGACAAAATGTCAATTATGTAAACTTAAACGCTTTGAAGCAAGTAGATTTGATCACTATTAGAGCAGGAGTTATTTACCTCTTCTTCTGCCGTCATAAAACTTTTCAAAGGTATAAAAAGCAATTCAGGTTTCAGCATGTTGCTACTTCTTCATCAGAATTTAGAGAGAGTGAAAAGCTCAGTGATGACAGCTTCATTTTAGACATTCTTTTAAATGCATTCCTAGAGAGGACTCAGGATAAAAGTCAAAACTGAATTTTAGTTTTCAGTGGTCATCTTTTAAAGACCCTCTAATTTCAAAAAAACCAAAATAAATATATATATTTTCATGTAATTTTGTAATTTTAGTATAATAATATTTAGTATAGTATATCACAGTCCACAATAACATAAAGTACTGTAGGTTCCATAACTGTTATGACCATGGAAAAGTTGTACTTGGAAAGTTATTCACATGTTTAACCTATTCTTTTAATATCTAAGTACTATTTCTAAAACAGGGGCAAATTCTGGAGAATGTGAATCTGTGCTAAAGACAATGAGTGTCTGTGAATAGTCACAGGGACTCACTTGTGCATTCCCCTCACAGGTGGTCTTTATAGAAGAGGCTGAAAATAATGAATAAACTTGTGTATAGAAACTGGCATCAAATGCTTGTTTAGTGGTGTCCTGGTTCTGACCAGGACAGGGTCAATTTTTGCAGKAGCCAGGAGGGGCATGGCTAGGACCTGGAGGTTATTCTGCACCACCTCACACCATGTGGAGGGGCAGGGGAGGAAGGGATTCCTTCTGGCATGTAGCGTGAAGTGATTGGCGGGGTAACATCGTGCTCCGCATGGTGGGCACCCACATGTGAATCGTTTGCCTCTCTTGTACTCTCTCTTATTAATATTGTTGCTGTTACTGTTCATTTTCTTATCTARTTGCTGTTTCCAGTAAATTTTTCTTCCTCAATCCCTGATCTTTACCTTCCATGCCTCCAATTCTCCTCTCCAGCCTGCTGCAGGGAGAAGGGAGGGGGAGAGTGGGAAGTGAGTTAGCAGCACACAGTTTGGAGTCCAGTTTAGTCCTTGGTTTAGTCCCAGTCTACTGGGAACACTAAACTGGGGACTGCTGTTACTAAACGATACATGTGGAATGCATTATGGTTGTGATTTTCAAAAGAGTCTAGGAAGCCAGTTTGGGGAATAATATGAAGAGATTAACAATTTTGAAGTTTGGTTGTTCTATAACTTATGACACTAGAAAAAAAAAGTGTGATACTAGGTTCCAAGGAAAAATTCATATGTAATTGACTAGACATTTCTAAAAACCTTGGCCTGATAATTTAAAGTCATAGTCTGATCAGTAGGCTTGGCCTTCTTTACCTCTTGTTTCGCTTGTTCATACAGGTGCTTATCTAACAGTGCACTACTGCAAACACATTCTTCTTTCAGTAGAAACATAAATGAGAAAAATTACATCAATAGAGAAGAAAAAATTGATGGAGATTGGCTTAGATGAAGATTCAGAGGGCAAACATCCAAGAACAGCAAATGGGTACAATTACTAATGATGCGATCAGATGCTATGGAAGAACTGACCTAATGTTTCATTGTTACTAAGGTGGAGAAGCCTACTGTTATCACTCCCGTTCTCGCTCTTTTATGATTTTGGTTACATGTTCTTGATCCGGTCTTCATCTGACTGGAGAATGAGCCAATTTGTTTGAGTAATTTGTCAGAAGTTTATTCGGTTTAGTTTTGGTTTTGCTGAGTTATGGAGGTGAATTGATCCAGGCACGTCAGATAATGTCTAGACGCAGCCCAAATAAAAGACGTGCATCACTCAGCTGGAAGGGAGGTKTGGAAATGTACATGGAAGGAGGGATTGCTGGGAGGGGAAGGAAGGGAGTGGGAGGGACTCTTGATATTAGTGAGGCACTAGGAAGATGYAATAGTGTGGTGACACAACATCCATCTTTCTAGACAAAAATTAAGTAAATGAAATGCTGGCATCTTAACTTTATATTTAGTCTACTATACTACTTGAAAACAGATGTTGAATAAATATGTATACAGCAGCTTATAGAGCCTTCTAAAAAATGAAGAGAAGATTAAACCAGCTAAAATAACAATATATCAAAAGTGTTAGGGGAAAGGATTGTTGTGATTTTAATTCCCATGTTAAATTTTAAAATAAAAGTTTTTCTAAAAAGAAGAAAAAGAAATTTTTAGAAAATGCCAAAGGCTTTTCTACAGATTTGTGATGTGGCCTGAGACAAAGCCTTTAGGGCTTGATTCTAGAGTGTACTTATCAACAACATGTAAAAACATATAAAAATATATGAAAAAAAATAGAATAAATAAAAAATAAATGCAATCTGCATTTCACAGTATGGATCAATCAAGAATAATTTACTCTTTATCAATTTTCTCTACATATTGGCTAAATTCTCTGGCGGAGAGATTTTGCCTAATGTGACCTAGTATTACCTTTTATGCAAAGATGTATATGTTGAACCATTTTCCAGCATATGTACTTCTGACTTACATGAAGGACACTAAATAAGGCTGGACCAAGTATCAAGGCCCGAAGAATTTTTCAGAGTTTACTCAGAATTTCATTATTCAATAGCTCTCTTCTGATACTCAGAATTTCATTATTCAATAGCTCTCTTCTGAAAACTATTTAAGATAGCCCTCCATCTACTTATCTTGTATCTTGTATCTACTTACCTGSTACTAAACTTTACAGATTGAGAATTAACAGTAAAACAAAGGCCTACACAAAATTAAGTTGTATTATAGCTAGATACTCAAGTTTAGGAATCAAACATGTCTTTTTAGAAAAGCATGAAAATAGCTAAATAGATTTGGTTTGGTTTTATGTGGGAGTTTTTGGTGGGTTTTTTGGTTTGATTTTTTTGACAAGTTCTGGTTTGACTAAGCCAACTGCTTAGAACTTACACTAGCTTTGATTCTTAAATAAATCACTACTCTGTTATATCAGTGTTCCTGCTCCTCCCCCCCCCCCCAGCAACGTTTATACGGAGAATCCAAGTTTATACTGGACTATAGCTGCCACACTTGCCTTCTCTGCCCTTTATATTGCCAGCAAAAAGAAGTTCTAGTTTGTCAAAATTCCCTTGGAATGTCCTGGTGTGTAAAAACTCAAAGCATYATCAGGTCAGATTCATCCAGCTCTTCCAGATGTTTTGGTTCATATTATTCAGACAATCAGATTAAACGTGTATCTATAGTAGAAGAATTTTTTCTATTCCCTGGGGGTTGTAATGGCCTGAAAAAGTATTTTGTTGTCCTAATCTGATACAGATATAGCATTCTGCTTCTTCCTAATTAGAGAATACTAACATTTCTTGAACATTAATTCCTTTTCTTCACTGCTGTTGACATCTTACCATGTGACTGGTTACGAGCTTTTATCACCAAGAGAATTTTATTTTGTCCCTTAGTATTCTTTATTGCCTTTACTCTATAGCTCTGTGATTTTCCCTGAGTGCACATATGTACTATGTTCAAAAGGTATCCACTATTTACAAGAGTACCTACAGAAGTTATCCAAAACTGGACCATCAAGTCCAAAGTGTATGAATGTTGTTATTACCGTAACTGCTAAGAAAGATATTGCTATCACACTGTGATTTCATACTATTTAATTTAATTTTACTTGTAGTGGCTAGAATGGTTTCAGAAACTAGTAAAGTCATCTAGAAATACTTTATATTCCATATTTAGATCAGACATTTATGTTATACAAATACCAGAATATGTTCCTAGGTGTCTTGTCAATAACACTACAAAGATCTGTTTCCAAGTTTCACTATCTTTGAATTGACAACCTAACCCACAGTTCACATGTCATTTTCAAATAAACTCTTCTGAACTGAAATAAAGTAGTTTCATTTCAGAGATATGCACCCTTTTTTATGTTTAATTTGGTTCACTTAAACACATAGGTTATTTATCAAMATTTCAAATCTTAAGTAAAATGGCAAAGTATCTAGCCAAGGAATGCAGATCTTCTTTGCTCTTGTAAATAAATTTCTGACCTTTCTGCTTGAGACTGACTCTGTCTTCTTGTCTCCTGTAACTGAACTCAAATACTATCAAGTTTTCAATGGCATGACTCCAAGATTTGAGTCACACCTCTCTTAATTCCTCACAGGACAGCCTTCTCTTCATTATAATTCTAAAGAGATCATTAAAGAACTACAACAAATGGGAAGGGAACCCACTTGATGTCAGGGTTAAGTGAAGACCAGCTAGAACCGAGGGCAGGAAGCCAGAAGCTGAGGGTATTGACCGGGCAATACACCCCTCGGGCTGAGCAGAGAGGGAAATCCTGTTGGTAACAGGGCACAGGGCTGAACAAGGGCCAGGAGCTAATCGGGGGTCACAGGTGTCAGGACTAAAGGCAGGGCTGAAGAGAAGCTCCAAAGTACATGAAGGACTCATCCAAAAGATGTGTCTTATGTCCATATGGGGGATGGAGCTGCAGACAGATAATCCTACAGCTCAAGTCAGACAGGTATTGAGGACAATGACCTTAGACTGATCCCTCAGACTGAGGGTTTGGGTAGAGGTTCCAGAGGAGGCTGGTCAATATTGCTGCGGGATATCAGTGCCCTCAGGGTCCTGAATTAGGAAAGGAGAAGAGGGAAAATATGTACATAGATGTGATACAGGGGACTTTCTTACAGATTATGATGATGAAGGCAGTGACAAATGGCCAATATGAAAAGCTATTTTTAATATAGTCATCGACCTTGACTGAAGGAACTGAAGCTTTCTACTGAAATGTGTGGTTTCCTATCCACTGACCCTAGAAAAAATTATAAACACCTTTTAGCACTAGGGTGCATGAGACAATCAGGACAATACTTAGGATTTGTATAAAACTCATAGTTGCATAAGGTAAAAATGCAGACTTATTTAGGAACTTATTTTCTTTATCAGGTCTTTCCTGAAAGGAGAGAACTGATACCAGCCATCTCAGCTGCCTCCTGTTACACCCCAGGTTAGCCAAAAACCTGAGATTAAACCAAGGTTCTCTTCTCTGGGTTCTCTTCTCTGGCTTCTTTTCTCTGAAAATTCAACCAAAATTTTCCCAAGAGGTAAAAATAACACACAAAAGTTTACAGGCAGAACTACAGAAAATTAGGGTACATTGGCAAAAGAGTAAAGGGTACACAACATCACTTATCCCGACATAAACTTAGCCCATTAAACATAGCAAACCTTACAGCCCATCTGATGTTATGTTCCATGAGAAGAAAGTTAGGAAAAGAAGAAAGGGAGGAAAACAGGAAGATAGGACAGATATAGAAAAACAGGCATACTACCAACACCTGGTTCCAGCAATGAACTTCTCCAGCATGAAGGTAGGTGAAGAAGAGAGAGTGAGCCCGCTGGTGAGGCCTTCTTAAACCCTTGGCCCTGCCCCCAGGCCTGCCCCTCCAGGTGGGACCTCCAGTATCTCAGCCACTCAGGGCTGGGTAAGGTGACACCAAGGGTCTGCCTCCAGTGTCTCTWGATGGACAGGTACAGCAGGGCTGGGGTGGGGGTGTGGGGGCAGGGCGCTATCCTACCAAGATGGAACCCGACGTGCTCCCTTCCCCACAATTCCAAGCACCTCAAGATGTCTTGAAACAGACTATATCCTGTCTCTGACACCTCCAAATGCCTAATTCTAATTATTCTGATGTTTGATTTAATTTACATATGAAAACAGATGTTTCTATTACCTGCCATTTTACAATTGTCTCTTTCATTATTTCAGTCTGAAACAATCAAATTATGCTACCACTATTCATGCACTACCAGACCATGTTTCTCCCAGAATTTCTTGTTTCAGTCCACAGTTGATAAAGAGGTTCAAAGTCACCACACATTATGCTGAATTTCCTCCTATTATCAGAAAAAGTATCTACCTATCAAAGCTTTCACTGCTAACAGCAGATTCTAAATGGGTTGTGGCTTTTACACATTTAAACCAAAGGACTAATAGTTATAAACGAGCCAAGTCTCAAAATAAGAAATGGCAAAAAATTTATCAGGGACAAAATCAATAAAGCAAAGGTAACAGCGCTGGGTGCATAGCCACAGCCAGAGGCACACCAGATGGKGCTGGTCACACCTCTTATATATCGCTACTATTTATACATATTCATTGAGCACTCACGAATTGGGCCTCAAGTTGGTTCGAATGTTCCGGAAAGTCCTGCCCCTTTGAGCATGCGCAGTCTTCTTTGGTCCGCCCCTTTAGGCACACCCAGTCCTCCTCTGGTCCGCCCCTTTGAGCAGGCTCAGTCCTTCTGTGGTCCGCCCCTTTGAGCAGGCTCAGTCCTGGATGTCGTTGTACAGGAGGCAGTCTTCCAGTAAGCATTCTTAACATACTATTACAATAACTTTTATAACATACAACAATCCTTAACCTTAGCACCACAACTCCTAATAAACACAACAATTCTTATCAACTTTTAACCCTCACGAAAGCCAACACTATAAAATGCACTTTTCAAAATAAACACAACAATTCTTACCAACTTTTAACCCTAGCGAAAGCCAACACTATAAAATGTACTTTTCACACTAATGGATCCTCTGCCCCCAAGACTGGTACCGCTTTGCAGCCGTAGGACAAGGAGAGAGAAGATAAAGTCTGTCACTGCCCAGCCACACTTGAAAGGGGAACCCTCCATTATTCTGTGAGCCAGCAAGGTCTTGGACCTGGAACTGTGCGAACTGGGAAAYGTTTGTGCGGGTTTGGTGGAAAGATGATGTGGAAGAGGAGATTGATAGGCACTACGGTCTGTGTGTCATCTTACACAATCACCCTTGTAAATTTAGGAATTTAACTGATAGATCACATTATAAATATATTCTAAAACAGAATTAAGCCTTAAATGTGATGCCTGAAATTTTCACAAAGTGGTTTTTTTTCCTTAATTTACTCTTAATTTAGAATCTTGGTCCTGAACAATTACTTATTTCTGTGTTATTGTCATTTGCAGAAAGGCTTGTAGGCCCTATAACTTATTGCCTTTTCAGCTATATTAGATATTTTAGTCAAAGATATAAAACCTCTCAACAAGCTGTCTCCATTTTGTATTTGACAGTCAGACCTACAATACTACTATTGCATATGAGTACTACTTTTTTTTTTTTTAAATAAATGCAGCAGGTATTAACAAAAAAGCTTTCCAGAGAGAATGCATTATTTCTGCTCCAAGCAAGTTAGAATGTAGGGTTTGTGGTAGGGTCTGTCTTTCAGTTTAATATCCTAGGTATACAATATAATCAGGTCACTGGCAGGATTAACATGGGAAAAGATAAATTTCTCAGGTCAACTGTCACAGAGTGTGATTGCATTCCATATAGCACATACCAAGTTCGGGACAGCTAAGAAAATAATGTTTATGTTCCAACAGTATGAGAAATTTGGTTTTGGACATGGTAGCTAAGTGCATGAAATCCCTCATTATTTAACGAGATTAAGCACCTAGCAAAACAGCATTTACTGTCTGAGTGAAATAGCAAATTCTAGAAAACTTGTGAGGGATTTCAACTTCAGTAGGCATGGGGGCCTTGGCCTGCATAAAGACATGCTACATAAATTTGATTTATATGGACTTTTTGGTAAGTAATCCCAAACTTTTAAAAAAAGACTCATAGCCTTTTCCACAAATACATTCCTATTCCTTAAAGGAAAGGCCTTTTCACAATTTTATCACTTTCTTCCCATGGACATGCAGAAGGAACAGCTTTCGTAAAAACTAATTTTTTTCAGAGTATAAATATTAGAGCCTGGAAAAAGCAGTAACATTTTGCCATGTGAATCTATGAGATAATTCAAAGTCACAAACCTACAGAAAACTGAGTATACCTTATGCTGCTTCAATAAAATATAAAGCAGCTCTAAATAAATATAACAGGCTGCTATATGAAAAATTCACATAGGTAATTTACAATTTTTATTTGTGCTGATTTTGTTTTTGGTTTTCTTTGCTTTGGGTTTTGTTTGTTTGTTTGGGTTTTGTTTGTTTTGTTTTTCCTTGCTTGGCTGGGCTTTTTTTTTCCTTTGGGCTTCTGTGCTTTTGTGTGCCTGAGTGAATATTTCTTGATTTCTGATGCATATGTAGTTGTCTATTGATATAAGTGTGTTGGTACTCAGAAAATTCTACCCTTGTCCTTTCCACATAAGTTGAAAAAGTTAAGTGGGGTATTTCACTTCAGGATGTTGAAGTATGCAGACTACAATATGTGGGCTTTCTTCTTTTTTTTGCTGTTGTTGTTGAATTTCTTCAGTAGATTTAATGGAAGGACATGGTTTTTACAAAATAATAATGCATCAATGTAGACCTGTATGAAAATTAACAATTGGAGAGAAGTTTACAGGATGGGGTTAAAATTTATCTCTCGGCCACAAATATCATACCACTGATCTTTCTAATATCTTTATCTTGCTAGTCCTTCAGACATGAAAAAATACCTTAATAAATTCAGAATAACTGAAACAAAGAAAATCTATTCTCCAATTGTTTCATCTTTGCAAAGCCTGTAGCCCTTTAAATATTTTTTTTTATTTCTTCCTTTTGAGGCCACCTGTTATATGTCTTTTCCTGTTCGAGTCCTGATATTGGGCCATATTCAACTTATCACAGCATGAAATGTCTTTTAAACTTCCTTTGAAAAGTTTTCATGACTGCAAAATAATTGTGTTTTGCAACTGTGTTCTGATTAGATGCATCCTACCACATTTGTAATAGTTTTGGATGAAAGAGAAATAGAGTTTAATTAAATGCTGTGGATTATAAGAAATGGGATAGAAACTCTGCAGGCTGGTTTATGATGTTTTTATTCATTTTGAACACTGCTTGACTTTAACAGTAATAACTAAAGTACAGGGCTGGAATGTAATGAGACTCCTCGTGTGCTGGAACAGGGCCAGAAGCGATAGGATTTGGTAGGATGTAACTCCAAGTTACTCTTCATAGTATCCTTATAGCTGCTCATTTCAAATGAAGTGTTCGGTTAATACATTTCCACCCAAGTTTGCTGTGAACACTACTTATATTTCTGTCTAGCAACTAGAAAGTCTGTCTGTGGTACAGCTGATAAACACATTTAGGAAAGGTAATTTTTTTTCAAACAACAGAATACTAAAACCTTGACAAAGTACTGAAATATCCTTGTTACCCTTTCCTTCAAATTAGGCTTTCAAATGGTGGCTTCTATCTCAATTCAAACTTATCATGGATAATATAAAGGCTGATAGTGAATCACTTTGAAGTCTAGATATCCTAAAAATGAACATACAATTGTAGCATGTCCATGTACAGTTTTTAAGCATGCAAAGCCTTTTTTTTTTTTGACCATAGGCAATTTTAGATAATTTTCATCACCTGTCAAAAAGGATCTATATTCAACATGCCATATAGTTATTATTTCCTAGTCTGTATCCCAGCTAAGACACTAACACAAGAGTAAGTAGCTCCTTGAAATACCTAGAAATATTTGTACTCTAATATATTAAATAATTGGATGAAAGTTTTTAAAACTGAGTTAACTAAATTTGGAAGGTCAAACTGAACTATAGATTGCAATAGTAGTAAGATAGTGAAAAAATTGGCCACGTTGTGATGGCAACATTAAATACTCTCTTTTTTTCTTTTTTTAAAGTGCCTGTCAACCATTAGTGGAATATATCAAAAAGAGGGAAAGGTTCGAGCCTGATGCATTCAGTATGCACCCAAATGATTTAGAGGAAGATAAATCTGTTGCTTTCATTTCCACGTCTCCAGGTAACGCTAAACTATGTGGACCAGCCAACAGTATAAAATAAGGGATCAAAACTGGAGAGTTTTAAATGGAAACAATGTATAAYGAGTTTACACTTATGCAAGTTCTAAAATAAAGAGTATACACTTAATAATGGTATTTTATAGGAGACACAATAGAAAATGAGCCAAAACATTACCAGCATGAAGTATGTATCTCATGGAAAAGCAAAATATTGGGGTATGCCAAGATGACGAAAAAGAGATTTTTACTTTCAGCCAAGGAGCCAAAAGTTGAAGTAAATTTTTCACAAGGCCTTAAGGTGACTATGGAAATACTTCATAAACACCTTAAATGGAATATAAAAACCTCAGATCAGAAGGGCTGTCCAAAAACTCCCCGTCATCCCACTCCTAACTTGCTTAAAAGTTTTAGCTGCTTATATTTCCTGGCAAGAATTCTTTTAAAAGCCTACAGTTGTATTTCTGTACTGTATTTTCTGTACACACCCAGGATTGGCACTTCATCTCTGTCTTCCACCTGTGGTTGCTTTCGTTAAAGATGCTTGGCATCTTCTGTGCCTCCGTTCACTAAACACTCTCCTGAGACTCTGTATCTAAACTCATGCTGTATCCAACTCACAGCATAGAGGTCATTAATACCAGCCTGATTCAGTGGGTACTTACCTAGAATATGGAAGGCTTTCTCCTGTAAGTAAGAAGAAAGTACTTTGAATAATAACCTTTACATTCAAGGAGAATACCTGTAAGTACCAGGTTGAGAGCTTTTCTAAGTGCTGAAAAACAYATCACCCTTCCCTGCTTCTGAAGGAGAGAGACCTGTGCACCACATAGGATGCAGAATGCTTGAAGAGAAACTGGTGAAGGAAATCTCTCTCCTTAGTTAATGATAAGGCTAAAGCTTGCATTGTCTGCCTTAGATATCGAAGTGTCTCAAAACCCTTGAAATCCCCAACAGCAGTTCACTGGATTTCAAACTTTTACTAACCCTTCAGGTCCCAAAAGTCAATGGCTGACTTATTTAACTTGTAGCTTTTGAATTAACCTGGTTTTAGATACRTAACCAGATTCTAAAATGCCTTTTCTGGAGAAATAGGTGATCATCTCTAWTTATAGTTCTCTTGCACTCCAGATTCAGGCTTACAACCATCTAAATTCTAAAGACATGAAACGTTTAGACTTACTGACATCTACACGTAATGCCTTACAATGTCTACAGTTATGCCTTAACATGAGAGGCATAATATTGATATAAGGGCAGTCCCCATGACCAGGCAGGAAGTGGAAGACCTGGTGCTAAGAGCCCTGTGCCTTAGCTGCAGTAGATTTGAACTTACATGTTTTATGGCCCAGGAAATTACATGTGCCACTGGGCAAACGAAGATGATTTTCAGTTGAGATGGAAGTGCAAGGGTCTAATGGGGACAGAAGAACAAGGAAAAGGAGATTGGAAAGGAGCAAAGCCATTTCTTTGTCTCCTATATGTGGTACTCTGAAGCTTTCCTTGACTGGTCTTCCATCTCAGTAACTCTTACATTCCTGGTGTATAGGGCTTTGCTTACAGGACTGAAAGCAGTTCCCCATTTTCTTCTTTCATTTAGTTTCCAGGTTAGGCTACCAAGTTAGGTTAAGACTGTTGAAGAGAAGTAGAAGGGATGTCAAGTTTTCAACTAGAAGGAGTCCTAGGTTTTGGTTCTCCGTGCCTTAACTGTCTGTAACTGCCTGATGTTCATACTTAAATACAGTCTAAAGAGCAGTATTGAAGGGCTTTCACCACTTATTCAAATGCCGTGGCACCTAACRTACACGGACAAGTTTGGACAGACCTAGTATTGTTCTGCTCAGACTCTGAACTGGTCAGAACTAGAAACTGCTTAGCCACGCTGTTCTGGTGCTGTGCCAAAGCTAACAAGCTGTGGGCTTACCAGGTCAGGCAAAGTGCCACAGAAAATCCTCTATATGGCTTATGGGTCAGAATAGTTTCATGTAGCCAGCCTCAGAGCTGACACAGAGAAACTCAAGTCTGCTTCTTCATGTTCATGGAGATAGGTTCAGGAACAGAGCTCTTTGATGAGCCTTTCCTTTTTTGTCTGAGCACAAGAATTTTCTGCCATAGGACATGCAGTGGCCCAACTCCAAAGCAGGGATTGTGGATGCTTCTTTCCAAGATACTATGGGGGCAGCTTACAGTGCAATTTCTTTCAACTGCTAAGGGCAAGGACCTCACTCAGTTCTCCCACTCCATGGTGGGGTCCCAGTGATACCTCTTAGGTAGAGGGCAGACCTGTTTAGGCAGCAGGCATAGGTGCCTGAGTCAGCCTTTTAAAGACATTTAGGAAACCATGTGTGTTGTGGATTTATATCACATCTTTGAGTTTGACTATGTTACAGTCTTCTGGATTTTGACTTCATGGTGCTTTTTCAAAACAATTTACAAACTAATCTATACCACTTCTTATTTAGCCTGGTGTGCCAGGCTTCTCATTTCATTCTTTCTCTCTGCATTGACAGCTGAAGTGAGACAGCTGATGGAGCTCAAACAACAGAGAGGTTTCCACAAAACTAATTTTACATGATGATATCATCCTGGAAGAGTTTGCCAGTTTCATCTATGCTTCAGTGTCAGGGAAGACTGGAAAAGAGAGTACAAGTGACTGCATTCTGGAGGCAAGGTGGTGTCACAACAGCACCTTAGATTGTCCCTAACTCTTTGGGAACACTAAAAAAGTTACACTTCCATACAAAATTTCAGACACCTAAATTTAATGGCTAAATCATGAAATCAGTTTCTTTAGACTAAGACACAAACAAGGCAGAAAAACAGCCCCTTTCACACCACTGTTCAGAATAGCAGTCAGATACATAGGCCTTGAATTGTCTTTTGGCAAACCCCAACCCTTCATGAGGTTTAGGAAATTAAGACTCCTGATGTAGCTGCCTAGGTTGGAGAGGAGGCAGTGAGCATTTGAATGGTCACACTGAATGTCAAATATCAGTGACTGAAAGTGGGTTATACTTAAGGCCTTTGTCCATGCAGAAGACATGAATGGCAGATGACTAAAAAGGAAGAGGCCTACTGTTGTTCCAGTAAGTCTGAATCCCCATGCTGTACATCCATCTTTCTTAATTTCTTTCAAAATCATTGGGGGTGAATTAGAAARAAAATTTGAAGAGAAAATATGTCCCCTGGTGAGAAGGAAATCTGAATAGTGAGTCACGTTACTGAGCATACCTATCACCCAGTTAAAGTATGTGATAATKACTGTGCAGCCATCAAAGAGCATTTATGCACCTGCATTTTGAATTTGACACTGATGGGCAAAGCAAGGGGGAATACGTATGTATGAGATTGCTGCATGGCCAATCTTCACCATTTTCTTGATTGACTGATTGGATGACTCACTACTGAGATTTGCCTCATGCCACTTAAAAGATTCTCTGCAGTAAGACAGTCAGTGACTCTTCCAGTCAGTGGGAAGGAGATTATTTTTTAGCAAAAGTAGTCATTTGCAGCAATCAAGGAAAGAAAAGCAGCCATAGTAAACAGAGTTAGCAGATATGACCTTAGATATCCTATTAGTACTCACAATGTCCCGAAACYGAATATCTGCAACACAGTGCAGAGGGCAGGTCCAGGTCTTCCAGATTTTTATGGCAGCTGAAAAGATACCTCTTTGTCCTTATTTTATGTGATTTTTGTGTTCATCTGAGGTTTAGCTGAAAAAATAAATCCTGCTTACAAGAGCCTTTCCATGGGCAAATAATTGCAAATAGATTATCTAGCCACAAATAAAATGTTTTAACTAGAGCCTTTCTTTAATATGAGAAGTTTGCATAACCCTGTAACCACTATGACTGCTATGGTTACCTCTATGGAACAGTAAATAATACAAGGCAAGGACTCATCTCTGACTCAGAACAGTTCATGTCCTCACAGTTCAACTCTGCAACTGCCCGAACCAGAAAGGCTTTATTCAAACGGCCCATCAGGAGTGAGTTTTRGCCCTTACAAAACTCCAAACTGTACATGGATACTGCCTGTGCAAGCGGTCATTGACATGAGTCAAAACTATGCCAGGGACTATCCTAACAGTTTAGAAGCTGTATGTCAATACCTTACCCCTTTTTTATAAAGTAGAGTAGCCATAGCCTGTAAAATAAGGAACATGCTTGAGAGAATAAGTTAAAATATGTCCAATTTGACATATCCACCTATTTCATCTTTTTGGCTATAGCTCAGCTTTTATTTTGTTTAGACAAGGGGGGATATCTCCTGGCAAACGGAAGTGGAGCAGACTCATGTGCATATCCATTTAACAGTTTGGATTTACACTGATACATTTATCAGCTCAACTTCCATCTCACTACACTTTGAGAGTATAAGAGAATCAAGATAAATTTGGAGTTGAAAGTGGGTTCGCACCTGCATTAAATGAAGGTAGAAATAATGCTCAGATTATTCAGCTTGAGAAAACTAGAGACACATATAGGCACGGATTTCTCTTCTTTCACTAGCTGTGTTGGCTTCCCAAGAGGGAAAATACTTCTTTAGCTTCTGGCAGCAGGTTTCATTCTAACAGAGGCCAGTTGTCGTGTGAGAACTTTTAAAGTGTTTTAACCAGTAAGGATTTGAATCCATCCTCCTGAGGGGTAATATTGCTATGTGAACAACTTTCATTATCTGCAGGAAGTTGCTGGGATGCCAAGTCTTTAGGGAATTTTCTAAGCAAGACTTCTGTAAATGCTTGTGGAATCTCTTCTGAATTGTATGATGCCAAACATCAATGCATCAAGACATCTCTGTCTTCAAAAGGGGAGTGCAGATTTGGATACCATTGAGATTCATAGAGACACAGGGCATTCTCCCTTAGCTGGTAGTGGGTAGCCTTTCCAACTGGGTGACACAAGCAACCTGCCAAACCAAAATCTTGAAACCTATATGTTTATGCTCCTACAATGCACATGCTGTTAAAATTTGTATGTGGSTATACTGGCTTCTTAGACCCTTCTTGCATCAGTTTAAAAATTGCTGGTCCCTACAGGCAGCTGCTGCTTTTGCTTCTCCCCCTTTTGTGCCTTCTGTCCTTATCTTTTCACACCTTTTGTTGCTTCCAGCTCTCCTTTAATCTTACTGGTTTAATTGCTTTAATCTTGTTTTAATCCATTTGACAATGGATTTTTCTGTTTGCCTTGCCTTTTCTTACACAGGTATTTTAACATGTGTCTTTCCTTTCTCCTTGTTCTTTTCTTTAGCCTTCTGTTACAAGCTTTCTGTTTCTTTTCTGTTTATTACTTTGGCTGCCCTTCTTGCCCAAATGAAGCCCTAGATAAATAGATCATAAACAGGATTCTTGTCCCATATTCCTCTGCTAGTGTGAGATATTTATCTGAACTAGGAAACACTATCGAAGGATTTCTGAAAACTGTCACCTCTGAAGGGATAAAAAAGCAGGTTTTGGTATTCCGGTGTTTTAGCTTTAACCAATTCTAGTAGCAAGGTGATTAGCTCAGTTGGTTAGAGCATGGTGCTAATAATGCCAAGGGCACAGGTTTAATCCCTGTACAGGCCATTTACTTAAGAGTTGGACTTGATGATCCTAGTGGGTCCCTTCCATCTCAGAATTTTCTGTGACTCTGATTGAGTTTTCACACAATAAGAGTTGATGACATTCTGTCCTGAACTCTTCCTTTTATTCCTGCAAACTTCTCTAATTTTGCAAGGCCATTGCAGACTAAGACCCACAGAAAAAGTTCYGCAGACGTGTTTATGGAAGATGGCAAGTATGCTTTTGGTATCAGATTCATTAATTTAGTTAGATTATTGCATTATGATTTATTTATACACATGAAGTTTTAAAGTCTGCATGGTATGGATACTTAACCTCTAGTACAAAAGACAAAATGTTGACAGCCTTTCTTTTCAGGAAACATTGAATCCATTTTATACACCCTCATGAGAAGAAAGTCACAAGGAATGATGACAAGATGGATACATATGTGACTTGCAAAGACTTATGGTGGAGTACCAAATCACACAGAAGGGTTAAAAAGAATCCTGCAGGAAATATTTAGTTCAACCAAGATRTTTCTTTGTGAAAATGATTCAGTACTGTTTAGCACTGTCACTTAAAAATACCTTTAAGATTTGAATATAATAAGACTCCCTTGTGCAGATGGAGACTACATGTAGAACCTCTGGGTCTCAGAATTAGAAGACTCTGTTTGCTACTGTTTCAGCAAAATCATGGTACAGCATGTATATGTCCCTCCAGATCTCCCAGTCCTGCATGTGGCAAATTATAGGTAAACATAAATTTGTTACTGAAAGCCACATCCCTACAGTAAGCAGGCACCAAGCAGGCTGTCATCAGGGCTCATTACCTCTGAGTCAGTTTCCCACTATGACTTAAAATATGGGCAGAATGAGTTTGTACCAACTCAAAGTTTAGGGAAGGAAAGTGTATATTATATCTGAGCGTGTGTAGCGCGGGCTTGCATCTGCCCACAACAGACACACTGTAGACATATGTTCAGGGCTCAGGGTGTTAAAAGTCAATAAAAAGTCCCTAAGAACATCTGGGGATTACAAAAGGAAAAATACAGGACTGAAACATACTTGCATGACAAACTAAAGGAAAGGACACCCAGCTGCATTTTTTTTTTTTTCCAGGGAAAATGGAGACAGATGACATTGTTCATCCTTTATCACAAATCCTACTTGTATATTAAGAGAAGGTTTTTGGGCCATCTTTCAGATATCTGATTTCTCACACTGAGCTGAGAAAGCTCAAAAAATAAAAAGATTCTGTCCTATTGATATTTTCCCATATCTATTTATTGAGGCTAAATTTGGTTCTAAACCAATAAAGTTCAGACCAATAGCATGATAGTCCCAGGACTACATAAATAAGGCTTCTTAAAACTGGAATAGTGGAATAGTTTGAATCAAGTGATGGCAATGGCAAGTAAATTCCTTAGTGTTCTGAGGCAGGCCTGTACTGAAATACTAAAAATACTTTGGCAATTTTTATAGATAAAAAACACATCAAGAGGACAATGACAATGATAACATTGCAAAAATAACAGCAAAAACGCACTCAGATCAAGGGAATGTCTTGAATTTAGAAGGACTGAACTAAACAAAAAGGAAAACTAGGAATTTCAAAAAAAGGGGGCAGGATGTTTTCTCACTGATGGACTCAGGGCAAGATGTAATTTRGGAACAAATGACCCAATTTCAGTTTCAACACTACTATTTCCAGTGTGATTTGCTTAGCTATTACATAACAACRTGTGCAAATAAAGAATGAAAAGCAAAACCAAATCTTGCAACTATGCTAATTTAGGATACTTGGAGTTATACTGTCTTTGGTATCAAGGAAAGTTTTCCTGGGGTTAGATGGGCAGGCAAAGAGGTGAAACAATAACAAAAAGTGAAGCTTTGATCTATTCTGCTTTGGTATTCTGCAAGCTAAAGAGACAGACCCATGCACTCCAGTGCCTCTGCTTTCGTTTTTTTATATGCTCATAATTTTACTATCCCGACAAGGCCTATGTAAAAAGCCTATTTTAACCCACTTAGTGACAAAAAGCTCTTATCCCTGTTGTCCTAAAATCTGTAACTCTCTTTTTCAGTCAGATTTCTTTGATGCAGGAAATGACTCATATTCAGATCCACATTGAATGTTGGAAGAACTAGGACTGACCCCTGCAGTGCTTCTCATATATAATATTGAACTCAGACAAGGTAGCAGCACTGGGACATCTCAGAGCCCAAGTATCTTCAGATGGCCCAAGCTGTCAGTTGGTGACCTTTACAAGGGTGAGTGATATCTATCTAGCACACACCTGACACAAACAATATTACAGCTAATTACCTGTTTTAAGCACAATCCTATTTTTACATTTCACCTTCAGAAGAGCTGTGATTTGGATGCTGAAATTTTATACAAAGACAGTTGCTGCAAAAAAATCACATTTCAAACAGCATGTACCAAACACAAATGTTCATGATGTTACACCTGTTTAACTCTCATTCTTTCCCATCTTACTCCTTCCCTTGCTTTTCTTTGGGAAAACAGGGTCTGGTTTCAATCCAGTTAATCAAATGCAAGCTTTGATAAGTCCAAGCTTTAGTTGCCATGGTAAAAGGTATCCCACTTGGTTCTGGGTTTTTATTAACCTTAGTTGGCAAAGAGCATTTCACTTAATAATCTGTTTTCTTTCTGAAGAACTAGTTCATTAAAACATGGAGAGTTTTTATTAGTAAACGGAAACAGTGAATTATGTTTGCCTGCTGATGTAAAACACTGTAGTAAGATTTCAGTGGGCACAAATGAAAATCAAACTAGATTCTTCCTGTCTTAAAAGCTTTTGTAGGATTTTGCAGTTCCCTGATCATTTGGGATCCCTGCTGGATGCAATTGTTTCTACTGCATGAGAATTTCAGGAGTTATTTTCTATTGAGATACATTGTAAGGAGAAATTCAGAAATTATTTTATTCTGGACTCTTTGTAAGGCAATTAAGTTTGAGGGAAGTTAATAATAAAACAAACCTTTTAGACATGATTATGAAAATAGCTACTTAGCTGAATTTTATTGTTGCATAATTGTCTGCATGCAAAGAGAATATTGCTTTGCATGATGCTGTAAGAGGAAATAATTGAAAGATAATGAATAAAGAGGATGGGTTCAGTTATGAGGACAAGATTCTTGCTGTTGCATAGTTTCTAATGTGCTTTTCAGCACTGAAAATAAATATTTGATTTTTATCACTGAAAAATCACATTATGTGGTGTTTTTCAACCACATAAACATCAGCATCTATAGATTATAAATTACTTTTTCCAATGTTAGTTGATACTTTTGCAAAAGTGCAAAATTTTCAAAATTTAGAAATTTTACCTAATCCTTCAATCCAGCAGACTTTTACATTTGACGGAATCTGACACAGTCTCTCCTGTGCCTGGGGCAAGAACAGTGCTGCRTCGTCCCCGAGAGACCCTTGCAGGTTCCAAGGCTCCCGGAGCCTTGCTACTCCTTCTGCCTGCAGCCGGTGACTCTCACAGGGGGCTGTGTGGTGCCATGCCAAACACCCGCTATCCACAGGAGCAATCGTCTGCTCACCCACAGGAGGCTTTATCCTTGTGCATGTACCAGAAGTAAAAGGAGAGGAAGGGGTCTTTTGTATGGGTTCCACACGGTTTAATATGGTAGAGGGTCCAAGGACAAAAGATGTCAGGAAAGGAGGGTCCAGGGGTTTTAAAGGGGTAACACCAACCAATCAGGGAAGAGCATAGAGGAGGAGAGAGTACAAACAGACCAATTAGGGACAGGGTAGGAGGGAACAAAGAGGGAAGGACCAATGGGGCGTCGAAGAACACAGAAGTTTCTGGAACTATACATATTAAAGGCGTCATACATAGTCAACAAATGATACATAAAGCTGGGCAAGTAAACAACAATCCAATAGTAACAGAGTCTGTGGTACAAAGGCTTGTGGGTGCTAGCCGTGACTGATAGCGAGAGAGTCAGGTATCTGGATCAGCCCACCATGGATCTGAACTTGTGGCTTGGGCCTGTTGCCTTCTAGTAGCCTGGCTGGTTGTGACAACCACTGCAACATATCTTAAAAATAATTTTTGAATTATTGAAATTAATCCTGAAAAACACTCTAATGTATGCTCTTGATTATGTGGGACATTAATATTTTCTCTCAGTCATCTTTCACGCTACTTGGGCAACTGATAAAACTTGTATAATTGAATTTCCCATAGCTAGAAAAACTAGTAAGTAGTGGATGAAATCAGGCAAGCCGGTGGTGTGAAGAACAGCTTTTAAGATCATGTGGTTTCAGGACAGAAAACTTTCTGTCTTGGCAGAAAATATTTTCTCATAGGACATGTCCGTGGACAGAGCTTGGAGGCCCTCATGCACCGTGGCTCCCATTTCCAGACCTGTTCTCATTTTTTTCAAAAATGGGGTTTTTTTCCAAAGGAAGCTCTGTTTCTTCAGGAGCTGTCTTTCTAGGAAGACTTGTGAGATGCCACCTTTGCTACAGAAAGCTCAGCAGTGTCCAGATTGACATGCAAATAGGGCTAGTAAAGACCATTTGTCTAAGTCAACACATGTGGACAAAGCCTTTTTCTCAAGAAATATCCACAGATGTGGAAGAGTATGACTGCTGATTTTGTAAAAAGAAAGGATTGACAAATTTATCAGGAGAAGATCCAGGGATCATGCCTAAGCAGTTCTGCTTCACTGCTTTAGCAGCTATCGAGATTCTGCTAAATGCTGTGTGATTCTAGGAATGAATCCTGGCAATTTGGCTCGTTCTGCTTGTAAAAAAGATTGCAATCAAACCCTGAATTTTGCATAAATAACAAATCATAGCACTGCTTGAACCTTGGCACTTTCTTTACTGCCCTGTTGAATAATTAACAATAAAGTCTGAAAGGGCAAGATTGACTTGACAAAATATATTATCTGAAGCACATTTGGAAAAGATTTTATTTACATTCATCCCCAAAAAGCAAATGCATTTTTGTTGTTCTGATGTTTTTGTTTCATTTGCCCTTTTTAGACGTTCTTAGATCATCAGTGCACAGTATTTTGCTTTGTTTAAAGAATTTGCTAATAAAAATATTGATATTTTGTTGAAGTGTGTTGAATTTTCTCCCTAGGCAGACAAGGTTGTTTGGTAATTAGAGCAGTAGGGTTTAAAGGTAGAGTTGGCTTCCCAGGGTTTGGGGGTTTGTTTTGGTTTGTTTTCCATCTTACAGAACATTGTACTACAGCCTGGAAAAGAAAACAGCATTATAAACTCTTTTCAAATTAATACAGGTGTATTAAACAGATAAATGTATTATCCTATATTTATGGAATAACGATATTATTCCACAAATATAAGATATTTTTATGTTCTGTATTAAGGTGACAGTTAACATGCTTCTGTTGATTTGTCTATTTCTACCACTGTGAGTCCCCTGGAAAGAAGTGATCCTGACTTTGGAATCTGGTCTGTCCCAGTAAACCAACTTGGTCTTTGAAGGGAAGATGTGTTGTGTCTATGCCATTGGAAAATAATGGTTTAAATAAGGCTTCTTATAACCAGCAATTCACAAGCAATCAAAAAACAGAGAGACTAAAAAAACCTGTGCATTTATATATCATGAAACCAGAACACTCCAACATAGCACTATCATTGCAGAGGTTATAGGGGGTGTGTGAGCCATTCAAGTTCATGAGGTCAGAGGTGAGAAACCTTTTATTAAGGAGTGCAGGTGTGAGAAGTAAGGGACAGGGTGTCTCCAGCAGGTAGGAAAAGGAGGATTGCTCCTGTCTGGTCACATGTATATGCTGTAAGGAAACCATGCCCACCCACAGCACAAGGATATTTTCAGTGCCTTGGAAGAGTACTTTTAATAAAAACAATACAGTGAAATAGTAACAATGGGTAGATATTTTGATCAAGACTCTTTTAAATAGTGTTATGGTTTATTACTCTTAGCCTTGCCATATAGCTGATGTTTGGCATACTCCAAAACAATTTCCAACAAAGGATGAGATTGGTGCCAGATAGAGCTAGAGTTTTTGCCTAGTTTTTGCCTGTTGACAGAGAACATACAGCAGTTCTGTTTACCTAGAAGAACCAGGAAAACAACAAATTCATCTTAAAATATATGCTTTCCCAGTCAGATTAGTTTTCCAAGACCTTTGTTTGAGCTACAGTTATTTTCCTGGTTTTCTTATCTCYCACATTTCATTTTGTCTGTATTTTATTTCTGACGAATTCACATCTTACACCAGTCAGTGTAGTGATATACTGGGCACGCAGTACACACAATTGCTGACTGTCTTTAGATGCAGTATAGGCTGCAATTTGAGTGATTTGAAAGCCAGTCTAATTACTGGTTTCTCTACTGCCATTTCATCTTGCTGTCCCTGACTATGCATTCCAGTCTCTTCCCTGTGCTGGCTCCAATGCCTGCCAGACTGTGTTCAGCACAGTAAGTCAGCACAAAACAGACCTGACAGTAAAGGCAAGTGTTTTCTGATGATTCAGCATTCTGTGTCAGCTCAGCTGGAGCTGGCCCAAGGCCTGATGAAAGGGGAGAGAGACTCTGCCAGGCAGCGCTGAGATCAGTTTAGGCTGCCACAGGGCAAAACCCTTTTGTGTCTCTCATAGCTCTTTCTCCACAGTATCTGTACCTATCTCATAAAAGATTCCTTTCCATCTAACACTAATAGGTGGTGGCTAGTGTGCCATTCAGCTTTTGCAGCACCTACCTTCACCCACAAACTGAAGGCACACCTGAAGGCTATCATTAATACTAGCATTGTAACACATTTCTGCTATTTAACAGCATTGTCAACAGCTGGAAATATAATTTATTACTTTGTTATCTGCTTAAGACTATACGAGAAGACTCTTAGGATAACAGAGCTCCAATGGCAGTGTAATAAGAGAACCCATATAATGACCTCAACTAACAGTAATGGGTATAATGAAGACAAGACAAGCAGTTTATAGTGTTACAAACTTTCATAAAATTAAATATGGGCTATCTCACATTGTTAACAAAGCCTTTAATGCTTCACTTAGCCGTATCATTTTGTGAAGAAGGATGTCTGTCAGGTGAATAGTGAAGTGCATTTGCCATTCACAGGAGAAAGGTGATGGCCTCTGAATGTGGGATAGCAAAAGTCCCAAATTAATGGTTCTAAGTGATATTGTAGGGCAGAAGAATATGGAACTGGGGTGCTCTAGGGTCACTCATTTAGTGGTGAAAAACATCAGGGAAAGGTCTCCAAACTGTGTTGCCGATGCGTGTCTTGGGATGTTGTGGTATGAGATAAAACGTACTTGATTGTTTAAGAATGGATGAGAAACAGCACAGGAAATGGGTGATTTCGTACATCTCCCATCTGTTTGTTTTGRATGATTCTGTTATCCACCCTTTCCCTTTGCTGGGAATAAACAGACTGCACTTCTCACATCAAGGAACCTCTTCTGCTACCGTGGCTGTATGTTGTAAGAGTAGTTTGAGAATCCCTCAAAGAATGCAATTAGAGTGCTAGCAATTCTTCTGTTTCTCTTTTTTAACTCTCTATCAAACAGAAATTTATATTTGCTCATCGTAGATTTCTTTCATTTAAAATAAAAGTCACAAAGAAAAAAAATATGTTTTACTTTTGCAGCATAGAAAACACAACAGCTGGAATATCTAATTCGTCACCTTTAAATTTGCTGTGAAAGAGGATTAAATGAAGCTTTTTTAGTATGCCTACTTCAGTCCATCTAGATGCCAAGCACTTAATCAATTGGTGTTTTTAATGGATGGCTCAAACTAATATGGTGACAGTGGAGTTTTAAACAATTCAGGTTTTGGAAAAATCAACAACTTTAAACACTTGGCCCAGCCATCATGAACTTCTCYGAATTGTGTTTAATTGCATCAAGTTTCTCCCAGAAATTGCAGCATTCCTTCGTTATTTCCTGAAATTTAGTAATTATGGTTGCATTGCTGGTATTTTAAGACACACAACAATAACCAGGTTGAAGATGTTTGATGAGTCAAGTACTTCTCCAAGCTTATTCTTCACCATTGATTTCAAAATAGCATTTTGCTTTAGGTATAAAATTGTAAGGATTTATTTCTCTGTGTGTTGACCAGTAATTATGAATTAGAGCATTTTCTGGTTACTCCATTCTGGAAGAGTTCTCTGGGTTCCCAGTTTTAGTTTCTTTCCTAATTTACTTTGTTTTGATGTTTTCTTTCCTCCTGTGATTTGAATACAATATTACATAGCTTTTCAGTATGGTTTTCATAGCTTCTCATAACAACAAAAGAGACATTTCCTCCATTGTGTTTGCTTCAAAATACATTTCAGTTGTTCCTTTTGTATAATGTTCTTGCAGAAGCAGGTTATTAAGCCTCTGTTGGGAGGAATACAGAAGATGAGTTTCTAGCTCTTCATGGATTTGGATCGTTCAAGACTGTATTGCCTACAGTTCAGTAACATGTACTATTTAATATATATTTGGGGGCAAACCAAGTCACTTTTCTCTTTCTTTTCTTAGGAATTTTGTATTAAAATGAAAAAAAAAAATAGTTGGTTTTCTTCTCACTTATACTTTTTTTTTTCCTGTATTACTCCCAGTTTACATTAAAGTAAGTGTGGAATGCATTTAATAGTGGTCAATGACTGCAAGGCTTACATTTTAGCTAGTAATTAGAAAAATTACATAAAGCATTCAGTTTATCACACAATAGAGTGGCTAGAGAATTCCTTCAGTCACTCAGAGTTGGATTGTAATATAGGGCAGTGATGCCTTAGCTGTACTCCATAGCTTCCTTGTTCACTCCCTATGTTAGAGAGTTCTAGCCTAGTGATACTGAAAGTACTACAATCTATTCTTAGAGATATATTACTCAAATTAAATGAGAATTGTATGTAAACTTGCACCAAGTTTGGCCTAAGGGGCTCACATTTAGCAGGCCAATGAGCTGGAAAATACAAGCCAAAAAGAAATGAGAATGAACGATCTTTTTTCTTCCAGCCACCAGGAATTCACATTCCAAATTGAAAGGTTTTATCAGTGGACTTGACTTTGTTATTTTTATGCATTTATTTTATATGGAACAGAACAGTTTCTTCTGTACTTAATGAAAAGAGTGCATTTCTTTGTCTATTCCAAAGAAAAAAATAAAAAGAAAATCCATTGCTTCCTTTCACTCCAGCACCTCCTTCTTGTGTATGTAAAGAGAAGTATACAGCAGAATTGCATTTTGATAGCCTTTCTATGCAGAGTTAATAATAATATACAGACAATGGAAGAAGACCTTTCTCTGTMTGGAACAGAAATAGTAGACTAGAGAGAGAAACAGATGGAAGAGTAAAATAATGCTTGGATTGCTGTCAGCAAAAGTGTTGTAGTTGGCTCCTTTCCTGTCCCCGAGGAAGTCCTAGTGCTGGGATAGGCTCCTGCTGCCCAGCAGATGACATCAGTGTGATATGTTGCTGTGATGAACTGTGACTTCTGACTGTCACGCTGTGTCTCTCATGGGACAGCAGTACTTTACACAGACACTGACGAACTTTGGGCTTGAAAAGCTGCTTCAGCCAAACTGTTCTAACTTTTCAGCACAATAATAACTCTTAACTGAAAAAGATATCAATAATTACCCTATCAATTACCTCAACAACACCATGCAGGAATCATTGCTCTTATTCATCTTCATGTGAATAGTACCCTGCTTTCTGTTCCTACAGTTTTCACTGATTATAAGCTGGAGGTCATGTTTTCTCAGAATCTTTCTCTCTCTCTCTCTCTCTCTCTCTCTCTGAGATGACTGTGACAAATTGCAGTCAAATCCTTTCTAAACTCCTATTAAGTAGACAACTAAGAGAAAATGATAAGCTATGCTTTCATCCAAAAAGTTTCAGGTAGTGTGTATTTTTTGTACCCTGGTCCATTGAATCTCAACATAAAGAATGAATCATATATTGCAAGGACAACTACCAGACTATAAAGATAACCCAAATATTTTCATTTGGGTGAATGAGTTGGGGAAGTGAAACACCCTACACGTTTTAAATTAGTCATTGTGGCTGAGAACAAACAAAACAATTTTGTGCCTGAATAGTAGCTTCCATGACACAAATTGATCACTATATAGTCTACATTTTAAATATTTCAATTCTTTAAATGATTTGAAAAATAGATTCCCAAGTCTGAAACTTGTGCATGTTACATATTGAAAAAATTGAAGGCAAATAAAACCCATTTCTACTTCAATRTATTTTAATTTATATGGCTTTCAAGTCATTGGCATAATTTGGATTTACATATTTCTAAAACTCAAGGTTAATGACATCATAATAATATCATTTCAGGAAGGTTGAAAAGATTGGGTTATTTTTAGTTGTTTGGGGTTTTTTGCCCCGTTCAGTCAACACTGCTGTTGACAAAAAAAAATTAAAAATACCTTTTGCTGTGTAAAACCTGCCAATTTTAGAAAATGCCTTGTGCTACAGCTTGTGTGCTTTATATGCCACAGTAATGTCAATGGTGCAGAACTCATCCAAAAACTATTCATGTAATAAATGAACACACTTCCTGGGTGAGACTTAGGAAAAGTGATCAATTTCAAGGGTTTTTCAGCCCATGTAAGAAATCAGGTTTATAAAATAAAGAGATAAATAGGAAGAGGAGATAAAAATGAAAGTAAGAATATAAATAAGGGAAAAATGCAGTAAACAGAAAGATAAACAAATTACACATAAAAAAAGAAGAGTTCCCTCTTACAAATGCCATCAGGAAAAATAATATTTTATTTGGTTAGTGTTCTTTGCTATTGCTCAAAAGTGGAAGAGATGATATTTTTAAAAAATATAACAAAGTTCTTGAAGAGGGAGGAAATCCTGGAAAGCCTTCCAGCCACACACACACACGCCTCCCATAACCCCAAAATAAAACTCTGTGTTTAGCATGATTTTAGCTACACTATTAACACTTGCAACTTCCTTCAGAAGCCTCTTCCCTTCCTGACATTTGGTACATGTCAGGGAAGGATATTTAATTGTTTTCAAACAATTTGTCACTCACAAATTAATATAGTTTGATTCCTTGGGTGCATGTGGGTAGCTCCTGTTAACCTGGTCAGCCTTAAATTTTGCATTGAGGACAAGATGTTAAAGAAATACCCATCCATGCTGGAAACAAAGTTCATCAAGACCAAGGCTTCACTACTAATATTTCAAACTACATTTTTTTTTCCCCCTAAATGTCCCATTGAACTTCTACTTCTATTTCAAGTAGTACAAATGGAATTAATTTCCGTGCAAATGGAATTAATTCAAACACATCCTTCTCGTCCTAGTCTTTTTGGAAAATGCAAAACTTCTTCCTTAGTAAATTGGCAAAACAAGGAACTGCAAAAATTAAGTGTCCTGTGATGAATTAAGAACTTTGGAGTCATGTAACATATTTACATTAACACAGGCCATATGGAAAGATAATATACAGGATGTGCATTTTCATGCAGCATTAATTTTAGAGGTGTCACTCCAGATGACCTGGTTTTGTAGATATGATTCACAGTTACTGTGATGACATTATGTACTTTCACCTTAGTTGGTTCCACATCTTTATTGTATTATTGTAACTTTAACCAAAAATGCTGAGATTGTTGAGTTGAGATTGCTGCTATTGCAAATCTTCATAGTTATGTGAAAAATAATGAAGCTTTTGGAACTGCTGATGTTAATTCAAATTAGATTATGCTATGCTAGCTCTTCTTTTCACTTCAGAAACAAGAGCCAAGTAAAACAGATTATTCATTCTGAATGAAGAGGATATGATCTGACACAGATGAGATGTACACAGTGTTTGCACTCTGCAAGCATAAATAAGAAACTAAAGCGACTTTTTCTTTTATACTTCAAGAAAACAAGCATCAATTCCTAAGCACACTAGAGGCTTTTGTTTTGGAATGCTTCTTGAAGACTTAAGAGCTCATTTTTTTCAATAGATCATTGCAAACCATGCATCTATTAAGAAAGACAGAAATCACTAAATCAAATAAGAGTGTTATCATAAGCATGCTAAATTACCAAGCCATGTTCAGGTGAGATTGTCTACAGTTTGACAGTCAACTTGGGAAAATCGATGAGTATTTAAAAACACAGTATGCAAGCTAACAAAAGCTTATTTCAATTTACCGTAACAGAACCTCTCTATAGCTTGAGCCTGACCAACTAAAATAATCATGCTTTCTTGGACTGAGGGGTTTAATTTGTTTGGGTTTTGAAAATAAAATTGCACTAACCTTATGATAACAGTCTCATCGCTATATGTTTCAAAGGCCAACATCAGTACTTCTTCATTATCTGGTGGGAAAGAAAGGGAAATAGCAAAAAGAATCAGAATATACAAGGATGGTAGAAGATCAAGGTTGGTTGATTTGGGTTTAAGATAATTTAATTAATATGGAGAAAAAATCATTATCTTCTGCCAATATAATGTCTATTTTTTTTGATGTTTCCATCTGCCCAGCAGTTGACTATTTGTTTAAAAGGCACTATGAAAGAGGGATCTGCCCTGTTGTATGGTTCTAATGTCTTGTATACTCCATTTATCTGAGGATTTTGTATAATACCCATCAACGCTATCACCAGGAATTTATATCAGTTAAATTATATCTGCAAAGTCATAGATAAAAAACACATTTTAATAAAGAAAACCTCCGAACCTAAATGCTTCTACTACAATAAGTATTGTAGTCCTCACTGTGAAATTGCTTCTTCAGTTGCACAGTTCTTCTTGAAGTTTTGGCCCCAGCATTCTTCTTAAGAAGACAGAGACTTGATGGAAATTGTCCACTAATAAATAAATAACCCTCGGTGAGGAAACAGTTACATGAAGCAAGGGAGCAAAAAGGAAGAAGGAAACTGGAGGAAACAGAAAGGGGAAAATGTGATAACTGAACTGAAGGCATAAGATTTGTGACAATGTTGACTTAACAAAATATTAGCTCTATAAGTAGGACCTTTAATAAAGTGAAAAATCCATGTAATAAGCACCAAGAGGATAGGGATAGGAAAAGAGGCAGCATWTTACAGTAGCAATCAAGTAATCATTCTGATTATGGCATAGARGATTAACTATATGTCTATCAGGGAATAGTCTTGCTGTTTCTATGCAAATCAGAAAAGTCAGAATTGAGTATATAGGAAATAAATGAATGCCTGGGGGTCACTGACTGCACATTTTTCTGTCCCCTGAATGTCTGCAAACATTCCTGTGCATCACTAGTGCCTCAGGAGCAAGTGACTCTGTGCCACACTGGAGTCATCTCAGTGGCTCAAACCTACTAGCTGTAACCAGAGACATCCCCCTGCTGCCATCCCCCAATTTGTGTTTACTGATAAATATCACATCTAGCATTCCAATACCCTTAACAGAAAGGGACCCAAGGCATATAAAGTAGATCTGGGTCATTACATCAAAAGTCTGAGAAGGAAAAAGAAGATAATTTGAGAAAAAAATCATGGTGACTTTTTCAGCATTAGAAAATGACATTTTGATGAAGATTTTCCTAGAATCAGATTATTTAGAAGGCTCATCCAGCAAATGCCAAGTAAACATTCTAACAAGGCATATTGAGAACAAAATTATGTTATATTTAGATGGAACTTTATATAAGCAGTTTAGCCACTAACGAAACAAGGAAAAAGAGGCCTAAAACCATAACTAATTCCATGTAAAATGTATTTAAATGGATTAAATTCAGCTCTTTTAAAAGACTTATTTCAAAGTTAGAAATTACATCAGAAGCACTTTAATAAGATGGAATGATATTTTAATTCTGTACTTGGGGTGCAGAAGAGAGACTAAAGCTTTCTCCAACTTTTTGCAGGAAGTCTGTCACACACCAAAGTACAGTGACTCAGTACACTTGTCTCCATCTGCATGAGAAACTCTCCATCTCCAGGCATTCTCTTACCATACAAATAGAAAAAAAAAAAGTCACACTTAGCTCAGAAAGTGGATTTTTTTCCAGAAAGCAAGAGAGGTATAGAAYATGAGAAATAGATGATTATTTGTGACTGATATCCACTAGCCAAATACCTTATTAATTCAAAACCCAGAAATCCAAATGGGCATATCAGGCTTCCACATTTGCTATCTAGGGCAAGAGACCTGAGCTAACCAGAGAATGTGGGGTTTACATCTTGATATAAAAATTATTATGGTTGTCATTCAAGTAGTCCAGGCAATTTCAGATTTTATATGTTCCTTTTCCTCAATTTTTAACTCTTTTCTCATTTTATTGTTTTCCTGTTTTGTGTGCTTGCCTTCTGTGTTGGTCAGGTACATCTTTGCTTTACCTTCCACACTTACCAAAGAAATTAATGCTGTAGAAGAAAAGTTAAATTAACTCTGAACTAGTAACCACTGCAGAGAAGCTGAAAGAGTGTCTTTGTTTTATTGTAAAGACAGAAGGATCTGTGTCAAAAAGGAAAGGAAAGATAAATTCACTGTTTATAAACATAAACTATCCACACATAAAAGTGGAAAAATAACCCTCCACAGAATGACAAAATGGTGGCTTTTCAGATGAACACTTATCACTCAAGATATCTTGGATTTTTTTGCAGATCCACAGTCTGCAGTCCGCAGACTGCGAAAACATGAGCTGAATGCTCACAGGCATCACAGAGTCAAAATGAATATTAAGAAGTACACAGAGAATTAAATAGCAAACATCTCTCTAGGGAATGTTTAAACCCATGATGTCCCTGTGCCTTCAATTGTATGCGCAGCTGCCAATTTCAGCTGAAGAAGAATTGGATGAGGTGGATGTGACCAGAGGTACGGAATAACTTTCTTACAAGAAAAAATAGTGAGTTTACAACCTGAAAAAACCCCAGTAACTGAGGGGAGTTATGGTGCATGGGTATAAACCATGAATTACCTGGAAGAGATCACCAGTGAAAGTCTGTTCACTGCTTCTTACAATACAAAATGCGGGAACATAAATGAAGGGATCGCGTTCTGGAAGAAGTACTGTCACAAGCAATATCTGGTACTGGTACTTGCACAATACCAAACCAGTTTACTGTGAAATTTAATGCTGCAGAAGTCTGTTAAATTCATAAAAGTCAAGTCTGTCAATCTCTGATACGGGAACTCACTGAACCATGTATTGCTTCAAGCATGAAGCCAGAGCAGGAGAAGGTAGAGGAAAGGGGATAGATTTGGTAAATCTTATTGAACTTTTTCCTCTTTTTGACTACTGTCAGAAGAAGGTATTAGTATAAATACTCTTTTACCATAGCTAAATATTCTTCTTATTCACTTTGGCATGTTCCTTTTTTCCTTTCTGCCTCTTATTTTTTTTCCTATTTTAATTTTTTTCCTCTGTCAATGAGCCAGCCCCACATCCTGCTGAATGCAAGCACTAGTTTTTCTATGCAGCAATTTTGCTATATTAGAAAGCATTTTATGTGTATAAAGGAAGTAGATAATATTTTACTCATATAAATTCATTGGTTTTTTTAAAATAAAATTACAAAACCACTAGATGAAATAAAGCACTACATGTGAAATACTTTAGTAAAGCTCTTGATTAAATGAATAATAAAATCCTACCTGGAAAATGAATTCAAATAACTTTTGCTAAACAGAAACATTGTTATATTGATTAAAATCTCAGTAGAAGATAATAAACAAAGTGCAATGTTGAAGATTAAAGTATTGAGTCAGGAAGAAATGCCTCACCTTAGATTAAGTCTTTCTCAGTTTCTTTGTTAATGATATGGAAAAAAAAGGGAATAAGCAGCTTGTTGATGACATTCAAGCCCTGGAAGAAAATTAGAAGTACAGTAAAGACAGAGGAATGAAACAGAATAACAGCCAGAAAACAACAAGAGAATCTATTTTAGAAGCAGGCAACTTAGAATATTTGTGAAGATCATAGAAGATAGGTTGTGAAACACTTGTAGAGAGGTCAATACTAACCCCCCAAAACTGTCTGAATATAGCCCATGGATGAATCGGGGCACTAAATTTTGTTCAATATTCCAGAATTTTGGAAAAGAAGATTGTATTTTACTCTGGTCAATTACTCCAGAAGCTTGAAGAAGCACCCATGTGTATTTAAGTGACAATGAAGAGAGTGAAGAATGCCAGGTAGAGATGTAAACAGGTTCCTTCACACTTGCGATACGTGTGCTTATGACAAATCATGCGTGCTGGTGAGAGTTTCTTGTGCACCACTGGTGAGACAGAGGTCATACTCCTCTCTGCAGAGTGGGTGGTTTTTTGTTAACCTTAACTTCAAGGGAGTCACAGGTGCTTTGAAGCTCATGCGATACATACTCTGGTATATTTCTTCAAGGGCCAACCTCAAAATCAGTAACAATAATAGAAACAGACAAAATTAGATAGCTGTCTGATAAAATCCCATTGAAACAAAGGCTTCTGGCTACTCATAGAGACTTTTGTCGTGCATGACACCTGATAAGATTTGTGTTTTTTGAGGTGAGAATGGATGGAAAAAGAGCTACTCTTCCATACATGGATGATTATAACAGGAAATGTATGTTATGTACACATAAGGAACTCTGCAGGCAGGGAAATGGTTAAGATGAATACTGAAGGAGAAGAATACCATCTCTTATCAGTGTAAAGCTATAAAGTACAGACTTGACGGGTCAGTGATCCTGCATAGCATGTACTTGAGAGAGACTTTCTTCAGGATACAGAACATTCTGTTGCCACAACAAGAAAATTTTTACTTCAGATAACTATGTAGCATAGCAAGCAACAAAGCTTAATTTAATAGAATAGTGGATTGCGTTATCATACAAATGGTTGCAACATCATGCCATATTTCAGTTGCCCCATCCTCAGCTTTGCTTCCTGTCCTTCCCTCTGTGTCCCATTTTTCGTCACTGTTGTCTTTTTTTTTTTTTTTGGTCTCTTCCTTTGCCTTTCCTCACTCTTCCACTTTTGGTCCTGCTGTATATATTTGTTAATTTTCCACCTTACCATCCAAGTAGGCAAGGGAAAGAAAAATATTAAAAACAAGGGGTGCAGGAAACCCCTCTTGTGTCTGACAGTCAGTGACTTGTCCTTTTAACCTGATAAGCTTGGAAAACCTGGACAGGAAACTACAGCATTAGTCATTTGTCCTTAACTTCTTACCTTCTGGGAGATAACTTCTGAATCCCTTCTTCTGAGAATGCCACACTGTTACAGATGCTTTCCCTTCATGATATCATCCTAAACCTTAAACAGTTTTTCATCTCTTTGGAACAGTCTGTGTAATATTCCCTGAGAAATGCAATGATTCAAGTGGTATAACTAAACCCAGGATTTATTAATAGATTTAATCMGATTCAAATAAGAGAAAATTTGCATAATATAGCATGTACAGTACTTAGAGAAATTTAAACCAGAAAAAATCAAACATGTTACATCATCATGTGATTTTAGACTCCTTTTCATCTCTTCAACACTTTTGTCTAGCCAGGCAGTCAGAGAAATAATCTTCTTTCAAATACCTGGAATACTATTTTTCTCTCCTTTGACTCAAATCTTGTAAAACCTTTGGGTTAGCAAGCTCATTTTTAAACACCAGCATGCTGTTCTGTTCAAACAAGGCCTAAGTATTACCCATTATGCCTCTCCCATTGCTTGTACTTACCCTGCTAAAAAATTTAAAAAATTAATTGTCCATTCTCTTGTTTCACCTTCATATTTTAACATTGCAGGCAAGAATCCTTCTCTCCAGTAGCATCTGCCCTTGGTGCTGGCCTTAATGACCATGATTTTGCATGCTAATTGTCTTGGCAGGACGTTACCACATTTTGCATGTTAATTGTCTTGGCTTTTAAGGATGCAGAGTTTATGTAATTATTGTAATTTATTCTTGGCTTTAATTCTTGTCTGTCACATATGACTCATGAATGGATTAACTGTTCTGTCACACTTCTTCGTTTTCTGTCAGACACAGAAGCAAAGACTTTAGAAGACATGAGCTAGGAACCAGAGAATATTTGATAAATTCTGACCTCCTGGAAGAAGGAAAGTTCCATTAAACTACTTAACTCATCAGCTTTTATCCTGCACTATTGCTGAATTAGACTATCAAATTAATTTTGTAATGGTAATGTTGGTGACATTTGATCATGCAAGGACATTTTCCTTTAAAATTCTTAAGTCAAATAGAGAACTTTATTGACATATAAGTGCATTCAGTAATTTATTTCCAGTACTCAAACTAATGTAAAAATGCAGCATTTTTCAGTGATCTTCCTGATCAAATAATATGAGCATTTATTTTCTGTAATTTTCCCAAATAATATTAATAATCTATTGCAAAGGTAGCATATCTTTTACCTTGGAAACTTTGGTACGGAAAGGTGGAAGGTAAATGTCCATAGTTAATGAAAATTGAGGTTTTATAAGTATCTGTAATTGTTGTAATGTTAACAGTGTAGAAGATTAGAAGAAATGCAGTTATTACACCTTCAGTAAGTAACTATAGGTTGTATAAAAATGTGGCTGCTGGAGTCACTGCACTAGCCATGTCAGAGGCCTCCAGCCAGACACACCATCTGATGGCATTTGCAGCTCTTCAGGTCTCAGGCTGCCAGGAGTCCCTGATGCCTGTCCATCAGTCTGGGGCTGACAATCACTCCTTTCGCAGAAGGTATGCTGCTGTCAGTGAGCTGCATCTCCTGGTGAAGGAACTACGGGAGGAAGTGGGCGATCTGCACAGTATCCATGAGAATGAGTGAAAGATTGATATGTTGTTCTCTGAGACTCTACCGTCTCAGGGGTCTCAAACTTCCATTGCAGTGGAGACGCAGTCATTTGTCAAAGCCACCATGGCTTTATGAGAGGAAAGGCTTATTTGTCAAACTTAATTTCCTTTTATGACAGGGTAACCCACCCAGCTGATCAAGTGAAGACAYTTGATGTAATCTTCCTGGTTTTCAGGAAGGCTTTGGATACTGTCTCTCACAGAATCCTTCTGGGCAAAAGGTCCAGTAGAGAGCTGGATAAACACGTCATGTGATGGGTGAGCAACTGGCTCACGGGTCGGGCACAAAGGGTTATAGTGAATGGGGTGACATCAGACTGGGGACCTGTCACTAGTGGGGTTCCACAGGGCTCCATCCTCGGCCCTGTGCTCTTCAACATCCTCACGAATGACTTGGATGCAGGATTCAAAGGGGTACTACGTAAGTCTGATGATGACACTAAATTGGGACGAGCTGTTGACTCCCTCAAAGGCAGGGAGGCCCTGCAGAGAGATCTCAACAAATTACAGAACTGCGCAGTCATCAACCATATGAAGTTTAACAAGGGAAAGTGCTGGGTTCTGCACCTGGAGTGGGCAACCCTGTATGTACGGACAGACTGGGGAATGAGATGCTGGAAAACAGTGCCAGGGAAAGGGACCTGGGGGTCCTGGTCGATGGCAAGTTGAATGTGAGTCAGCAGTGCCCTGGCAGCCAGGAGGCAGTGTGGCTCAGTGTCCTGGGGAGCATCAGGCACAGCATTGCCAGCTGGGCAAGGGAGGGGATTGTCCCACTCTGCTCCGCACTCTGGCAGCCTCACCTCGACTCCTGTGTGCAGCTTTGGGTACCACAATATAAGAAATATAAAGCTATTAAATGGCACCACAGGAGGGCAATGAAAATGGTGGAAGGCCTTGAGGAGAAGCCATACAAGGAATGGCTGTGGTCACTTGATCTTTTCAGCCTGGAGAAGAGTAGACTGAGGGGAGACCTCATTGCTGTCTACAACTTCCTTGTGAAGGGAAGAGGAGGGGCAGACACTGATTTCTTCTCTGGGGTGACCAGTGACAGGAACCGAGAGAACGGCATTAAGCTATGTCAGGGGAGGTTTAGGCGGGATATCAGGAAAAGGTTTTACTCCCAGAATGTGGTCGGGCRCTGGAATGGACTCCCCAGGGAAGTGGTCACAGCACCAACCCTGACAGAGCTCAAGAACTGTTTGGACAACACTGTGAGGCACATGGTGTGGCTCTYGGTTCTGTTCTGTGCAGGGCCAGGAGTTGGACTCGGTGATCCCTGTGCGTCCTTTCTAGCTCGGGATTTTCTATCATTCTGTTATTCTATGAATATAGAACAAACAGCTACAGGACAAACAGTAGAAAGAAAAAGTAATATAGATCTTCTGTGTCAATTGCTGCTAACTGAAGAGAAATGCACATTCAGACATCATTGTCCTTTCTCTCTCATTGTCACCTGGAAGAAGAGAAACCCAAGATTCAATGACCAGCTCCTTGTCCAATACTTCCATACTTCAATTTCCACCAAATCTTCAAGAATTCCCACATCTTTATTGGAAATGGAAACAATCAGGCTTACATGTTAAAACATTCAAGACTTATATTTTAAAGAATTTATTTGAAGTGGTTCTCAGCCAGAATGTTAGGAAAATATATCAATTACTTTTAAAAATCAATAGACTTAAGTGAATGCATATTGCAAATTGTGCAGTACATATTGTACTCTGTAGCATAATTATTACCTGGGTGGAATATTTCCTTATGGGTGGAATATTTATCACAGCTCTAGCTTCTATAAATAAAAAAATACAGTGTCAAATGTATGATAGAAATATGGATAGATTTATGCGCATACATGTGGCAAAACCTAACTGTTTTATCAAAATTCAAAGCTAGCATTTGCATTTATTCTGCTCAAGTACATGTACATAGCAATCATTTTATAATGCACATTCCAAATTTACTAACCCAGGAGTCAAATGGGACTCATGGTTCTCCATATTTTAGATGCCTTTGAAAACAGCCAAAGTGAAGAGAATGCATAGGAGAGAGTATCTGCAGATGCTGCCAAGGTTAAAAACAGATCGAGACAGACAGTTTTATCAATACATAGACAGCAATCAATTATAAATAAATAAATGAATAAATAAATGAAATCTCTACTCACTGGCATAAAATACATAGATTTAATACATATGTCTGTCATGGTGGTATATCAAAAGAGAGAGGGAAAGCAGATTAACCTGTTTTCCTGRGCATGGCATGTGTTGGGAACAGATTCTGAAAGGTAGTGTATGTTCGTGTACTGAAATCATACTGCAAGAGCCCTGGCATGTTTGAGTTTTTAAATGTATCTAATAGAGATCCCAAAGGAGATTTAATTACCAGCTTGTCCATCACAGATAATTACAGCTACACAGTTAAACTCCTACGTTCACACATAGAAACAGAATGGACTCATTACAAACCTGGGACAAAAACCCCCACCACAGATACTGTCTCTGGTCTGATTCTACTTCCCACTGACATTGCAAGCAAAACTATAATTGTCATTAAGGAAAGCAGGATTTGGTCCTTGGTGTTGTTCCCTTGCAAATGAGGATTCACTGTAATTCCTCAAGAGAAATTATTCTTGGCAGAAATTCACCAGTGTGAACTCATCTCGTATAAGTTATAGGTATTATTTAACCCAAGCCTTCAAAGTTTATGTAGTTTGCTTAATATTGAAACACAATTCATTCCTGCTGTTTATTAAAAACTATCTTTTTATTTAATTATTTAGTCTAGAACCTGATTTATTTACGTACATGGTAATTGCACTTCACTTACTTTTCTCCAGATTTTAATCTGTGCAAATATGACCAGAGACTAGACCTGTCTATATTTACCAGATCATCTCTGGCAGGTCAGAGACTCTGAGATTAATTATTTTTATGACATGCATGAGGAATTGGATAACAAAGTTTTAATAATTTGAACCTAGGTTAAAAATAACGAGCACAGTAAGATCTGACTAGATATTACTGAATATGAAGCTTGAAGAGAGTGCCATAGGTTCTAACACTCTAACACAGGAAACTTAACTATTGCTGCTTAATGTATCTGGTCTAACACACAGTACTGAATTACACTGCTGACAAAAAACCCCTAAGTTTTTTATTTAAACTGGACTACTTCTATAAATAAATTGTTCTATACTGTGTTGCATAGTCAATAAAAAGGTCAAATATTTATGCAGAATCCCACAACTGCCTTCTCTTACAGTAGGATTTCATCCAGTGTTCTACTATGCCAAATAAGTTATTGAATTTATCAATGCTTTTGTTTTTTTCCTTCTGTTTAAAGACAGAAATATCTCCCCCTCTATTTAATACTTTTATAAATCTTTCCACTTTGTTTATCTACTCGTTTCCCTCTGTTTTCTTCTGGTTTATTCTACAGCTATCCTTTCTTCTCTACTACATTTTCTCTACTGCATATTGTCCAGTACATCTTTATCCCTTTTTTGGTTTTATTCTTTCCCACTTGTCCTTTTTTATAGTTTTGAAGATGACCATTAATGAATATTAACAAGTACAGCAGAGCAGAGCAGCCACATCAATTATTAATTTCTTGATGATGCCCTCAGTTCTGCACAAATTTCTGTAGCATAGTTAATTAAGAGCCTATAACCACTAGAAATTTTCTTCCATTCCATTGACTGCTTCCTGAAAAGAATACAAAATGGTCAGAGATTAATGGTACCTACAGGAGCAATAGAGACAGTAGGATGTTAGAAGGTGATTTGACTGGTTCTGCTTGTTGAGTTCGTAGTTCGGGGTGTGTCTATTCTTTCCTTTTCTTTTTTCTTTTTTTTTTTTTTCCCAGTCGCTGCTATTTTCCTTTGTGTTCCTCTATAAGTAGTTAAAACTAGATCATGTACCTCAAAGCAGAGATGAGTTCAAAAGTAGCTAGGAGGGACAGTTACTAAAGTTTATGTAATGAGAGAAAGAAGCTGAAGGCATAAGGTTTGGAACGGACAACAACATAGTTTTAGGCTGAAGATAGATAGCTACAAAACACAAATTAAAAGAGCTAGATGGAGAGAAATAAGAAAGACAAAGATCTCCCTGAAGTACTGGAACGTCTATTCATGTAACAGATTGCATTTGCCAAATGGCTTGGCCTGAGATTTTCTTCTTCAGTTTTAAACACTATACCATTAATCAGTCTTTTAATATCAATCAAAACTGCAGATGGTCTTTCACCTTTCACAGCACATATTTCTTATTTTTTGAGAGGACTATGCCTCAAGTTCTCTAGTAGTAGTTTATTTAAACCTAAAATGATAGATGAGAAAGCTCAAGGATGAGGCATTCTGGTAAGACCTTTTAGAGTGACACAAGCTTTCATCTTTCAAACTGCAGCCTCAGGTTCCGGTTCTATTTTTTGGGAGAAACAAAGCACCCTTTCTGTAGATGCATTTTATGGCAATACCCAACTCAAGGCTCAATGACAATGAAAGTAAGCCTACAATGTAAGACCCAGGGGTAACACTTCTCAAGTTACATGCAAGGGAGCAGGCATGTTCACATAACAGATGGGAAGCAAGATAGCTGTCCTTACTTGGTTGCATCACTTTCAGCTCAATGCACCTGACATTTCTGTTACAGGAAGACCTTCACTTCCAGGCCTGTTGGTCTGGCAGATTTAATCAGCTTTGGGCTTGCTATTAAGAAAATAAAGGATTTTCTCTGTACTGGGAAATTTTCAAATTTCTTTTCATCTTTTGGCTCTGTTTGCAGACTGATAAGTAGCTGCCTTTTTAATCAAGCACCTTGTAAATCTTGTTTCTGAACTTTATATCTCTTAGTCAAAAAAGAACCAACAAACCCAAGAAACTCCAAGTTTCTTTCTCTAGATACCTTTTTAATTTCCTTACTTGTGAACCTTAGCTTGAGCTTCTCAGGATATTTCTATATTTTTGAACTGCAGTTTTAAAGAGTCTGGATGCTACTTCGAGCAGCTAGAAAGAATAACCGTTGTCCACAGTACTGTATAAAGTTTGAAGCATTTACCAGCATGTAAGTTAGAGGTACAAAGAGGGAAAATAACTCAGAATGAAAGAGTATAGAGGAAATAAAAAACCCAAACAATTTACTCAAAGACTATGAAGTATTGTCACAGTAAACTGCAGCAAAAATCATAAACCATGAGTACATTTTAATAGAACTTAACTACACATGAAGTACCAGTTTTCAGGTAGTCATCTTTCAATGAAATAGTCCACTTTCTATGTTTAAAAATATTTTAAAAGAGAGATCACAATAGAACTAATCCAAATATTATAGGTGTTGGCTCTTCAAGGTTCAGATTCATTTGCCTGATTGATACTTCCACTGTGATATCCAATGAATAAGAAAATTCATTAAGTCAGAAAAACGCAGTCTTTTGAAAGTGGAGTGATGGAAGTAAGTAAAAGTATATCTTAACTATCACATGGGTCTTCAACAATAACTGAGCTGAGTTACCAGGCGCTACTTTCAAATTCCATAAGAGGATTCAACATATATCTACCTACTYGAACATTTTTAATAGCCTGTCTCTTAATTATTTTCTTATCCTGAACTGAATGATTGAATGACTAAGAAAATAACAATATATGTAAAAGTGATACTAATTCTGTTATGACTCTTTATGTGAAATTAATTTTTTGCAAGATTTATAACCATTTTTGCCAGCATCTATATACCTGTTCATTTCTTCACTGTGACATTGTGGCATTGGCAATGAGGTCCACAAGTGGATACTTTTAGTGATGAAATGTTATCAAAACATTATTCATCTGAGTGTATTATTTACTGAGACATGATTATTATCTATTATTAATTATCTATTATAATTATACTAATATTGAGGAGACTGTAAAGAACAGCAAGCTTAGGCTGAGAAAATAAAAAGAACATTTTAAAGATGAGATGGAAGTGCCAGATGATCATTAGTAAAGTGCGTTTTAACTGCTAAGCAGAAAAAGACATAAGAAGAGACATTCTAAATCACTCATGTCTTTGAGGAGAAAGCTGAAACTCCTAGCTACACAAGGACCTAAAAGATTTTAAATTTAAAAGGAAGGTCTAAATAAATTTTAAATAAGAAAATGCAAATTTTAACATTAAAAATAGTGTCATAGCAACTGGGTAAAATAGAATGCAAATACAAATTAAAAAAAAGTAGTTTTAATAACAACGGCTTATCTTCCTGCTTAATGCTATTCTTTTTACTTGATCCTTTCATTCTAGTCACACATACATCTTCACACATCTTCACTTCTGTGAACACAGATCCTCATGACTAGGAAGGGACCCACACCCCCAGAGTCTGGCTGTATTTGCTTCCTGAGTTCCTCCAGTGGTCTTTCAGCCTCTGCTGTTCCTGCCTCTTTCCCTGCAGCGACCTCTGATCTTTATTACATAGTCATCTGATGAGCTTCTCTGCTCAGARTCAGCTAGGTTGTCCTCAAATTGCTCATCCATGCATAGGGATAAACATGAATCAGTCACTGCCTTTTTACGGGAAGAGGACATCATAATAAACTGCAAGCGGACAGTAAAACTCTCTAAATGATCAGATATTACAATCATGACCTCAATAGCACAGAAATCTTGGCTTAGGGAGCTTAAATCTATACAGGAATACCTATCAAGGCTGCTCCCCCTATATCTTGTTAGGCTGGATGCTATCGGCTGCATATTTTTTTTCCAAATTGTAGTTTTCTTTTATTTTCCTAAGAAGGAGAGAGGAATTTTATACACCTTCTGTTTAAAAAGTAATTTTGAGTTAACTTGGTTGGTTTGTTTTCTGTCTTCAGTACTCATCAATGCTGAGAGAGATAGGGTCTGTATAATCTATACCCTGGCATCTACCCTTCCTACAGCAGCAATTCCTGGAAGGCCAGCTATGATTGGAAACTGATGAACAGGGTCAATATAAGGTTTTGAGCCATATTCATTTTTTCAGGTCCTTGCCATACAAGGATATTTTAGTCTTATCCAAGTATTCATATTATAAAATCCGCCAGCCCATGAAAATCTTTACTAGCATTTTTTATCTTTTGATATTAAAATTTCTTCATTTGCTGAGTTCATAATTTTAAAAAATGTTACAGACCTCTCCAGACACACTTTTTTAATAAGTCCAAATTCTGGCTCCAAGCCTGTAAATTTACCCCAGTTTTTATTTTTGGTGGAGTAAACAGGACCTCTTTTCTCAGAATCTTTTTACATTGAAAAGTCCACCTAACAAACCTACCTTTGTCCTTTATTCCTTTAGTTTTTTTATAAAAGACAGCAAAACCATCTAGTGTTTCTCATGACTTTCAATATAGTAATGAACTGAAATGTGAAAGAGGTAGCATGCTGTGAGTTATCTGTGTGTAGTGAATTTGATTTCTGTCTTAGTTCTGAAATCTCATGGTGATATATGAGGATTTCTTCTTTATGGCAACTTATGTAATGAAAAATAACAGAACCCTTGTGGCTGCAAGTTTCACAGACCGTTTTTGTATCTGCTTTTGTCTGATATCTGCTGTAAGTTAAAGACAAATGATAGATCATGATACTGACAAAAAATCTGAAAAAAATGAATTAATGAGACTAAGAAAGCTTTGTGCTTGTCTTAGTTACACTCTCTTAGTTGCAATCATCAGTTGTTCAGTGGTGGAACTGACTGCAGTGAGCAGATGATAACAACACAAGCAGGTTGTTGGCTGTGTAAGACTGGGTAGCTCAACCTACCTGAGTTTTGCAGCAGAGTTTTCCCTCTCTTATCTGAGAATAAAAGCCATCTTTGTTTCCTAGCCTGTTCCATTTCTCCCAGTTGTACAGTGTTATCAAGAGGCCACATGCCATTTAAATTCTGGTTAAACTCAATTTTGAGGGCAAGTGGCAAGTTGACCATGACTTAACCAACGATGAATTTTTTTCATCGTATGATATGACACATACCTTTTCCAGAGCTCATTGGACAGTGAACATCCAGTGCAAATGATACCACTGAGAGAGCAAGCAGTATTATCTGCAGAAACTACGCATTTTATTGTACCAGAAGTCCTTTATTTTCAATTAGTAGTATTTTCAGTGACATTTAAGCAATGCATTATGCATTCACAGCTATGTGAAGAAATCATGCAAAGCATATTAAACAGGCTTTCCAAGGAAGACAAAGGAATTTAGATGCTGAACTCCTAAAACTGAAAGAAAGAACCTAATTTATTTACACTTTTTAAAAAGTTCAGATCAAATAAAGCATTCAAATACAAAAATTAACTGCAATTGCTCTGCTTTATATGGATTTATTTGGCAAATAAAAAGTTTTGAAATAATTGTGATAAATTAAAAATATAATTATGCATATGAACCAAATTTAAACAGAGCAGGATTATAGATATATTCTGCCATATTTAAGATTTATTTTAAATCAATATTTTTCATTAAAAATTAGACTTATGAAGTTTCTGTACAAGAAATTTTGGATTGTGTTTACTCCTAAGTAATATTTATCCTATTCACACAATATTGTGTGTGGGAAGGATCATGAAGTCCAACTCTTAACTGAATGGCCCATATGGGGATTGAGCCCACAACCTTGTCATTATTAGCACGATCGCCTAACCAACTGAACTAATCTCAGGGTTCCAAAAATTCACAATAATTTAAGGTTAAAGTAATGCAGTAATTTCTGTGCCTATTGTGACTTTTAATACACACATCTTACATATCATGCTATTCAGGAAAAAAGAAGTCTGGTGAAAGACTTAATTTATCTGGTGAAAGACACTTTATCATTTACTTGAAGTGTATACACTGCATTTTAAGAAATTCAAGGTATAATTCGCTGATCTGGACTTTCTAGTTGCCCCACATAAAACTCCAGTGTGCACTACTGAATAGAAAATCCATTTTAACATCATCTGTGCAAAACAAAAGCATTAACAAAACTCATGCAAAACTCAGCTCATAAGGAAGTATAGGATTTTTGAGAGCAATAATACCAGCTCTTAGGTCTTGGATGCTACTTCATTAAACTAAGATTTTTACGGCCTAATTTTGTTTTTTTTTCCAATTTGAACTTGCCTGGTGAACAGATCCCTATGTCTGAAACACATTTGCACAAATCAATAAATTCACTGAAAGCATATAAAACTTTGAAGAAGGTAATAAAACCACTTTGATCTTAAAAAGGTTAAATCACTTAAATATTCACAAAAGTAGTTTTAACAGATTTTAATCTTTATAAAACACATTAATTGACAATAGTTAGGAACTACTTGAACAGTATTTCTGGCTATAAACTCTAGCAGGCCTTGCCATGGCCAAGACAGGTATGGTGAGTATGGGAGCTAACTGGGAGCATAGTAACTGACTGTCAGATGTTAGGATATGAACAGCACCATCTACACTCCTTGAAGGCTACTTCAATTAAAAAATGTCTTTATGTAAGTAAGTATATGTTAAAAGAAAAAGGATGTCATTTCAAAATTTTGTAGCATTCCTAAAATACAACCATTCAGAATGTCTTCTGTCTGTGATTTGGCTGATCTCACCAATCCCTATATTCCTTCTTAGCTCCCTCCCCCCATCTTTTGCCAATAGTACACTGAGTGGGCTTGATTTTTGCATTGACTTCACTATTAGGGAAAATAGTGATTGCTATGTAAATGTCCCTTATGTTACTACAATGCTCAAATTTGTATATTTTTAGATACTTTGAGTTGCGCAAATAATGTAGAAATTTTCTTGAGCACATATGTAAAGGTTTAAAGAAAAACGTTAACAGACCAAGATATAAGGTAGAGTGTTGATTCAGGATCCAGTAAAGGCAACATAAAATCAAACCAAACAAATACTAAAGTTAAAATTAAAAAGATACATCTCAACAAAAATCAGATACTTCCTGAAGTCTCTCCCTCCTTCCTTCCATCATGGTGCTTTATGTTAATGAGAATTATTTCTTGGCTGTCATTCTGAATATGGACTTACTAGAGCTCAGTTACTAGATGGTAGTAACTCGTAACAGCAGTTAGTTGCCTGCTGTTACCCATCTGTCTGGAATTCCTACATTTCCATTCTCTCAGATATTTTGATCTTATGGGCCTGATCCACTGTTTTCATCATTAACTACTAGAAAATATAGAACTAGAGACACTGTTATAAGGAAGGAATATTTCAGTGTTGAAGTTTCCTCCATTTGGCTGACTTTGGCTGGGATTTAGATTTAGTACCTAAACTGTGGGGTTTTTCTGCATGATCCAACATCCCATTGACAATTCTGTAACAGCTGCAGTTCTGATCCTCAAACAGTAAAAGTAAAAAGGAAAGATAAAATACTGGTATAAGTTTGCACAGTGCCTTATCTTGTTGGAAAGAAGAATTACTTTAGTCTTTTCTACTGCTCCAAAGCTGTTAAGGATACACATCAATCCTCCACAATGGATGCTAGGTCAGTAGCAACTTCACAGCAAAAAACTTTATTGCAAAGCTCAAGGAGACAGTCAAGGGAGAAAAGAAATGAGGATGTTCTGGTTTAATATCAGCTGGCAATGAAACACCACACAGCCGCTCACTCACTCCCCCTAAACCCAGCAGGATGGGGGGAAGAGGATTGGAAGTGTAAATATGAGACAATTCATGGGTTAAGATAAGAACAGTTTAATAACTGAAATATAATATAATATTAATAATGTAATGAGAAGGAAAAGGAATTTTAAAAAGTGATAAAAAAAACCAAGAAAAACAATTGCTCACCACCAACCGATGCCCAGCCGGTCTCTGAGCAGTGACCCCTGACCAACCTTCCCTCAAGTTTATATGCTGAGCATTGACACCATTCGGTCTGGAATGTCCCTTTGGCCAGTTGGGGTCAGCTGTCCCAGCTGGGTCCCCACACAACTCCTCGTGCACCCCCAGCCTCCTCACTAGCAGGGGGTATGAGAAGCAGAAAAGCTCTTGACTCTGTGTAAGCTCAGCCATAGCTAAAGCATTGGTGTGCTGTCAACATTGCTTTTACCACAAATTCAAAACACAGCCCCATACCAGCTCCTGGGAAGAAAATTAACTCTACCCCAGCCAAAACTGGCACAGAGGACAAGAGATCTCAAAACAAGTTTACTCCTGTATTAATAAGAAACCTCAAACTTGACAGTCAGGAACACAGCCATTATGTTATCAAATATTTTACCYATTTTGAATGAACATTGCTTCTTTGTAGAAAGTTCATTGATATAAGAATATGCCTGGCAAGTACTGCTCAGGATCCTTAAACAACCTAAAGCAATGATATTTTGCTCTAACTTTCTTCTCAGGCAGTTGAGTTGGAAGTCCTGTCAGAAAGAGAAAATTATTTGCCTCTATTCTACAAAATTTTCTGAAAATTTTGTGATAAGCTTGCAAAAGGTTAAATATTGTTAAAAATTACTCTGAAATACAGAAGTCAGCTGGTTTATAGTTAGCTTTATTCACACTCCTTTGGTCTAAGACTATATGCTAGGAGAGATTTCTTTTCACTATATAAGATTTTTTTTTTTGCTATATGTCTTGTCAGAAATTATTATTATAATCCCACTTGCACTGTGTAAAGAGACTGTAACTGGTTTCAAGTGTTATAGAGCAAAGAAATTAGTAAGAAAAGGGGTCCAGACTCATGTATAACTATATTTACTTTCAACGGAGTGTTAATTTTTAAAATTTCTGCTTGACGGTAGATTCGTTAACAACAGTCAATCTTGAATGAGGCATTCAGACATTGTCAGTATTTTTCTGGGTGTTAAGCTTCTAGTGGTTTGGTTTGTGAAAGAAGTTAATTTTTAATGGGTGTGAACAAATATACATATTAAAACTTTGTGTTTTCTCTCTAAAAGGGATTTTCATGCCATTAATATTCCTTTGATATCTGTCATACGAGACAATATTTGAATATAATGCCAAGTCACCCAGTTTGACTAGGAAGTATGCTGAACAGCTGATCTTTCAAGATTATCCCTAAAAGAAAGAGGGAGCTGAGTCAATATTAGAAATAGATATATATCTCTTGCCTTTTCACTCTGCTCTGTGTGGTTGTAATTTTTTTCACATAATTATATTGTTGAAACACTGACCTGATTGCAGCACTGGCAGCATTTTAAAGATTTCAGTGTCTAAAGGCTAAGCATTAAAACTTATCCATGCTTTTTCAGACATTTCAAACTGAAAACTTCCCAAAAATGTTAGGGGGGAAAAAAAAAAAGATAATTCCATGCTATTTCTATCACTTTCTTATTTGTGTCTAGGTGTATATTTTGCATAACGAAATTATTTTGTTTTTTCTATTTTATCTCAGTGCTCTTTCACTGATTTCACTAAGAATATACAGACAGGCACAAATTAAATGAGACCAGAGGTGAGTTTTATGCTTCTTTGTCTAAAACAAATTACTGCTATTCCATATAATGTACATGTTGGGGATTTTCTTTGTTTAGGACCTACTCCCAAATTAGACTAAGGCAGAAAATTCAAGTACTTGGAGTCACTTTGTTATAATATTGCAAACTGTAAACTTGGAAGTGTAAGTCCAAATGATATGATCATTGGTGCAGGGAGAGGGGACAAATTTAAAACCATTAGTTATAGTAATTTTTCTTAAGTATCTGATTTCAAAGCTTTTTGGTCAGGTTTTCATGACCAAATGTTTTCAAGATTCTACATATAAGCCTGAGACACATCTCTATACATTTCTTACAATAGTGCTGAAGAACAACAGTATTGAAGTATCTGTGAGACATTCATGAAGATTTGTACCCCAGCAACTGTATTCTTCAGCAAGAAAATATTTTTTTCTTAAATTTATAGGGTTTTTTATGGGTAGTTCATAAACTCTGCCTTGACTTCTGAATTGTCAGGTGGTCTCTGCACAGTGGATTTAGAATAAAGTCCCTGCTCAGGGGAAACGAAAGGATGTCATGGGAATCAGAGAGAGGGAGGTTCAAAGGATGTCCTGCTAGACACATCATTGCCTTCTCACCCACTGTTTCTCTGCATTAGCAGGAGAAGACCAGGCTAACATAACTCTGGGAAGCAGCTGTGGAGCCTTAAGGCTTGTTCACACATCCCCCTCTGACTGCAGCTGTGCAGGCAAAAAAATAGCGTTTTGTTCCAGCCTGCCTCGAGTTGCCAGCATTTTAACCTTCCCAACTTCATTTGAACTGAAGCTTAGCAGGGAAGGTTCAGATGAGTGGTCGATTTCCAGGGGCAGTAACCTATGTGGAAAGGGACAGTGACAAAGAGCTGGCAGGGGAGTGAGAACAGAAATTTCTGCATGCAGAGCAAAATCATGTGTCAACAGCCTTGCTAAACAGGGATTTCTCCATCTCTTTGAAGTTTGCTTCACTACTAAGGCTAAGAGCTTGTCTCTATTACATCATTTATGTCTTGTGATTCACCACGGGTAAATTAATGCAGAAAAAAAATATTTTCAAATACTTTTTAATTAAAGAATACTTGCCAAACAAGTATTTAAGTCTGTGCTTTTGAGTGCTAATATGAAAATATCTGGATCTGATAATATCCTGCGTACTATGGAAGTCTTCACCTACATTCACGAGAACTTTGTGTGGATGGATTTTAGAGAAGTCTTAACTTGCTGCTTTCAATTTTTCTGTAAGTATTCAGTGTTTAAACACTTTGTAAACGTGAGCTTCTTAAATTTTTTGAGATTGAAAATTGAAAGTAAAATTTGTTCTCCGAAGGCATAAAATCCATGATTATAAATACTGAAAAATATCTTTACTTTAAAATGTAAGGGGAGGAATGAATTTTGGAATTAAATACCAGGAATACAATAATCCCATTCTTTCAAAACCTGAAATAATCCACTCAGCATCAGAGACTTATTAAAGTGGAATGGGTTTCAATATAATTAGTATCCTCCAGATTCATCTGTGAATTGAATTCCTTAATCCTTGTACCCTTTGATTTGAATTGAGTTCAATGGTGAAGAAGCTTTGTCAGTCATGAATAGCAGTTTTGTACTATACTTTGTCCTTTCCCTCAAAAAAGCCAATAATCTATCACAACTATGTTTAGGAATGTATAAAGGATTTATTCTGACTGCTTTATGAGACAGTTGCCTCCAACAAATTCGTATAGACATAGGATTCTCTCACAAGACCAATGCACAGACAACCAATAATTAACTTTGTCAGGTGGCTAGCAGCCATAACCAATTATGTTTCAATGCAGACCTCTTCAGCGTCTTATAAATAAAAAGGAAAGATGCTATAATAATGGAAAGCTGAAAAAATAAATAGAGGAATTATTTACTAATGTGATAAATAACCTATTCCCTATTCAACTGACTTTCATCTTCAGCAGTTTTTGTCTTGCTGATTACAAATAGTCAATACTCTGAAGCAATATAAACAGGACTGAAATGCTTGCAGTTTGTCTGATCTGCTTTTCTGTAACACTGATTTTGCCATTAATTCCTTCCCTACCCCCAGCTTTTCTTTATCCTTCACTACCTCTGCATGCATCAGAAGTGACACACACATTCTCTCTCATGTTAAGGTTAAATTCCCCAAAACTGGCAAAATAAAATTAATTACTTTTGGCTACATGGTCTCACCCTACCCATGTCACTAATCATCCTACTACAGACAAAACAACAAAGGTCAGCAGGGCTCATTACAGATTCTCTATTGCAGTTAAAATAATTCGGGTGCCAGAGACATGCTCTTGCCTGCCTGACTCATATGGTATGACTGTCATCTGAGCTGTCATGTGGGTATGAGCTTCCACAGCTCAAGTAAATAAGACTTCATCCTGTAGCTACTTTGGTGATTCTCCTACTGGCTGATGAATTCTTTGCTGAAGATATTAACACATGCACTCACACCCGCTGTAGCAGCCCTATTGCCGTGACTGATGATAGACACATGAGAGATGCAATTAATATGTGGCCCCATTTAATCACTTACATAACAAAGCTGATACAGCTGGACCCAGAGGACCATATTAGTAGAGAGCTGTCCTCTGCTGCAGCAGGACACTTGCTGTGTATCGCGTGTGCGCGTGTGCGTGTGTGTGTGCGTGTGCGTGTGTGTGTGTGATTCTGCTTAGCACAAACACCAAGAACCACAAGCATGCTACAGCTGCTACTCGTGTGCCTGCATTTTCTCTCGAGAGGAATTGGTCCCCATCCTCACAGAGCTGTCATGATCTGGCTCATCTCAGACAACTATGGCTAGACTGAACTTGTTTGCTTATATTTTCTGTTTGTTGATCTGTCCTTTGATATTTAAGCCTCAAATTATTGCTATGACTGTAAATTATAAATGCTTAACCTCTTTCTTGCCTCAGTGTTTCATCCTAAGAAGTGAAGTCTTTCTGTCGCTAAGGAATGAAATACAAAACTTTAACTTGAGACTAAACCAGACTCTGTATGTCATACTTTTTTAACTGACACAGTTGGTCAGCAAGAGCTTTCTTCAGTACTCAGGCTCGATGGATGCTCTTCCTATTCAAAAATGTAGTGCTTTCCACAGAATCAACTCTAAAGTTACCTGGCTTCCAATTCAAATGGGTTCTACAAGGTAGAAAAACCAGCATTGTTTCACAGTGTTCCTTGAATGGAACATAGAGTCATCTGAGGTGTATGGAAGTCACCGACATATTAACATAAAAGGTTCATGGTAAATGTACTAGGTTTTGCCAAAAGGAAGCTGATTTCTCTCGTAACAGTCCTCATAGTGGTGATCTTGGCATCTCTAGCTAGAAGGCTCTTGACACATGACTGTTTTGGCTACTGCTGAGCATTGCTCCCACACAGCATCAAAGCTGCCTCTCCAACATCCCCCCCCACTCCAGTAGGATGGGGGTGGGCAAGAACTTGGGAGGGGACACGACCATGACAACTGACTCAAGCTGGCCAAAGGGATGTTCCATACTGTATGAGGTCTGATTATCAAAAAAAGCTAAGAGAAGGTGTGAGGCAGGGGAGGGAGGGAGAGTAGATGTTCGTGTTTCATTATTGTGACATTTGTCTTCCAGAGTAATTGCTGCATGTGCTTAACCCCTATTTCCTGCAAAGTGGCTGGACACTGTCTGCTGAGGGGAAGTGGAGAATAATTCTTCTGCTTTCCTTTGCTTTTGTGTGAAAACTTTGCTTTTTCTTTATTAAACTGCCTTTTTCTTGACCCGTGAGTTTTTTCCATTTTATTTACTTCCCACCCTCTTGCTGAGGGGGGAAGTGATAAAAGACCTAGGTGGGCACCTGGTATCCAGCCAAGGTCGTCCCACCACAGTGTACAATCAGAGTAGTTTAAAGGAAAAAAAAAATATCAAACATCCAGTCAAACTTATAATTTTATTCCTACTCTACTTTTGTCTCTGCTTTTGTCATTCCTATTTCTTAAGTGTGTCAGGATGTAAAATTGTCATGTTTTATCTTCCATGATGCACATCTGATTATATTTTCAGATCTGTTATTACCTCTTGTTATCTTTTGAAGGCAACAGGCCAGATTATCCATGAAATACATGGACCTTGTAAGACTGTAGTGCATTTGCTACTCTACCCAAGGGACTGTCTTACTGGATCCCAGTTTTGGAACCATCATTCCAGGTGGCCTTGATAACTTAATTCTTCAACAATGAATGATGGTTTTGCATGAGCCACAAGTGATGTTTTATATCTATCAATGAATAGTAATTTTAAAATTGTAACTTTAGAGATTTTTTTTTGGATCACTGTCCAGAGTCACGGATTCTCGGGATGTTTCTAGTCTTTTAACTCAAACTTTTTATTACTTTCTTCCCTGTTATTAACTTCTGAAAACACTCCATCTATTCTGATTTTCATGTGAGCATGAATTCATCATAGTCTGTGTGTTTACTTAATTTCATTTGTCTTTCAAATTGGTTTATTTATGAGTGTAGGCTGTTCTAGTTGTAGGCTGATTAATATTAATCTTGTCATCTGCTGCATTATCATATAGTCAAATGATAGCAATATTCATTCTGACTTTATGTTTTGGATGTAAGCATTCATTTTTTTCCTTCTTACTGCACACATTTTTTCACCCTTCTCCATATGTTAGAATTCAAACATACACTTGTAATGACAAACAAACAAAAAAGAAAAAGAATATCTGATGAAGATGCAAATATCAAAAGCATTAATGAGGGAAATTTGTCTAAATTTTGCAACACACTAAAAAATCAAAATTGAAACAACATAGATTTAGGCACACCAGGGAGTTTAGATAACAAATAACAACAGGACTTAAATGTGTCATGATGGAAATGTGAAGAGCATGAATACAGAGAGATTCAAGATCATAGCAAAAGAAAAGTTCACAGTGTTGAAACTACCAGCCAATGCAGTTTTAAACAAGGCTGTCCATGCTTGTATTGGTATGTGCTTCTACCAAATCTGAGAAACTATGTACAATTGGGAGTGGGAAAAAAAGGAATTGGATACCCAGCACTTTGGCATAGTGTAGACTTTGGTGTAGACTTTGGTGTAGACTTCGGTGTAGACTTCGCCAAAGCCTTCCGTCGGACCTTGGACTTCACAGAGTGACAATGCCAAACACCAGCAAGGGTTGCCTTTTTCAGCACCACGAGCTAAGTCAATACACCACTTAGACTCCTATGAGCTGACACAGCTCTGCTCTAATGGGAAGGCAACTCTGACTGTACTACTGTGGGTAAATATACCACTATGCAATTTTGTGTGAGACTGTGACCCTGTGCATACGCTCAAAGAAGCTCTTGCATGAGCTATGGATTCCTGGAGACTCTCTCAGTTTCCCCAGTAGTTCCTCTGGTTTGAGACAACCCCCTGCACCACACTGGAGTGCTCTGCTGTGAATTGGGCCAGCACCGGAGCTGCTCACCTCAGAGACTGAATTTCTGTGATCCCTAAGAAGCAATGGGCAGCAGCCCATTGCACTGTTTCATGCATTGTTTTGCTCATGGCCTTTAGATCCTACAATACTAATTAACTCAATAAGAGAGACAAAAATAACAGAACAAAGAAAAAGCAGACAAGCATTATCACATCCTGTGTGTGGATGAGTGACTCATCCTGAGGTAAATCTGTTTTCCTCATCCAGATGTGAAGTAAGGTTGTGAAAGTCTTCAGGGGTAACAAATATTCTCAGCCCAGATATTCAAATGCTTAGGTAGCTGCAGCACTGAATGGATCCTCATAAATACAAAGAATTACTGGTCGATCAGGCAGGATAAATCCAGCAGCTCTCACTGAAAATCATTCTGTATATTCCAGGTCAAGAGTACAGTGTGCATTAGTATGTTTTAATGGTCAAATAAATACCAAAATTGCTTATATATTCTTGAGAGCTATTTACATGCACTTCTAGACACTCATAATGTACTCTTGCCATAGGTCTATTCTAAAATGAGCTTCTAAGAGACACACAGGCTTTTTTCATGTTATGCAAACCTATTTTTTTGAYCATGTAATGAAAAATAATTCTCAGTGCTTGATACTGCCCTAAAAGAAGGTGAAACACTATTCTGTAGTTTCTTCTTTGAGGAAACATAAAAACAAAACAAAACAAGACACCAAAAACACCAAACCCAAACCCAACCCTGACGAATCTGAAGTCATGGAACTAGACTATAGAAAACACACATTCATAGTAACTCTGTGATATTTCTCTGATATATCCCTTCTTATCTGTTTCATTGTCACAGTAAAAATTTAAGCCCTGCCCCACAAAAATTATACTGAAATAATGTTCTTTAGTGGCACAGTGCAGTGACATGAAGCCTTCACAATTCTGATGAAGGAAATGATGAGACAAAATGTTTTCTGGCATAGTAACATGGTTAGTGATGTGACAGGAAAGTCAAAGGAATTTTGCCGTGTAGTTTTTAGCTAACTTGGTTTCAGCAGTACAGGGAGAGGCTCCTCATTTAAATTTTGTGTATGTATTTATGATATGCAATTCATAGATAGTAGATTATTTGGAGGTTCTTTTGTGCCTACTATTGAAGTTTATCACAGTGTTAAAAAGAAGATATGAAGTGTACAAGGCACTCACTGAGTTAAGTGTAATGGAAGAGAGAAGTTACTCCCCACTTTTATGAATCACAGTCACAACAGTGTATTTCCAATTTGTAGGTACATTAGTTGTAAGAAAATTAGATTTCCTATTTCAACTAATGGTTTAGCTATATAATGTGCTCAATTTTAAGTAGCTCTGGTTCCAGTCCATCAATTCCTCCCATCTTATTAATATTTAAATTCAATAACTGTTTTAATACTATTGATTTGTGAACTTTCCATATTTTAAATTGACTCTCTTGTGAAGATTTAAATTACATCCTGTCTCTTCTCCATTTTCATTCCAGACTAATGCTTCCATGGGAACATATGAGAGAGGAAACAGAAGCATCTGAAAAAGCACAGAGATTTCTGTTGATGGAATTTCTCTCTAGCACATGGATGAAATAACAAATAATTTCACCTCATTATTTTTATGTATTACTATCATCATAAAATACCTATTTTTGCAGCTTCCCTGATGGATCAAATCTACTTCAACTGTTTAGGTATATGAAAGTAAATTGAATAAAAAAAATAAGCAATCCTGTGAAAAATCTGGTAACACAACAGGGACTCTAGGATTTCAACTACTTAACTCTAAGTCCACCAGCATTCTTAAAAGMCATATTATTCAAAAATAGTATGAATATCCATACAAATGTCATGTATTTTCATTATTATTTTGAGGTTTTAAATCTCTGAGATCTATTTACCCTTCTACAATTATATAAAATTAGATTTAGTAGAAAGGAAAACAGATCAGATTAAATAAATCCCAGTGAAGATTTATGTCACACTTAAAGTAAACCCTTTTGAATATGAAAAAAAGTCATATTTCTTTCTAAATATTTTTTGTTTCACATGCATAATAACTTAAACAGTCCACCTCAAATGATTTTTTTTTTTTTCTGCAGAACAGGCATAATTTAAGAGAAAAATACTTTTATTTTGATTTTTATATCCTGGTGGCCCAAGAAATCATTAATCACATAGATTACCAACATAAAGTGGTTGCTCATGACAAATTTGTTTACATAGCTTGCAGAAAATAATATGCCATAGTAATTTTTTTTGTATTCTAAACAAAAGAATATTATTAAAATTGCAAAAGTCAAGAACCCCAAGGTTAGCAAACATAACCTTACTTTTTCCCATTGGTGCAGTCAACTTATACTAGAAGCTCTAATTCTATATTTGCATAGTCTTTCTTCCTTGACTCATCCAATGCACCATTATGGCTGTAGCTATAACTGACAAGCACAAGCAATCATCATTCCAGCACCTCCTGTCTGTGCCTTAGTATCATATTCCGGCACCTTAGATCTGAAGTTGAAATTCTGCGTGCATAGATTTTCCTTAGAAGTGTGAAAAGAGAATCGCATATGTGAGCAAAACCCGAACCGTCTCCTCCTGCTAAGGATTGCTCTGGTACAGAGCTTTAAGTGGCTGTATGCAGGAAGTTTTCCTGTGCTTTCCTATGAAATCCCTGCCACTGTCTGTTTTTGAAGAGTTAATGTTAACACAAGCAGAGCATGGGAGAGTTCAGAAATCCTCTAGCTTGCTCAGGGAGATGACCCAAAATGGACTGCAAGGAGCCATTCAGCTAAAACGATCCACCTTGTGACTGATATCTAATAAAAGCCAAGTCTGCACAAGGGCAGACACAGTATGTGATGTCCAGCAACTATACAAATAGGTAAGATTTCCTGTTCCCTCAAATGTTTTGTTAGGCCCTCAGGAAGGTTAAAGGTATGGAGCTGACCTGAGTCTGAAAGCCTGATCTGTGCAAGCTTTCATACTCTCTCAACGGCTGCTTGAAAGAGTCAAGTTACTTTTTTCTTCAATGGCACAGTCACTTTCATCCTGATCGGAGGCAGTGTGAGCGTTGGGTAAATTAAGAAGGCCTGTGCTGTTTAGACAGACTGCTCCAAGCACTTCAGTGAGACTGTGCTGAATTAGTTTTGGCTGGCTGTGGTTCTAAAAGAACATTCAGAGACAGAATTATTTTTTAGCTCCAAGCTACAACATATAATTTATGGTTTTCATTTCAAATTCTAAAAAGTGGCAGAAGAGGTGGGGGAAGTTGAAGCAAAGAGTTGGCGGGGTGTGTGGGGGGCAATTATATGTCAAAAGATCTAAAACAATGATATTGATCTGGCATTAATTGTGACWTTTTTTTATATTCTGAAGATGTAAATGTTTGTAAAATGTCAGTTTTGCCCTCAGTTTAAGTTAAGCAAGAGAGAATTCAGATCACATTCTGCTTGCGTCTCATTTTGCTACTGAAAGATGAGTAAAGATGAGACTGTCCATCCAAAGTGTTATTTTCGGTAGTGAATTAGAATTACACACTGAGTTGAAATCGTCACCTCACTGAAATCAAATTCAAAACTCCCTGTGGAAGGTGACTGTTTCCACGTGAAGTGAAAGAGCTTCTAAAGGATAGAAGCCTCAGCCTAGTGTACCTGAAAGTCCTAGAGGCTGGACAGACTATCAGATAGAGTTAATGCTCCCTGAAAGAAGGAGAAGGTTCAGCCCCTATTTGCACACAAGGTATATGATCTAATCTCTCAAATTTCATAGGAAGTCACTAAAGCATAAATAGGAAATRAAGACAAATATGCTACATCATTACCTTGCCTTAAATGGGTGGATGCACAAGGAAAGGAGCTGTTTGTGAAGTCCTTATTTTTGATATTATTCATTATTATTTTTATTATACATTCATTCATGCATTTTACAATTAATAAGAAGTGGGTGGACCCATCCAGCATAATAATCCCTCTAAATATAAATTACTTTAGGGACATCAGGTTGCCTGCATGCACTCAGCATACCCCATATACATTCCACATTCCTTCTTTGGCAGTCTGAATCCCAGATGATTAGAAAAGTAAAACACTATTTTAACTCCTAACCTTAAACATTGAGACCAGCAATACCTGGATGAGCACAGAAGTTCCTGGGTTTCAGCATTAGATTGATCCATTAGATCATACTGTATTGTGTCTTCTGTTCATTAATATTTCTTCTCCATTCTCTAGGAGGAATTACAAGCATAAATCTTCTATGCACTGGTGATAGAAGTCTTTCTTTCATCTTAGTGAATACACATTTGCTACCTTGTGTTCAAACAGGTTGATTTTTACTTTAAAGACTCATTACATTGCATTATACAAGAAAGTGTTGTATGCCTTGAGCTATATTTATGTGTGCTAGAGTATGTAACAAATAGTATAAGGATATGAAAGATTAATAACAGGAAGGTTATGACATCTCTTCCTTTTCAAAAAAGCATTTTTCAATTTTTCTCATGACTTGTTTATCTCTTAGAAATGCAGAATCAGTCATTCCATGGTGGAGAGATATAATTCTATGACACAGGGATAGCAGTTCATATCCTCTTTGGTTAATGATATTTAATATCTGATCTGATTGGTCCTAGTTTCAATTCAACACCAGTTGTGGTTATACTAAAGTCTAACTATTTTTAATACAGTAGTAAATATTTATAAACTTCACAGAACCAATATTTAAATCTGAAAGCCATTTTTTCAAATGCTTAGATTTTTTTTCCTCTCTGTAGTTCTCATTCATATTTTTTTTTATATTTTTAATAATGTTTTTCAAAGCTGTCCTAAATTCCTTGGCCATTTTATTGGCCCATATTTGGGCAAGAAATATAAGAGTTGTTCCATAAGAATTCAACTTCAAAGTATAAACTTCCATCAACTTCTGTTGGCCTGAGATCAGACATTAGAACCATGTTTTCAAGCTGAACACAGAGAAGCAGAAGCCTATATTACTGGTGCACTCCCCAAAGTCAGTTGGGTGCCCAGATGAAATAACTTGCAAAATTCTTAGTGCCTGAGTTTAGTTCACTGGACACAACCTAACAAGATGCTCAGACATGCTTTAATGCATTTCAAAATGCTTCCGTGGCTACCCGTGTACTTGAAATTCTGCCTACGTGCATGCCCACGTGCACTCCTGGAACGAGGTCTATCTTTAGTAAGGTAATAGCTGTTTCTACTTGTTCAATTTCCCTTGCATCTCCAATGGAAAGGAAAAAAAAGGCATTGCCAAGCAAGATTTAAATCATACACATCAAGATCCTAATTTATCCACCTCTGAAGAAGCCTCTCTGTTCCTCTGTGGAGTATACATAGGAAGGCTTGATAGACTAGCATATTAACTTTGATATCTAAGTACATATCTTTTGCCAATGTTCAATATCCTGTAAGATTCCTGTTTTAGCAATCTGGCTGAAAAACCATGTGGGAGTGGGGAACAAGAAATGGCGTCATAGGCACTCTGAGTGCTACAGCTATGTGTGACTGTCTCCAGCTGTGGCTCAATTAGATAATTTTCAGAGATCACGCAACACTTGCCCAGTGTGTGTGTGTGGCCTTCATAATTCAAGCAAATTTCTATTCCTTTTTTGCCTACACACAGAAAAATGGTTAATTTTTTTCCAAAGTGATGCGTTCTTAATATAGTTGTCATTACTTTAAATGCTTTCATAATAATACTGCATTGTGTGGCAGGAAACAGAAAGGAGGCCAGAAAAGAACACTGGATGAAAAGCAGATGAATGAAAGCTTCAGTGCTGCTTTTCAAAAGATGGAACAAAATTTCTTATTCTCAACAAATTAAACCAGCATCTCAATTAATTCTTCTATAGATTAATGAAAAAAAGTCAACACAAGTATTGAAGAAAACACACCTGCTTTACCTTTTAAGGCAGCTATGATGGTTAAATGAGTATGTACAGGAAGGAAATAGTAATGCAGTGCTGGGAAGCAAGAATTCCTGTCCTGAGTATGAGTATAGCGCATGCTGTCTGTGCTGCTGGGCTGTTTGTTTCCTGTCACATCCCTCTCCCTGGGGCAGGGTAGCCATTCCATGATATATTTCCAGCAGAAATAAAAGCCGTACAAAGACAGTTTCTTTCTCTTTCGCTGTTGCTTGTGTCCAGCCCCTCTGCTGGAATTCACTGATTTCTGTTGCACAGATGCAACTGTCTCTTTTAGGCTGTGCCATAAGCCAAAAGAGAAATATGACTTGGAAAGTCACTTCCAAACTACTTGTTTAATTCAGGATATTTCACTGATCTGATTTACGGTCCATCCTGCAGGCAGCCAGCTGAAAAGCAAAGGTGTAAGTGCACAGCCTCCTCAATGAGAAGAAGAGTATGGGCAGGAACCTCTGCAGTCAGCTTCGCTCCTCAGGAAAACAATGCACACCTACAGGCTTTATGGAAAAGACAATCAGTATCCCTCAAATAGTCCCTGTTTTGTGCTGCAAGTATGTGTCTGCTGTTGAAGTAGATGATCTTTGTAAGTCCCTTCCATCTGAAATAGCCTATTTTCTTCTGTAGTACATCAGTGTCTGCAGAAATAGTACCCTTACTATTGCTCTGACAGTAGCCTATCAAAAAATACAGTCTTTAGATTATTAGTATATAATTAGCTCTGTGGATTTATTTTCTTTTTCATATTTGTTTCTCTATGACCCTAAATCTGTATTAAGAAGAATTTAGCATATTGGAGACAACCACAGTCATAATATCAGATTCTTATGTGTTTTGGGCAGTCAAAATTTTGAAGGGGCTTTCTAAGAGACACAATATTAGTAAGACTGCTGTTAAGAAGTATAAACTCACCTTTCCCGTGTTCCATTCCAGCTGTATTGTCATGTTTYGTCTTGAAAAGACAAAAATGAGGGCTACAGAAGTTAATAAAAGATTTGTACAATTCTTCTGATATGTAATTTATAAATGATGTAATAAACTTAAGTGTTGGTTCCAATAATCAAGAACCCAACCATTTTAAAAAATAATTTAAATTTACTGAGGAGACGTGAAAGCTACAACACAAGGCGGAAGAAAGTATTCAAGTGCATTTGCATTATTAGATGTGTCAAACAGATAAGCTTGTGAAGGAAAGAGATAGCACAGAGATAACAAAAGTGCATATCTACATATTTATCATATTTTCTTTCCCTATAAATACCTTGTATGCTTGATTCGTATTTTATTGAGGTTCAAAATGAAAAACATAATATGAGTTCTTACACAGATGATGGTGAGGGATAAAAAAGTGGGTTGAAGAATGAATTTTGGCACAATAGTTATTGAATGAAGTTGCAGTCAATTWGAGGCCAGTACCCAAAAAATTGCTTCTTAGAAGATGAGTCAGAATGCACAATTATGCTGGAGATAACGCCTCAATTTTGATAACTGAGGGAGATGATCAGTGGAAAAACCCTATATGATGGCTAAAACCAGACTTACTTCACAGGTATACCCTATTGCTGAATTAATACATTTTGTCCTTTTTTAACTTTGTATTCATACGATCATAGAAAGGTTTGTGTTGCAAGAGACCTTAAAAATCATCTAGTTCTAAATCCTCTGCCTTGGACAGGAACATCTTTCACTTGCTCGAAGTCCTATCCAGCCTGGTCTTGAACACTTCCAGGCATGGGACATCCACAGCTTCGCATCTCCAGGAAAACTTCGATTTTGTACCTARTATTTACCATAAGAAAACACATATATATATATGTATGAACATACATATGAAGAACTTTAATCCTTTATTTCATCTGCTGAGATAAGATATTCCAAAATGAACTGAGTCGTACTGTGTTGCCTTCATTCCCTAAGAAACATCAGTTTCATATGCATCAGTCAGCAGGTATCGTTTTTAGGCTGTGCCACCCAATATGTGTCTTGACTTTTGCTTTCTTCCTCAGTCAGCAAGTGTGGATAGTAAGGATGCTGGTCTCAGCTGGTCCATTGATTAGAAAGAAGCTCCTGTGACAGGTGCAAATGTGCATTTTATGGAGGAGTAAGAAACGCTAAGGAGACAGTCTCTGGCACAGGCATGATCCTGACAGGGCATGGGCCAGCTGAGGACTTGGGGCAGCTCAGAGAGCACAAGCACTAAGGGGATCTCAATACAGTAACCATACTTTCTCACCCCAGGGGCCCCACAAAGCACCATCATCTATCGGTACACCAAGCTGCTGTCAGAACCAAAGATTAGCTTAAGACAGTTTTTGCAATCTCTTGGGGTTTTTTGTTGTTTTCTGTATAATTACAAAAATATAATTGATTAGTCATGCAGTGACCTCTTCCTTGGAAAATGCAAGCCCTTCATAAATACATTATCATTTGGTCCGGGGGGGTTGTTAGTGCTATGTGGCATGCTTGTGTATTATGGACTGAATTTTGTTGGATTTTGAGTTTAATGAATAGTTTGGCTGTTTTTAAATGTGTTTACGTCTTGCCAGTAGTTGCCATCTTTACTCTCCCAGAAGGTGAACACAGTGAAAAACCCCAATCTAGATTTTACCAAGTGTTTTTCACTGGTCAGTATTACAAAATTAATAAATTGGCTATCTATGCCTGTCAATAAAATGTATACATCTGGAACTTTCATAGCTTAGAGTCTAGTTTCATAACCTTCAGCCCTCCAGTACCTCCAGAAGGGATCCTACAAGAAAGATAAAGAGACGCCTTTCACAAGGGCATGTAGTGACACGACAAGGGAGAATGGGTTCAAACTGAAAGAGAGTAGGTTTAGATTAGATATTAGGAAATATTTACTGTGAGAGTGGTGAGACACCGGAACAGGTTGCCCAGAGWAGTTGTGGATGTCTCATGTCCAGAAGTGCTGAAGGCCAGGATGGATGAGGCTTTGAGCAACTTTTCTTAGTGGCAAATGTCATTGCTCTTGGCAGAGGGGTTGGAATTAGATGGTCTTTGAGGTCTCTTCCAATCCAAGCCATTCTGTGATGCTGTTTTCATTGAATTTAGTAAATATTTGTTTCTCCAGATACTAGATGGGAAGGTTAGAAATTTTTTCCTGACCATAGTCAGAATGGTCACCAGCATGGCAGTAGGCATTTATCATGAGAACATGGGGTGAAGAGGTATATTATTGTGTTGGCATGGTGTTTAAAAAGATGTGGTGCTTGGGATAAACTTCACTTCACATGTAGAGATTGACTGGAAATACAGAAGATTACTGCTGTATGCACATAGAATACAAGTCAGGCATGTATCCACTGGTCCAGGGGATGAGCTTAAGATTGCAAGTCTCTCCTCTGAATGCACAGATGTTGAGGAAAGACCATCAGGTGCCCCACCTCCATTTAGATCCCCTCCTGGTACTCCATTCTAACTCAAAATCCTGCTCTAATTAATCCCATTTCTTCTCTGGGAATTTTCTACGGTTAGTTCAGAAACACTGCTTCTCTGTTTTCTTTCAAAAATCTGTCTGTTACTTGGCTGACAGAACACCTGAATATACTTTCAGGCAAGAGGCGTGTGTGTATACTTCTTACTGAATAGCTTTTTTCAGCTGATTTCACCTCTCTGTTTATAAGCCCTCTGTGAACAGATTGTGAAAGTCTCAACAGCACTTTTTCCATTTAGAGTAATGCAGCATTCCTTTTCAGGATCATTTTCATGGCTTACTGATAATGCCACAGCACTTTCTGCCTTGTCAGAACCTGTCACTATCCCTGCACCCAGCACTCTAAACATCAAAATGATTTGCAACCAATTTACTGAAAAGCTCAAAATGTCTTCTAAAGTAATCTCCGCCACTGGAAAAATGCCATTTTCTTAAGAGGCAGCTTCATATTTATCAAGCTTTATAACACTCATATATAATAGATTGGGCATAAGACTACAATAGTTCACACTCTTAAAGATTAGGTGAGAATCCTAGAAAGGAGTGGATGATTAAAGCCTTGATGAAATCTGCATTAATTGAAATATGCAGGTGCTATGTTTAAGTCACTTGAATGGAGCCCCAAATAGTTAATGAGACTAAGAAACTTCAGTTAAAATATAGGTGTGCAGTCTGTGTGGTGCTACATAGTGGCTTCCATTAGTTGTTCATGTAGTAACCTGGCATCAGTATATAATTACAGATCCAGCTATTAAAAGAGCTGTGTAATTTCCTGACTAGCTGGCACTCTTTTTTTCTACTGCAGACTACAAAAGACAACAATTACGTGTAATGGAATATAATCTCTATTGACATTCATAGGAATTCAAGGGAGAATTGCCACTATAGCAAGAGTGTAAGGACTATATTGGGTTGTACCAATGATCAGTCTAGCTCAGTGTCCTGTTTGTTACAATGGGCAATACCAAATGCTTAGAAATAGAAAGAAAGTAAGACGAAGGTCAAAGACGCAAGACGTGTTTTTTCCTCATATGCCTTTTAAATCTCAGCAATCCACTGAGATCTGCTGTGCAGAAGGTTACAGCCCCTCTCATCACGTCATGCTAATTTGACACCTTGCAAAAGATAAGCTGTTTGAAGCAGTGGTAAAATTGCAGAAATCTTTACAGAAAGAAACCCCCCACCTGAACTCTCTTTTAAAGTTTCCAGGAGTGAAAAAGCTGCCACTGACTTACTGAGATGTCAAATGCTAGCATGCTGTAGTAGAAGCCACATCTCTCAACTGAATTAGTGTAGCTTCTAGTTCCAGTCATTAAACCTTTTTTTAGTGGACTGTGGCACCATATTATCAATTTTTGGATCCTATTGCTGGTACATTTAGATTGTGATTGAATTACTACAATTTTTATCTATTAATTACTCCAGGGGATCTTCTCAGCTTTCTTAAAGTAAGGTTTTTATTTTATTCATTCCAACATTTGATTGGACTCTCAGTAGGGTAAACATATCATTGTTGAAATGTGAACACTAGGACTGGACACAGTATTCAAGGAAGCATGACACCAGTGCCAAACATTGTTCACAGAAGCTCATTGCTACTATCTTATACTGCTGTCTACACCCTAAATAGTTAATTTGCCTTATTACCATTAATAAGAAGACTCCCAGATCTACAACTCCTATCGCTCTGAACCTTGCTTCTAACCCTTAACATAAAAAAATAAAGAGAGTCAGCGTCTTCTCAGCATGTATATTCTCCAAATGTGGTTTCTCTTGTTCCAAAATCAATTATTTGTAACTGGTCTTTTTAAACTCGTCTTGTCCTTAACTTATTAAATAGCGCAATCAATTTGTATTAGTGATCTGTGGTCTGCACAATGCCATGCTGCTCAATAACTACATATTTTAACAGCAACAATCTCATTTTTCTGCTTTGCCAGAGTTTAAAATGTTATGACAGAATATTTATTAAAAATTTTTAGTGCTGCAGCCCCTCAATTCTGTTAAGGACAAACGTGAACTGATACAGCCCCCAGATCTGGCCTTTATCTTTTTCAGAAGAAGACATGTATCTTAAAGCAAGAATGGATTTATGGTCTGATTCAGCCAGTGCATAGTCATCTACACAAACTGGCCATTACTCATATGATTGTTTCTATCTGTTTCACATAGTTTACTTCACCTTTATTCTCTGTACTGTAAAATCCCAACCATTTTGAACTTCCTCTGTACTCCAAGGCAATGAAGAGGAGGCTCAGTGGGGATTACATTGCTCTGTCTAACTACCTGAAAGGAGTCTGTAGTGAGGTGGGGATTGCTTTCTTCTGCCATGTCTCAAGTGAAAGGACAAGARGAAATGGCCTTAAATTATGCCAGGGGAGGTTCAGATTAGATATTACAAAAGAATTTTTCTCTGGAAGAGTGGWCAGTCATTGGAATAAATTGCCCAGGGATGTGGTGGAGTCACTGTCTCTGGAAGTGTTTAAGAGGCATTTGGATTTGCCACTTGGGGATATGGTTTAGGGGTGATTATGGCGGTGCTGGGTTGGTGGTTGGATGGATGATGTTGAATGTCTCTTCCAACCTTGAAGATTCTGTGATTCTGATATTCTGTGATTCTTTAATGTCTGATAGTTCTTCCAAAACTCTTAGATCCAGACTACCTTCATTCATTTTTTCATTCGTTCCCAATAATTTTAAAGGTATTCAGCTCCTGTAGGAGTTTTTAAGACTTTTTATTGGAGTAGAAAGAGCATGATTAACGTTTGCCAAAAGCACTCTATCTGGCATTTTCCCCCTAATGGTATATTTATTGTACATTCACTCAACACTTCTGATTCTGTTCCTTTAATACTTCTAATAATTCTACCCTTTTTCTACTGACTAATGTACCAGCACCAGCTGGTGGCTTCTTTTTCCCTTGTGCTGTGTCAGAGTTTAGGAATGGTATTCCCCAATTTAGTACTCCCACTAGAAAGAAAACCACAAAACACTCCCCTGGCCCCCTTCTAATGGGGGGAAAAAAGGCAGAGATCACAGGTTGAGATAAGAACAGTTTGCTGGAAACAGAAATAAGATGATAAAGCAAGCAAAACCAGCACCAGTATTAATAACAAAAATGTAAAAAGAGAGGGTGATTTATGTGCAAAATGCTCAACAATCCCTGGACAGCGAAAAACAATAGTAGACAGACCCTCTGCCCACCACAATTTGCCCTGACAGGAAAAGGAACATCCTTTCTTCCCAGAAGTGAGAGTCCCTTTCTCTGGCCCCTGGCAATGAGGTAAGATGATATTGAATAACATTAGGGTCTTGGCCGTGCCCTCTCTTGCTGATCTGGGCTGCAACCAGGATATACTGTTAAAAAATCCTTTCATGTTGTCCTTAAACTTTGATGGACGTGTCTTCTGTCCATTTGCTTCCCTTCTCAGTTTCCTATAGTTTATATTCAGTTTTGGTTTAGTTACTCACACCAGTTTCCTTTGTTTTCATCATTACCCTTTAGAAATTCATCATTGCCCTTTAGAAATTAAAAAACCCTTTCAACTTAGGGGTTTTTTCATTCGTTTTTACTGTATCAATTCTTGACTGTGTGATTATTGTTTTGGCACACTTTAAGTTCTCTCAGTTATCATTCACATTTTTTCCCAGCTGATTTATCACATAACTATTAACAATTTYTTAAATCTATCCTCCCTGATACCTTGTGGGAAGTCTGTGCCAATGTATATCCTGTAAGTTATAAAAATGATATATTTTTACAAAAAATGGCATTCCTAAATAAGCAACAGTTCTTTGATAATTTTCCTTTGTGGATCAATATGAGTCTAATAAAAGTAATTCTCAGATATACTCTTATGATATACAAGTAATTAATTTTTTTTGCATTTCAACAGTGAGAGAATGAGAGCTTTATCCCATACTACTCAGTTTGAAAAAAAGCAACAAATGAAGTCTGTTTCTGCCCCTCCCCTCCCCCCCAAATCCTAAGGACCCATATTCTTGTTATTAATTTCTTTTAACCTCCAAACAGGGTAACCAAATACAAACTGCCTATTTGGAATGGTCCCTGTCCAATGTTAACACCCATAACATGCCAGGGAATTGTTTGGAAAAGTACTGGTTGATGAAGGCCAAAACCATGTCAGGGATTTCTCTTAGCTTTTAGCAGAATGGACAATGAAGTCCCAATGTGCGATAAAGTTTCCCAGTCTTTTTGAATTTATTGGCATAGATACAGCCAGAAGGTACCTTTTTTAAGACATCGTGCTGACATACTCCTTAGATACTTTGGAACAAGTGATTTCATGTCTCTAATCTTTCAAGAAAATGTCAGTGATATCACGTTAATAAAAATTACTCAGGAGTTGACTAATAATGTGACACTGTTGCCAGGATTCTTTATGCTAGTATAGCCAGTCCAGGATTTCTTTAATTTCTTACAGTGCTTCAATTAATTTTCTTCTTGATATCTTGGTGCTAAGGAATTTTTATATTTTACCTCCTTTCCACACTCTCCCCTTGTAGATAAGTTAACACTGTCCTTATCAGGCTGGGGAAACCTTCCGGATTTCACAGCTGCTGCTTCTTCTTGAAAGTGGTCCAAAAATACTAGTCTTTCTTTTAAGCCAGGAGTTAATTTCTAAAATCAACCTATTCCTGTTTTCCATTATTCAGAAGATAGGAGGCATCCTGAAATTTCCTGTCCATTCCTTCTTCTTCACAATCCTTCAGAACTATCTGATTCCCAGAAAGTTAAAGCAGCCTTTCTGCTGCCTATTTATTATTAAAGAACTTTTTTTTCCCCACAGAACTGTCTCTCCTTTTGACTGTTCAGATGATCTCTGTGAGCATGTGTAATAGTAACGTATTTGCCTAAAAGTAGATTTTCAGTTGACCACCAAGATTTGAAAGATAGATTTTGCAATTTTCCTTTAGAAACTTCATTGATTTTTAAGTATTTTATATCTTGATTCCAAAATCAATGTTTCTTTAAGATAACAAAAGTTTTTAAAAAGAAACCAAGTCCCTGCAGTCAGAATAAGCTGTTTGAGCTTTGAACAAAGCAGCGTTTTAGGATGAGAATAGTTTACATTATTAAATATGTGAGCTTCTAAATTTTAATTGACTAAAGGGACTAGGAATTATTGCATGAAGACTCTGTGTTTCCTCATAGAAAACACCAACACTGTATTTTTTAAAATAATATTTAAAATGTTCTGGAGTTCATATGTCTTCCCTGTAGATGGTCATCAACATTTCCAAGTAAGTTAGGGGAACCTACCCTGTACCAAAGATGTTACATGATCCTTCCTGAAGCAAGGACAATTGTATGCAAGGAAAAGTAAGAGAACTTAGAAACATTTCTCAGCCGTTTTATATAAAGAAAATCCACCTGAAGACACTTATGGAATGTATGAGTCGAGTTTGAAGCTACAAAATTTGGCATTGTGAGCCACGGCTTGGAAATCAGTACTGGTGGAAAAATACATTGAAGAAGCTGGATAAATTTTCAGGTGGTTAATCCATGCTGAGTTTATTTCTACCTCTGCTACTAGTTTTTTTTAACGGAAAAGTGCTGATGCAGCAGAGGCTGGATCCCTGGCAACCCAGTGCCCCACAGACACAGCAGGTCTATGTCCAGTTACAGAACTACAAGCATAAATAAGAACTTCCACGGACCTTTAGCAGCCTCTCTAGTTGTAATCAGTATCCAATCTAATCTATCTAAGAGCTTTTCTGATTAGGGAGCATATTCATATAAGAGGCCATCATTAAAAGGAGCAACAGGGGGAACTATTATTGTCTAGCATATGAGATCCCTTGTGGATAGCAAGACCATTAGCAAAACAATTTGGGGGCTTTTAGCTAAACACTGAGTGCTGTAACAGCAATGTTTTTCACTAGTAGTCTACATACAATTTCATCAGCAGTAATATTAATGTCTAGTTCTTAATTTTGCTCTTTTAAAAATTCGTAAATTATGCAATGCACAATTTTTACTTGTATTTAAACAAGACCCTTTTATGTAAACAGTGAATTAGGTATGTATATTATAACAACCTAACCAAAATACCAACAAAAATGATATAGTAATGAGACATTTTACCAGCAAACAAGTGGGTAAAAAAATAGGAAAAAAATGTATAACARGAAGAATTGTCTAGAAGAGACAGGAAGAGATAAAAGGACAGGCCACACCAGATATATCTGGCAACCACAACTCATCATTAAATGTCAACTTTGATTTTTAAATGGCATTTGGAGCCATCTGAGAACCAGTAGTCAATTATGCTATTTATGGGGAAAGACTGTGGCAGCTCAGATATCACAGCCTTACTTTCACCCACTATGATGTTGCTTCTCAGTAGTGACCATATACTCAGTTATCTTAGTGGCAAGAACTAAACCAGAGCTTACATCAAGACAACAGCTTTGATCCATTTTAGAAACCCAGGATTCCTGAAGGATTTTTCTTATCTGGTTTCTGACAAGATACCCAGAAGGACTTCCACCCTTCCATATTTTGCCAAAGTCCTTTCTCTTAATTCAGTTATTGTTTTTTAGAAGAAAGGGCGGGGGTTGAGAGGAGAGTAAAAGAGACAGAGAGGTACAAATAGCTTCCCTGCTATGATCAGCTACAGAACAATCAATTAAAAGGAGGTTTCTTTTTCAATTTTAAAGGCTTTGACACTCTACTAAGAGATTTTCATATCTTCTTCATTTGTTGCACAGAGAGCTCTCTAAATATCAGTATTTCCACAGGGAAGAACCAAAGTAGTGTTCGTCCTTTTCTCCTGATCAGGAAATCTTGTGGTATTTTTCATCATCTGTCTCTAATATGCTCTCCAAATAAATAGTAGGAATCATCAGCCTCCTCACTATATATAGCAAGGCTTTCCTGATATCAATAAGCTTAAGATGACAAAAAAACCAGCCTAAGCAGAGGTGAGACAGTTAGAAAAAATATTAATTCCCTTTGCAATGTATGACTAAAATGTGAGACAAAAAGGTCTTTAAGGAAAGTGCTTTAAGGAAAATGAATGAAAAAGCCATTAAGACTGCTGAAGTCTAAACTTTTCTTTCTCCTGAAAGTTTTCTAGTGTCAAAGTGTATGGTTTCAAGGTGAAAAGACAGTAATACTTTTGTGAATAAGCCTCCTTGACATCTGAAAGACTAATCTGACAAGCCTAGTTTTTAATACCAGGTACAGCAGGTAAAGGAGGCCACAAAACTTTACCAGATCACGCAATAGTGAATCAAGAAAAAATGAAAAGACTCATTTAGATGTCTAAGTCTCCCAGACATTCCTTCCTTTTAGAAAGGAATGTCTGTTCTATATAATGCAATTTATCTAGATATTAGCATCATGGTATGTTATCACATTGCATGAATTCTTCATTGTTTGTCATACACTATTTTTTAGGCTTTTTATATACATTCTCTGAGGCAGATTGAGAGATATGTTTAGTGTTCACCTCATTTTCCTTTCAGAGTCAGCACATGGACCTGTTTACAGTAAAAGGGAATTATGTTTCAAGATCATGAACTTAGTATGCGGTTTCGGTCAGTACCACTTACAAATGTCACGTTTACAAGAGATATAAAAACATACAAAGCTAGAGACTAGCATTTTTCTGTGCAAACCCTATATTTAACTAACAACTTTCATGGCTTGATCTCACTTGCCCCACAAAAAAGACATTTAGTTGCTTGCAAAAAGTGACAGGAATAATCAGTCTTTTGACTTTTTTTTTAACTTTGTAGTCTTTACGTAGAGAGAGGTAGAGCAGAGGTAGTGAAAGAATGGTGGTAGACTGATGGGAAACCAATTATGGTTCCCTGTTTCTCAGTATTTGCTTTAATTAAAGCTGTAGGGTTGCAGTATTCTAATTTTGTTCCTTGGGGAGGTACCTAAGCAATCCTCCACCAATTGAGAACAACTCTGCAATACCAAACAGCCTCAGGACACTGCCAGAGAGTATTGCTGTACTTATGAGGCTGCATTAGTCATAGATATTCACAAATAACCACTCAAGTTTTCGGGTACCACGACACCATGTGTTTCGTAAGGCCAGGTATTAAGCATATTTACTGTCTTCATTATGTATGTCTAAATCAGGTGTGATTCAGCTGAACTTCTTAACTTGTTCATGTTAAAACATATTTTGTCTATGTCCCGACTGTACATCAGGATAAGATYAGGGTACAAATTTTTCTTTAGTGTGCCTTGAGTTTTACTGGAACAAACTCAACCACGAGCACAGGAAGGAAAGGAAAACAGTGCCTCCAGTAACCTGGCACCCAAGGGAACAGGGTGGTAGGCCGGACTTCCACAGCTCACCAGTTCTTCAGTTTAGGGAAAAACAAGCAGGTGAAAATGGCACTTAGTTTTTAAGTCAGCTTTCCTCTGAAAGAAAGTAAGAAGAAAGAACAAAAAAAGTAGTTTTGTTTCTACCTTTCACCACTTATAATCTTAGATAACACATACCACATTTGAAAGTAGCTGACAAAGAAAACTGATAGAAGTAGTTGAAGCAGAAATCAACTGGAAACTAGATTTTAAGTTGAACATCAGAAAAGAATCAGCATGATTACTAATGAAATGAATAGTTTGTTTTTGTGGACGAGGGTTTGGGAAATTTTTCTTAGTCAACTCATACTTTGTAGAATACAGCTTTTGCAAGGATTGTGTGTCAGCAAAACCAGAAAAAAAATCCTTCCCCAAATATCTAGTGAGTGCAAAATAAACAAACAGAAGTCATTATCATTCCTCCTCACAACTGGGAAACTTGAGCATATGAAATTGCGTGGTAGAAAAAACATTTTACTTATCTACTTTGTCACATAAGTGGCATCTGTACGTTTGATATCTCAGGAGGATGTTGATTTACAAAATAACTCCATTTAATGAAGGTACAAAAGTGAACAATTTTGTTTGTACTTTCAGTGGAAGAGCAGCAGTTTAGAAGGTTTATTCTGCTTCATAATGATGAATTCAGTGTTCTGAGGTAGGATTTTAAAAAGTTTAAATGTAATGTTTTAAACAGATGCATTCCCACAAGGTAGATATTATGTCTCTATATGCCTATTTAAGTATTCTTGCCTTAAAGTCAGGTGAGGGCTCTTTCAGCTCCTCACCCAGATCCTACCTAGCCTATTTCCAACACAGCTGGAAATCAGAGGTCATTCAGAAGAAAGCTCTGTACAAACTCTTTTTCTGAAACTTACTGGTTGTTTTATAGACTTTTTGGGTTACTGGCTCATTTTTCTTCTGTGATTTATACCTGGAGTTTCCTGTTAGAGCTTTGAATTTCAACAATCAGATTTGACCTGCCCTTCAGATAACTGCCTCACCTCACCCTCATTTCACAACAATCAGGATTCCTTGACATCTCAAAACCAGCCAGACCTTTAGGAAATAAACTTGAAACTTTATTTGATCTTGGCTTCAAGTGCAGTAAAACATGAGGATGCCAACCTCCACTACAAAGTTAGAGGACAGGAAAAAATCGAATCAACAATGTTGAAAATTTATTTCTCACTAGTCATACTTTTCCATTAATACAGGCAAGTGGGAAAGAATTCGTAACTGAATTGTCTTAATATCTTTTGTTGATTTAGCAAATCAATGTAGAAGATGACAAACTGGATTTTATCTCTTCTACTACGAAGTACAGCCAACAGTGGTCATGGCTGGGGCTGCACTTGCTGAGGAGGCCTGTTAGTGGTGCCTTTAGTTTCAGTTTCTACATGGCTTAAGTGGACCAACTCTTCAAGGCTTGGACAGCACAGATGTAGGTAGAGCAATGACCAGAGCAGACACTGCCATCAGCAACTCTAATTTTGGAGAGGTATTTCATCACCTCTCTTGACAGAAATATGCCACAGGAAAGGCAGGATAACTTCTGCAGCTGGCATTTTGTCACAGCATTTGTGAACCAAYGAGCAGCTCATAATACAACTTGTTTGTAGAGAACACTTATGGATTCAAAACTTCTAGAAGCAACATTAAAATGCTCTTGCTTTTCTGATAACCAATCTCTTCCTCTTTGTTTCCTGTCATATACACATCAACCAACAGTATGAATATATGTGTCCTAAATTAGAATATTTACCCTTACCTCTGGCCCTTTCAGAACATTTATATAATTGAGTAGAGAGTCTGAATTCGACTTTATAATTAAAATTAAATATCACTTTTTTCTTCCAGCTATTGTATTAAGTTTTCAGTACAAAGAAGGTAAGAAGGCTGTGCAGCTTAGTGCACTGAAAGCCCTCTTGTTCCTTGCAAGTGAAAAATGAAACTATTCACTTTTTTTTCCCCTGGGAAAAAACCCCAACAAAAACACATGTGAGCAGCAGACTCATTTAAACAATTGATTATTCAGTTTCTAGAGTTAAAGCACACAAGACTTATCTCCAAAGCCATGAAAAAAATATTTTTTAGTAAGAGTCCAAGTAGAAAAGGCATTATTTAATATCTGGAAATAAACCTGCTGGTTTTTTTCTTTTCAATGTTCACTAAACAATGAGAAAAGGTAACTTAAGTGTAAGAAAACATTCAGATTTACCAGAATTTATCCTGGATCAAAACAGTTTTCAGTGTCAAGTCTTTTAATTATGAGTACCTAACATCGGGTTTCTAAAGGCCTTTTTTGGCAATTAAATTTACATGGCATTATTTCCAGTAGCTGTTAAGCAATTGTAAACTCTAGCGAATTTAGAGGAAACTGTAAGTGATGACTGCCCTTGAGAATATCAACTAGAATATAGGATTTAGTAACTCTGGCTTAGTTCCTTGTCTGAATGTACATGGCTACTTCTCTGTCCTAGTCATCAGCATCCTCTGAGCTCACTGTTGGGGACAGGATAGACAGTACTCAATGATGCTAAATATTCCAGAACCTGGCCCTTGAAAGGTCAGCCTGATGCTTCAGTCCGAGGGGAAGCTGTTGTTATAAACCATACACAGAGGTTACTTTTTGCAGTCTTAAGTTCCCTTGCTACCAAGGCAGCTGCACACATGATCCAAAACAAAATATTTCCTTCTGTCCTCCACCTAATATGGCATTTTAGCTAAAACCAAAAGTAGGACTTACAGCTGGAACTATATTTTTGTGGAAACTCTTGCAGATAAATTGCTGCAGAGAATTTAATTGTGTGAAAACAGATGAGCTACGCATTTCTGTGCAACTGTTCAGTTTAATTTGCCAAGTTTCACAAATTATGTCAATGCTTAAATTTCACTTTCAATAAATTTGTGCTATCTGAAAACTCACCTAAAGTTTTTTCACAGTATCACATTTTTTACAGGAGTTTGCAAAGTATCCTTGAGCCTTCTATGATCGGAATCAGCTTTTTATTAACAAGTGTAAATAATGAGTAATAAATCTTTACTGCCGAAAAGTTGAGCTGCTCATGAATTGCCATGTATTCAGAGGCATGTGGCCTTCAATTAACAGATCTCTCTTGCTCAGATGCCTTGTACAGTGTACTTGAGAACACAAAAATTTTGAGCTTGAAAGAACTCTTCAGATTTCCCATAGAGAAATGACGTATTAGTTTAGTGACAACTCTGATACTTCACCCAACAGTTTAATGATTCTCATTACAGGAAAATGCATAGAACACAGGTCACTATTAAATATTGTTCCAGCCCATCAGGCTATTTGACTAAACTTCTCTTTTACAGCATTTCAAAGAAAATATTAAAAGCTAAAGGGTATCCTTAGAAAATTAGATCTGCTTAAAGTTTGTCAAAATGTGGCTTCCAAGGAAGCGAGAAGAGGAAGAGTACTATAAATGAGTCATGTTAATTACACACACAAGAACGGTTTTGGCTACCAACATCAAAGAAAGAGAGATATAAAAGGAAAAGAGAAAAATTAATTTCAGAAGCAAATACATTATTTTGGAATGAGTGAATGCTTCACAGTAATGCTGATGTTTTTGACTTGGAAACTGCAGTAGCCATCAGCTTACTGGATGTGAGCAACTAAAAGAACAAAGGTGAAATAAGGGCCGTCACAGACAACAAGAGGCAGAACAAGARCAGGCTCTAAGTAACCTCGGTCAAGACAAAAATCACCTGTTCAGAAGGAGAAATAATAAAAAAAAAATTCTAACAAACATTGCGGAATTGAGGCCTAAGAAGTAGTTCTGCTGTAGAGTGCGTTTAAGTTACTTTTTTTTTCAATAAGACATAACTTTACACTATATAGAGAAGCTCTCAAGCTACCCTAAAACCAGTTCTTTCAAGACCAGCCTTTATTGTATTTGTGCTTTTCCACTTGTTCACAGCAGGTAACATAATGGCCACCATTGTAAGAAATTCACTGTACTGCAGCCTTTTAAAATCCTCCTTGACCTTGCTTCATCAGACATTGTTTGGGAAAAGGGGAAGAAAAAGGCTCTAGACAATGTTTATGAGGTCAACCCTGAAAGTTCAACTCATATCCAGGGCTTTCCAGTGAGAGCCTCAAGCAAGTCTCTCCTCAGTATAAATGTCCCGAATGCTTAGAGGATGTATCAGCAGCATCCATAGGTAGGACCAAATTATGGGGCCATCACATTAATTATTAAGAAAGAAATCACTAATTTCTGAATGCAAAATGTAACCTTCAAAGTCTTGCATCAGAATCTGGCATGATTTCAGGTCAGCTGTGCACCAAATCTCCCTTTTATTAGGCCTCCAATGTGAAAATGCTCATAGTGTCAGTCCTTCTCACACACACATCTCTTCCTACTCAGTTTTCATTTATTTCTCCATAATTTTTCAGCAGAAAGCAACAATTTGTCCAGGGGAAAAAAGTGAACTAAACTTGGAGTTCTATGTAGTGGTCACCATAATGCAAACCAGATGACTTCCTCCCATTTGCAGAACTGAGACTTCTAACACCCTTACCGATCTTGTCACTCCTCCCCTGTCTGGGAAATTTAAACACAGACTTGTTCTGAACTCTTTCCTCCGAAGGTCAGGCAACTGAAAACAGATTCTTTGGCTTTCTGCTTTTGATGCTGTGAGAAGGGCTCTCAGGAATCCAGGATCTGCTCCTTCAGCAGATCAGTAGGAAACAGAAGCAAAAATAATTTGTCCCTTTAGGATGCTGATTCCCTGATGCCATGTCAAAGAGTCATGACTATTATTCATGGTTTGAAAGGGTCTGTCAGATTGACAGTAGTTGGTAAAGTGTCAATGAACCAATGCACAATTTCATTGCTGGGTACTGATCCTAGCTAGAATGGTGGTTTGGACTTTCCTGGTGTAAAAAAAATAATCTTATTTTACATGGATATGCCAAATGTTTTCCTACTGACTTTTCCATAGATATCCTTGAGAGGTATCCTTTTTGATCATGTCCTCTCAGTGAATAATGAGGGTAACTGATCCTGATATTTCACCAGAAAACGTGATAAATCGTAGAATCATAGAATATACTGAGTTGGAAAAGACGCACCAGGATCATCGAGTTCAACTCCTGGAACTGCACAGGACACCCCAAGAGTCACTCCATGTGCCTGAAAGCATTGTCCAAACGCTTCTTGAACTCTGTCAGGCTTGGTGCTGTTCCCCTTTCCTGCAGAGCCTGTTCCAGTGCCCAGCCACCCTCTGGATGAAGAACCTTTTTCTAATACCCAACCTAAACCTTTCCTGACTCAGCTTCATGCTGGTTCCTCGAGTCCTGTCACTGGTCACGAGAGTGAAGAGATCACTACCTGTCCCTCTGCTTCCACTCACGAGGAAGTGTAATGGCAATGAGGTCTCCCCTCAATCTCCTCTTCACCAGGATGAACAGATCAAGTGACCCCAGCTGCTCCTCATATGGCTTCCCCTCAAGGCCCTTCACCATCCTCGTGACCCACCCTCCTTTGGACACTCCCTAATGTCTTTGAATAAACTCAACTTGTTGAGCTACTTTACCCTTTCGTCCGAGACAAACATCTGGTGACAGTTGCCTGTGTATCCATATCTTTAGACTAATTCACCATGTGTTGCTGACAGGGAAGCGGGAAGATTCCCCTTCTCAAGGGACATACCAGCATGGACATCTTACCAGTAGCCTCTTCAGTTGATTCAAGGCTTCTGACATTAATTTATTGTTCTGCTACCCAGGCTTCACATATTCTCTTTCACTTACAAAGTGTACTGAAAATGTACCATGTTTCTAATTTAAAAATTCACTGGTGAATAAATGTCTAGCTATATCTATAAAATTTCTATCTGCAACTCAACAAATGAAACAACTTTTGGAAACAAAAAATTTTTGGAGACCTTGAAACTAAGAAAGAGGAAGTGTTTCAGTGAAAAGTGAAGTAAAATATTTTCAGGTGAAGTAGTTCAGGCGCCAAAAAAAATTTTGAAGGTATTTATTGAAATAGAGTTCTAATTCCATATATGAAAAATTGATAAATAATTTGTATTCTTCCCTCATACTCAATTTCTGTATGATGTTTTTGACAAGCAGAGGAAACTGGACCCGGAAAATAATAGTTCCTTGATAAGTCTTCTGTATGTGTTCATGCAGACATTCCTTATTGACTGAAATGGCTATTTAAATTTTTGCTGGACTTTGATTTCAGTGGGACAGGAATTCCATTCAGTAATTAGAAAGAAGACAGTTTAATCCTAGTACTGTCTCATGGATAAAAATTACTGAATTTATTTACTTCTGTTTGACTCCTAGTCTTCATTAAACCCTAATARGATATTATTCCTGTTTTTTCTTTCTTTGTGATTATTACTGCCTCCTCAAGCTTGTTTAGCAGGAGCTATCATCTGGCTTTCAGGCATATTCTTCAACTTAATATGAAAATATTTTAACATTGAGTGGGCGCTAGAAAGAGAGAAGGCTGTGGAGCACTAATTATGCAAAAAGACTAGGGTTCCATCCAAAATCCATTTACTCTCAAGTAGAGAAATTGCATAACAAAGGCCTCGCACTTATTTGCTTTTATCGCCTGGTGATCAAAAAGTCTATCAACAGAAGAAGGTATTGTTAAAAAGGCTGGAAACCTTAAACTGTATTGGGATTTTTTTCAGAAAAAATGTGTCTAGTTCTGTTTTACTGTGTCTAGTTCTGTATTACTGTGTCTAGTTCTGTTGTGAAATCTTGCCAGTGACATTGCTATGCATAAAATTCCCTCTTTAGATATTCAGTCCTCTTATAATAGATGTCAGTGTTAAGATTCAGAGCAGCTGTAAAACTGAAAGTGAAATCCTAGTGGAGCTATCGTAAGTATTTTTAAAGAAATATAGGGTAATTCAAAGCATGTTTCAGTATGTTTTAACCCACAAAAATCCTTTCTAGATAAACCACAAGCTATCATATGTAAATACTTAATATATTTTTAATATTGAAAAATGAATCCTTTAAAATATGGAATTGTTCTTGATTTAGAATTAATTTATACTATGAAAATAGCAAAATATATTTTTTTAATTCTGTCGTGTGCAATTAGACACTAAGTTATGGCCTATAAGTATACTTTTTTTTACTTTTACTATATTATCTTTTTCTTTACTGCCTTAAAATTTTACTTTGGAGTATAATTCACAATTGAAGGTGCCATTGAAAAGTTGCTGCTTCTTTATGGATCTTGTAATATCAAATTAAGTTTTAATCTATGATATTTACAAAATGTGAGAAGGCATTTGAGTCCGTGCTGAGACTGTGTTGAGTTCAGAGACTAGTGGTAATATGTGAAACTGCATTTAAGGCAATCTAAGTTGTTTCCTTGTCTTGTCCCTATATTTAATAAAAATCCTCAGTTTACAAGATTTATCAGACAATAAATAATGCAAAAAATCAGACTGAATATTCAAACAAAACATACCTCCATATCACCAAGTGTATAAATTATACATTGATTTCAGTTTTTAACAAAACCAAAAAATGTCATTTTTGAACTACTTCAGGAAGAAAGCAGTTTCAAATACTTTCAGAAGCAGTGCCAATAAAAATGAGCTCATCTCAATAATAAATTATTTTTAAATTATTTTTTAAAGCATAAGACACATGGTATTACTCCATTTTAGTGAAATGCAGGTTTTTATTATTTTTAAACTCAATATTTGCTATTGTTGCAGAAATTAATGTTTTGTGAGATAAACTCCATCTAATTAGAAGTTACATGCTCAGTTTATTAGACCGCTTTTTTGAAAACAATTGTTATCCTTTGATTATCCTGTTACCACAACACTACCTATTTACAGCAGATTAAAAACCTCTCCGTTTCTATCTGCATCCATAGGTACCAGAACACATGAAGAAATGCAGCCTTTTTCTATTATTTGGCTTCATGCAGGTTGAAAAACAACCTTTCTGACATGATGGAGAACAATATTTTCATGAGTTCAAGTCAGCAATCCTTTTATGGAGAAAAAATTAGTTTAGTTCAAAGTTATTTGCATAATGAGATCCCTTTATAGCAGTAGGCAGAGTTCTAACTCATGGGTCAAGAAAACAGGATGGTAATGAGTTATTGCTAGAAGTTAGTGCTTTTGAGTAAATCCAGTGTCCCAATTGCCTTCTTTTTACTCATAAAATGTCTTCCCTTATGATGTCTGAGATGTATCTATTTCTGAGAAAATAAAGCAACTTAATGCTGTTCAAAGAGCAATCTACTCAAGAAAACCTTATTCCATATTTTTTATCTCCTGTAGAAATAATGTGTAGAAAAGTCTTTCAGGAGTAAGCTAGGAACTATTGCACCATTAGGAATATGTACCACACATCATTTCTGAAGGCACACTGCTGGGCTCATTCTTACAAGATATGCTTCATTTTTGGCAGATGATCACTGTGGAAAGAATTTCCTTCTTCAGATGTCAGGATTATTAAAAAGTACAGCTGTTCTCTGAGGAAAGTAAGAGAACAAGGTGTATGATAGGAAAATGAAAAACATCTAGTAAATAAGGCAATACATAAACAGAAGCAAAAATATTAATTTAAAAGAGAAAAAAAAAGGTTTCTGGTAAAAAAAGTTTGCTCTTAAACCTCTTTATCATTGAAAATATTAGCTGCCTGCCAAGTTGATGAAGTGAGTTACGCAGAAGACAGACAGTAGTTCTAGCTGTGTCTTGAATGAATACTGACTGGAGTGAGTCAGACTTCATTAGCAGCTCTGCTGACCTTTTTTCAGTTGATGTAAATATGGATTTATAGTATCAGAAAACTATAGATGAATTACCTCAAGCCATACACCAGCTCAATATGCTTGTCTTGTAGAAGTATCCCTTACTYGAGAAGCACAGAAAAAATTTACATTGGAGAAAGAAAAAATAATAACCAGGATGATTCAATTTATCAACTTAGTGATGCAGTAAATAGTGGAAGTGGGCAGAAGAGAAAAGTGGTTTTAAAAGATAAGAATGTTTCACTTAGATATGAAGAAAAACCAGCCTGTTTTCTTGTATGTTTTTGATTTTCCTAATGACCTGGAAAAACAGTGTAAGTATAATACATATGAAGAAGGCTCTTGATGTTTATTAAATATATTGCCACTTTAGAGACCCCCAATCTCTGTATGAGATACATTAAATCACTGTAAATCCTACTAAAAATTAAATTGAAATTTTCCTATAATAATCTCCCATAATAGGATATTCATCTAGGTCCTTAAAGTCTCTTTTCTTTAAGGAAATACATTAACCTGTTGAAGCAGGTCCAGAGGAGTGCCGCAAGGAAGATTAGAGGGATAGAACACCTTTACTATGAGGAAAGGCTTAGTGAGTTGTGCCTGTCGAGCCTGAAGAAGGGAGAAGGCTCTGTGGAGACCTTATTGTGACTTTTCAGCATTTAAAAGGGCCTATAAGAAAGATGAGAACACACACTTTRTTATGGCCTATTGCAGTAGGACGAGGCATAGTGGTTTTTAAGTAAAAAGAGAGTAGATTCAGGCTGGATAAAAGGAAGAAATTTTTAGCAATGAAAATGGTAAAACACTGGCACAAATTGCCCAGAGAGGTGGAAGATGCCCTATTCCTGGAAGGTCAGGCTGGATGGGGCTCTGAGCAACCTGATCTAGTTCAAGATGTCCCTGCTCATTGCAGGAGATGTTGGACTAGATGTCCTTTAAAGGTCCCTTCCAACCCAAACTGTTCTACGATTCTCTACTAAACCAGCTAGAAAATGAAAGATAGGAAATCATTAATATGTGCATGTATCGGTATACAGGTAAGCACAGGCAGACATTGATGGCTGTCATTATCTTGCCCACTTACCCTGAACGGATTTGTCTTATAAAAGGACATTGGATTAATTCATCTGAATTAAACATCTAGACACCAAAGGCAATCAGAAAATTTCTCTTGCAAGAAGTGAACAACTGAACAGTCTACCTACCAGACACTGCTAATTAGAAATGTGTGCATTACTCAAGGCCAGGCAGTGTTGGTAAGCTGTGGTTGTGTGGTGCCTACATCCCGCCAGGATTCACCTGGGACCATTCCCTTTGATTGATTTGCTGAGACAACAACAACCCTGCTACTCAGGGATGGGCTAAGCAAAGTAACAGGGCTTGGTTTTCTATCCTAAAACACTGTTTCGAGGAAAAATGTAGGGAAGGAATGAATGTGAATTCGATGAGTGTTAAGTCTAGGGATCTCAAAGCAATCTGTGATTGAAATCTGACAGAAGCTCTCACAGTTCATTGGGTTTTTCTACAGTTAGCAGGGAAAGGTGTAAGAGATGCTTGAAGCTTTTAAAAACAAAACTAAATATAACAATTTTACTGTACTTTTTAAATGTTGTTAATATAGCAAATATAAAATAAAAAATATAAAATGCATATAATTATATTTTTTACTTTAAATTGGTTTGCTATTGCTATAAAGCAAGATTTTCAGAATATTCATGCGAGAAGATTAGGAATCAACCAAGTATCTTAAAGGTCTCAGTCTACACTCACAGCACAGGAAAGATATGCTAGCAAAGGAGAGATATGCTGTGATCCCTTACATTCAATTGAGAGGTGAATATCAGCTGTGAAAATCCACTGTAACATGTGCACAGCTTGATGTTTACTGGTTGTTTTTATTGAAGAGCTGGATCGCAGAAACAGCTTCAGTTTTTAGGAAAAAAATGGTTGAAACTCTGCTAGGAAAATGAAGTTAGGTGAAATCTTTCATGCCCAAAACAATATGAACGTGGGGAGGGAAGAAAATAATTTAAACTCTATGAAAATGGTGTAATACAGATAACATCTCTTTTTCCTAAGGCAATTTCTGTAAAACCTTTGGAAGACAGAAGAAAAATCAATAAAATGATTATTGGGTGGCAAAGAAGTTTCACCATCCTGAAGTTATTTTTTCTCTGAGGTTCACATTGGATCAAAAACACTTGAAAGGTGTAAGCTAGTCTTTTAAATCACTTTCCAGTACTTGGCACCACTACTTATTATTTGTTATGATTATTATCTGAGAAATGGTGTCTCAGAAAGACCTTGAAGTAAGGTATCAACATGGTTAATAGATTAATTGATACAGTAATTCACTTCATTGAACGATTTTAAGATGAGATTAAATATTTTTCTAAAAGCTATAAAAAATCTTCTTACAGATTCAGAGCTTGATGTAAGTGCTTCCAATAAACAGGTGGCTGGGCTAGATGTTTAAAATGGCCCCTTCTATGAATTTCTGATTTACATATGTAAGTCCCTAGGGAGCATGTAGAAAAAGAACAAGAAGGAAGGCACGCTGAACTGGTATTATACTTAAAGGGTAGGGGAAAGTAGGGTATGAATTTTTAGCATATGGGAAAATCTGGAGAAACACTGGGACATAAACTGTTGAAAACCAAATTTGTAAACTGCCAGCTATCTTAGATTCTCCAGATAAGTCTTCTTTTTTGTTTTAAATGATGGATTATAACCTTTTTTTTTCAATCTTCCTCATATTTTTTTAGCTCATGAAAAAAGAAGGAAATGTAGTACCTACTTTTCCCTTCTACTCCAGAATTTAATTCTTTTCAAACGTAATCTTGTTAACTTTTTCTGGTCATAAAAAGGGACAAATGCAAGAAAAATATTACGTGAAGACATGATTTCTTTGCAATAAGTACAGCCAAGAACTTCATTCTGGTATTGTACTAATTGTATTGTTAATTTTCGTACTTTTTTCCCCCCTGAAAATATTAAAGAAGTTTGGAATATCTGTGCCCACTTGCCTTTTGGGATGCAAAAGTTTGAAATTAAAACGATATATGCTACATATAACTCATAAACAATATAAAACTTCATCTACAAAAAGTCCTTCATTAATGAACATGAAAATATGTTAGTAAATGCAGTGTAATTTTAAACAACCATATGAGACAGAAGTGTATTTTCTACTATACTTGTCAACTCAAGACAAAACTTTGCTAAAAAGTCATTATAGGCCTTTAAAGTTTAACTATCTCTTCTAAATTGTAGATACTGATTTGAATGACCTTAGATGGATTTCTGTAAGTCCTTCTATATTAATCAATATAGAAGCTAGATTATCAGTGAACAGGTGAAAACACATCGATTTAAATCCAGAACATCAATTTGTAGCTGACATTAAAAATTTCTTATCAAAGTTGTCTACCAAGTAGTTCTAGAATGATCAAACTCAAGAGACAAATATGTGTCGAACAACATTTTAGCATTATTCAGTATCTCATATCCTTCTAGCATGAAGAGTGAGCACCTATCTGATGCAGTAGTAACCTTTTGTCTATTTTAAGGAATTGATCCTGCTCTCTCAGTCACAAATTTGAGATGGAAGCACCGAGAAAAACTCTCATGGTAAACCCAGTTATGTCTTCATTTCATTAAATTTAAAATATCTGGAGAATATTCTTTTTCTATTCCTTCATTCTACCATATAACTTATGCTGGATTTCCTCTGTTTCAAAAGCCTACTGACTTCCTTTCAGAAAACATTTAGTCAAACTTCGGCTGCATTTCTTGCAACTGGACATTACTCAGGTCTCAGGCCTGATATGATGTAATTTTACACACATTGATGCAGATATCTTTCTACCGCCAATGCCAAAGCGAAGCATGAAAAGTGTGACAGCAACTATATTCCTTAGTCTTTGATTTGACCCTCTCATTAGGGCTTAGGTTTCTTCCAGTTAATACAGGAAACCTCAGAGAATCTATCTGAATTTTTATTAATGATTATAATAAATTCAAAAACTCTTAAATGGAAAGTATTATGACAGAGCAACACACTATTTATTCTTAATTGCAGGGTTTGCCACTTAGTCCTGTGGCAAAAACAGGAGCTATATAAGCTTATTTTGTTATTAATTCCTTTTTATTTTCATAGAAACACTTCATTCAACCTATTGGTTAATTATATTTTATCTATATGAGGACATTTATTTTCCATGTTGGCACTGATGCTATTTGAAAAGTGATGCATTATGTGGAGGCCTACTGAAAGAGAAGAAAAGGTGATAGCTGTCCTCAGAAACTCAAGAAAAGTATGCATACATTTACAGAGACTAGCAATAAAATGAATGTTTTATAAATGAGCAAATCATCAGTCAAGCAAAGTTCTTATTTAAAAGAGCAATAGCCTTCACAGAGATGATAAAAGTATTAATGAAAGATCTAATGAGACATAAGAAATTCAAGAAATTAATAAAGAAGTTTCATGACTTATTTGGGTTTTGTATGTTTAAACTGTGGCATATTTTTCAAATGAATTCTCTGTAATTTTAGTTTTGCAATTTAGTCAAAGTAAATATACAAGTAGCTAAAGAAGAAACAATTTTATCTGCTTTTCATCAATCTAGTAGTCCTTCATCATCCTGATTTCTAATTGTAACCTGTAGGTTTGCCAGTGTCTTTGGTAGAAAAAAGGTTTTGGACTGGCAATTAGCAACGAGCTTCACTTTTTCAGTTGAAGCAACCACAAAAAACAGATATCAAGAGGAAAAACAACCCAGAAACTTCAAAGATAACCAAACAGCAATTTACTGATAAAAAATTAAGTTAATTTTATTAATAAATACAAGGATGCTGACCAATGAGGCAAAGACAAGATAATTCAGGAGAATGAGACTCAGGAAATATCCTACCCCATATAGTTCAAAAATCCAAAGAATGTGGAGGGAGGAGAACAAGAATCCTACATCCTGGACCTCTGAAAGGACAAAGGAAATCCCTTTTTCGGTAGCAAAACTTCTTCAGCTAATATAACAAGTATGGAGGGCCCTCCTTACTGGTGAATTGAAATTGTATATATCTGTATATGTTAATTTAAGCTTCTACAGGCAAATAAAAGTGATTTGAGCAAGATATAAAGTTTTAGAATACATTGTTGAAACAAAGAATAATTTAAAAAGTTGTGTGAACAATAAATGAGATTCAAACYAGTSTTAGCTCACCAAAAATCAAACCAATTTAATATCTTTTCCCATATCTGATTTTTTAGAAAAAAAACCCAAACTATGTAATTAATCTTTTTACATAGCAGAAAAGCATTTATTCTACTGCATTTAGAGAAAGGCTGTGACCTAAGGAAGACAGATGAGAAAGAAAATGTGAGGAGCTTACTAAAGAGAAAATTGTCATGGAAAGTACTAGAAATGGACAGATCAGATGCTGGGTGTCTAACTAGTGATGTTGCTGGCATATATACTGGGGTTTTTTTTATTAATAGCCTTGGCATAAAGAACAGAATATATTGCTGCAATTTTCTAACATCATTAAGTTGAAGGCCTCACGCCACTGAATGATTAGAATATTGCGCATTGAGGGCAAAATATCTTGAAAGCACAAGTTCACAAGAATGAAAATGAAAAATTGACCAGAAGAAGCTAAATTTATTTTGCTGTATGTGGGAACTTCTCAGTGGGAATCAAGTGAGAGGAGATGAACTATGCTGTACTAACAAGGACCATACCTTTGCTCTGTGATTTTAGAGCATAAAAAATTCTGAGGAGTTGATAGTCCATCTTATGTGAATAAATTAATTGGAATCATTACTTTTGCAAAATAAAAGTTGAAAAGGAAATAATTCTTGTTTATTATGTATATCAGAGGCAAAACCTCATAGCTAGTTAGCTCTTTACACCAAGGCCAAATATTGGCACAAAAATAAATTAGCATATACTGAATAATAAATTCCTAAAGAAAGAAAATTAGGAAGTGACAAATAGCCATCAGAGCAATAATGTTTTGTAATGTAAATTCTAACTATTTTTAAGATACGAATGGYTAAGTGCAATGCAGAGGTACCTGTAATAGTGCCATCTTTGATGGAGAAGGACTCTTTCAGTTCTGCATGTGAGTTGTTGTTTTCAGCACGTCTGAACTAATTCGTAAAGCTATTTAAAAATATAGGATATTTGGATCTTTGTACTGAATCAGATTTCCCAAGTACATGCCAAAATAAAAACCACATCATGGAGCATAAAACTATTTTATTTTGCCTTAATTTAATTTTTCAGCAGACATTAGCATGTATACATTATCATTTTTATTCAGCTAATATTCTGAAGTACTTTGTCTACTCTGTCAGTAATGTATCATAAATCAAGTAAATTACTTGCAATGTAGGAACACTGGAATGATTTGATTGACTGTCATAGGATGCAAGAAATAATTTAATTTGAAATGATAGAAAAATATTTATAAGATAATAGAACAAAATATACTGTGTTCTAAAAGTTAACATATTGGTAGAGGTTTTTGCAGTCTTAGATAGTGTAGACAGTTTTGAATCTGTCTAGCTACAAACAGAGAATTGTGGTCCTGTAGTTTTAATGCTAACTCAACAAAAGTTAAGGTCAACAAAACTCACACATATGGTATTTATAAAGTAAGTTTATTTTACTGCATGTGATCATATGATTTTACTTTTGCTTAGACTTCCTATAACTCATGTATTCTTCCTTTTCAATTACTGAAGGTAATTTAATAATTCTGTCTTTTAAACAAAGAACAGTTATTGCTCAAATGCCAAAGAATTGCTTTGGCAGCCTTAAAGCAGGGTATAATGGCTAAAGATGTTAATCTGAAAATTTTACTGTGTGAATCTAGATCATTTCCTGAATTTTATTTTGTGCCATGTGGGAGACCAAAAAGTATGCTAAAACTTGTTTTGAATGTGATTAATGCTTAATTCTAGTAAACTTAAAATCTATGTGCTCAGCAACTTTTGATCTAGTGAGTTTCCCCAGCACTGGATTTTCTACTTCATATACTACAAAAGAGCTGTTAAAATAAATTTTTTAGGATATCCTCTAATTTTTTTGTGTGTTGTATATGCATGCAGTAAAACAGAATTTCAGAGGTGAAGAGACCAATGTGAAAAATTAACTCATAAATAATTTTTGTACCAAAATAGAAATAGGAGACTCCCATTTCTTGATCACTCATTTATAAAGCAAGTAGGTTCTGCCATCTCAGACTAGCAGAATCTTTTAGTGATTGTAAAATAATAATAATCATCATCATCATCATCTTTAAATATTTCATGAGGACAGGAGCATGTGGCCAAAATTGTGTATCATAAATCAGGATTTCCACTGTCGTATACAGTCAGAATTCTTGAGACATGTAAAATGAATGAAATGTAAACTGGAGCTCCAAATGTGAATATTTCCTCCACAAAAATTCACTTGCACACTCATACCTATGAAATTCACATTCACAGAGAACTTGTGGCACATGAGCAATCTCCTACAGTGTTAGTGTATGGTGTTAGTTTTCAGTTGTTCAGAATGCATGTGTTAGTTTTCAGTTGTTCCTTTTGCTACCAGAAAGTTTCTGTTCTTGGTTTGTTCCTGCTGTTTTTAGAAATGGAAACCTTAAAGAAGGTCAGACCTTCAAGAACAGAAACCTGTCAAAGCAGGCCATGTGTGAGACAGACTTGGCAATGCTTCTTAACAGGATTTTGTCTCCAAAAATTCGTAAGAGATTATGCAAAGGTAGTGCAACTGTTTAGAATTTACCTCAAATCTTCTCTTCAGCAGTTTCTTCCCAGTCATTGTAGCAGGTCACCTTTCACATTATTCCTGTGTGACCCCTTCCAGTGACTAACTCCATGTAGAAAATCTTCTCAGTATTTCCCAGGGTAGTCACAGTGCCCGTTTGCGGATATTTGGCTTCATGATACTGGAAAATTCCAATATCACATACCAGATATAGCTGTGAGTTTTATCTTTACCATAAGAAACAAAATGTTCTCTCTTCTCTATGGTGAGTCAGAAGCTGATGATTGTTCTCATTGCTTACCTTTTTTTGTCAAGAGTAAAGAAACCCATCTTTCTTGACTACCTCATCATTCCTGGCTTCTTTCTGTCAGATATTATCAACTGTTTTTCATTCTTTCTGTTATTCTCTTGCCATTTAAGTACTTTGTATATGATTCAGATGCAATTCCATAATAATTCAGGCAATACAAAATTTCTCTCTTGGCTTCTATGAGAATGGTTCTCAGTTATTTGCATGGTTGTCAGACTGTCCTTCCTTGTTTGTTCATTAAACTACGAATGTTATTATTTTAAATTTCATTCAAAGGGCAAAAGACATTGTACCCTGTCCCCATCATCCTAAATAAAATACATGAACTCCTGGATCATCATGAATTCATGAGAGAATCAATCTTTCCAAAAGGGGTTCAGAACCTGTATGTGATATCAGCAGAAGAGAATTTCTGTGTACTAACAGAAGTCTTTGTGCATCTAATATCTTGTATATAATGATTGGATCCACATGGGATAATGACAGCAGTAAGAGGAAAGCTTTGAACTGAAGAACAAGTAGAAAGAATTGTTGCTTCTTAGCATGGAAAAACCACAAGACAAATGCCTTAATGATAAGTGCCCCCTCCTTTGATGATGAGTGATCCTCTCCTGTAGCTTTTATTGCTGGGCATGACATAATTTGGTATGGAATATCTCTTTGATCAGCTTGGGTCAGCTTTCCCATCTTTGTCCTCTCCCAACCTCTTTCCCACTCCCAGTCTCCTTGCCTTTGGGGAGTGAGGGGTTTGAAGAACCAGCCTTGATGCTGTGGAAGCAGTGCTCACCAGTAGCCAAAATTCTATTGTCTCATCAGCACCTTTCTAGCTAAAAATACAAAGCATAAGACCACAAGGGCTGCTATGGGAAAATTGATTCCATATCAGTCAGATCCAATACAATCTCCATGTCTTATTCCATACTGTTTGCATCATGTTCAGGTACCACAGAATTTAATACATTTATACACCTTCTAGACTTCCTCTTGTATCTAATTCTCTTTACTGAAACCCCTTCTTAGCAACATAGATTATATTGCATATTTAAACCACCTTTATACCAAACACACAGATTTATACATTCTCATTAACTGCTGTCTCCTGACCCTTGAGAGACAGTTATTTTTCTTCTGTTCCATGGGTTTTCTCCACTCCTAATATTTATAAAAACAGGCTATGACTTGGGCACCATAAGGCAAGATGGGTACTCAGGACAGAAGAGCAGCAGGTTTTTCACCTTGATTTGGGTCATTGTTACGGTCACCTGGATCACTGTTTGTCAGTTCAGGTCATTCCTGCTGTATTACTCCTCCAAGATATAACTCACATCACAAATTATTCTTCCCCCAATGAGAAACAAGGATGAGAGTCTCCCAATCCTTGCACACTACCACAAAATACACCCAGATCCTTAAGGGAAGAGAATCCTACAAATATGTTTGTCTTCTGCCAAGGGAGGAGCAATCAGTGCTGCCTTGTYCCATCACTTGTTTGCCATGAGGACCTTATCTCCTCCCACAGTATGTAGGGGTTTTGTTTGGGCAGGACACAATTCTGGATTCTGTTGTAATTGTGGGARTTGTGGCACTTGGCATCTCAAAAATAAGTGTCCTACATATGGCAGTGACTGAAGATCCTGAACACAGATGGGCATGCTGCAAAATTATGCAAAGAAATAAAGCGCATATAGTCAGAAAAAATGAAAATGAAGCTGCAATTATGGCAGCAAAAGAGCCACCTRTGCAAACTAAGCCCAGTGCAAACACTAAGGATAACCAGAAAAACTCTCTTACCAGCAATTACTGTCCGAACATATCTACCCTAATAAACAGGTATAAATCCAGAAAGAGAGGTGGGGCAAAACAACAAGAACAACAACAAAAATCCAGAAGTATAACCACCAGCTTAATTTCTCTTTAGAATAGTCAGCCTAGAGATATGGTGAAAACCTAAGTATTTGGAACCAGAAGAAGTCCTAGACATTATAGTATTGTACTGACATAAAAAAAGAAATGGATGATCTAACACATACTTCCATCTTAATTTTCCATTTCTAATCCGTGTGATTTTATGCCTCCCAAATAGCGGAAACTTTGTTTTTTAATTCGTATCACAGTATTTGGAGTCAACACTCTCTAAAGTCCTGTTATTTCTATTAGTAGAGGACCATAAATAATTTACATTTTTCTCTTTCTACCAGTAAAGGCCTCTGCTGTGTTTATTAGTTTACAAGAGCAGGGCATAGCCACTGTCTGAAAGACCAAGACATCCCGGAACAAGGTGGAATTTTGATGCCTATATCAGTTTTTGGACTCTTAAATGCAGAATATTGGATCTTAATAATCTCTTTCTCTTAACATCTATCATTTTCTCTCACTTATCTCACGATATATTTGAGTTGTTCTTATATTTGTGCCAGAAATAAGTGGTCTCCATACTTTCACATTAGATCCTTCCTCTCAGCAATGTTCTGCAGTACTACTGGTGCTCTAAACATGTGCTGTTTCTATTCCATTTCTCTGTGGTTATTTCACAAAGGACTAGGAACACAAATGCTGCCTCCATCTATGAAGCTGCTACCAAATCTTGTCAGAGATTAGATGTACCTAAAGGACTGAACTAAACCCTTCCAAAACTATGGAGAGGCCCTCTAGGAAAATACTATTGGTATCAATTGTGTGTAGTGCGAAAAAAACATGAACAGACTAACTTGCCATCTGAATCAGTGATGCACACAGGTAGAGAGAGTGGAGGTCTCATCAACCTGAGTGACACTGAAACATGCATTTCAGGGTCCTTCACACAGATTGATGATGACCATCTGAACAGCCTCGTTATCCAAACAAACGGGTTAAATGCATTTCCTACCATGTGGCACCCTACATAAGGGAAAACAAGCAATGTTTATTCTTTCCACATTAAAGCAATCAATAAATAAAATATAGAAAGATGCCTGTAAATAACCATTTAATCATTCTCCCTTTTTCTGAACTTGGAAAAATTGAATTGTCTGTGCTGYGGCATAGCTGCGGTCAGAAGAAAAATAATAAATAGCTCTGCTGAATTTATAAGCTGGCAGGAGAAAAGATATGGACTGGAACCCTTTTATTGTAGAAAATATTCAACCCGTTTTTTCACCTTTGGAGTGAATGCTTTTATACAAAAAGTACTATTGATACCACAGCATTCTTCCACAATCTTAAATATATCAGATTAACAATGGAAGTATAAGATATGTAGCACCCATAACTGCTAAGSGTTTGTGTTCAAACAGTATCTATTACATTGAGTGCCTCCACCTCATTGGGGAATCCAAATTAGATTCCGATGGGACAGAAGCAATGAGCATATGCATAGACAAAAGCAAAAATCTAGACAAACAGAAAATTTTAAATTAAGATAGCTAAATATAGATCCCTCTGCTTCTGACAGCAGCTAAGCAGAGAATTTCATAATTGTAGTTTTTGTTTAGACCTGCCAGTACTGTCTGTGATCCTTTATTGGTCCCAGCTCTAACTGTAGGCTTTCAGCAGGTGATTTTCTGGAATACCTTGGAAAAAGCAACACTATACCTCTTGCAGTGCCATGTGCAGACTCAGACATGATGTGACAATTTTCAACACACTCCATTTATTGAAAAAAACATGGAAAAGTGTGTATGGTATGTAAGTAGAACATAAAAATACAATAAGATAAGACGTGTGTACTTTAGGGGCTAGAAATATGTTCCATCTCATTTATCTTTAAATATCTAAAATTACATGACTAAATTTATCCTATTTCTCTTTGTAGTCAATAGAGAACAATGAAGGCAATCAGAAGGTCCAATTTGGTTCATGTTAGTTATGTATTTTAGGTTAAAATGAATCACCTTCTGCAAGTGCCTTTTTCTTGCCTGTGATTTTAAGTGAGTTACCAGCTCATACTTAAGCAATTCAAAGTTAAAAATCTCACTTTGGGCAGAAAATCCAACCCTATAAGTCAGCCTGATGAAAGGAAAGGTGTAAAATGCCCCCAGAAGGCATTTACTAATTGCTAAAAAAATCTTCAAGATCCTTATTCTTAGCCAACAGAACTTATTTTCAAATAGTTCACACAGAGGTAGTTTCAATTGCATGCATATTGCTTATTGTAGGATGCAATTTTGTTTTATTGCCAACAGTAACAGAAAAGCTATTTCATCTGTGTCAGTGTGGAACAGCAATGCCATCTGAAATCTAACGACCTATTAGATACAGGTATTTGCACGAGGGTTGTCCACCCCCTGCCCACATACATACTTTTCTGACTGTGTATCTTACCCTAAAAAATTAAATTTGGTAGTATTTTCTATTGTGTTTCCTTTTWAAATAAGCCTTGTATCATTAACAAAGGTTCTGATTGTCTGTTTCCTAGCCTTTTCTTAGTTCTCTGGCACATTACACTGCAGAAGTGTTTGGATACTCAGTGTATCCAGAAAATGGCAACAAAGGAGGAAATGGAGAATGTTAATGGATATTGTTTCCAAGGAAACAAAGCATCAGAGAATATAAGAAAGCCAAGAAGGATGTAATGTTTTTTTTCCTCCAAGAAAACAGGGGAATAGAGGAAATGGAGAAGCCAATGAATAAATGACTTAGGTAAATAACCATCCACTTAAAAGATTACTGTATCAAAAATCTTGAAATACTATCACATAGATGGTTTTGCCTTAACTTCATCTTTTTGTTCTTCTTCCACAGTGCTTCATATTGAGAAAAGACAATGTCATTCACAGCTTATAATATAATACTTAGCAATAAATGCTTTTTGTTTAATATATTATTCCTGAACATATTTTTTCATTTTTGAAACTGAATCCTTACTGAATAGGAAGGAGTTCCACTATATTTAAGGGGGCATTGGGAGGTGGTGGTGGGAGTGGAGTGGAGAGAGTAAAGGAAAAAAACCCAAAGTCTATTACACTTTTCAGATATCCTCATTTCAAATAGAAGAAAAAAAAAAAAAGTGTTTTCATCCTAGAGGAAAAGATTCCTGTCTCAAGATTAATGCAGGTTTTGATGTTTTACTGTCAAATAGATATAATATTATGTCATCCTAATATGCAGAAATTCAGAGCTTAAAAATTTTAGCAATCAGGTTTCCAGCTTTTGGGAGAAATACTAGGCATATCTAGGCTGCACTCCCAGGGTTTTTTGTGTTGTTTGCAAATACTTTGACTAAAGATAGGTTTGATGTGACTGACTAAGCAACAGATTAGATTTACCTTTATAACTATAATTGAATTTTTGACAGAAAAGCAAGTGATAGTTTTTTTGTCCAGTCAATCTAAGGTTCGTTGAACAGTAATTTACAAAGTGTTTTTATCACACACACAMAAAAATCAACTGAGCTGTATTATTTGGAGAAGTTTAAGGAAGAACCAAGCTATCCCTTAAGCAAGTTGATCTTTTCCTCCCCCTTCTTCCCCCTTTCCCTCCTCCCTTCCCCCCGAAAAGAAATGCTGTGGGAGAAAAATTAGTGATGGAGGTTCTCTGAGATTCTGAACTAAACCTATAACATGAAAAAGTAAATATTCTGGCTGTGGTAGAGAGAGGGAGATAATGAACTGTGACTGTAACTTTTAGAGGTGTAATTTTGAATCCAATCCCCCAACTGGTCCCATCTACTGCACCTTCATTCACATTGCTGTGTGTAGACAATTAATAAATTAACAGCAGATGACAACATTTTCTGTCATTTTCCAACCCCACTGAGAAAGAATATATGTTTACACCTATTTCCCCATTTACATAGTGCATATTATATAAGGTTAATTGACACAAAATTGCCATTTGTTCATGAAGGTTATGCAATAGAAGCTGTTAATTGGGCTTCTTTGCTTGCATAAATAGTTTTAAAATTATAGGAGCTATTTCACTTTGCCTGTCTTCAATACATGGAAGTGGTAAGGTACATTTCCCCTATCACTGTGTTTTTCACTAGAAAAGTTTTATTAATCTCTTCCATTTCAAAAAAACAGGTCACCTTCATACTTTAGGTTATCAGTCTCCCATGGTTCCCCATTTTTAAAAAAAAATCCTAAAGTTGATAGAGACAGGCAGGCAAGATGAAGGAAAGTACGTCTCGGGACCGTAGAGAAGAAAAAACATGTATTTATTTTAGATTCTGCTAGACAATTTTTAATGCTTAAGTCATGTTTGTTTATAATGTCTGTGTGCATGTAAAGTATCCTAGCAAAAACACATTAGGAAAACAGAAAAATGGGAAGAAAACATTTTATTATTTGAGCATGTATTTAGCAATGATTCTTAAATAGTTTTCTTATTTATTTCAATGGATAAAGTTATCTTGACTCAATGTAAGACTTTCTCTGAGAAAGTATGTTGAGTTTTGGGGAATTCATTTGGAAGCAATTACCAAAGTGTTGAATACTGAATAGTTGAAACCCAGTGAAAAGATGAATGTAGATTGTTTTATGAGAGATTCAATAGAGTCAGTATGCATGCTCCAGAAGTTTTATATTAGGAAATGGTATAATGTTCTACCTTCAAATGGAAACTTTTTCAATTTCTCAAAATATGTGGTATTTATTATGTCTATGTATATGCCATAAGTGCAAAGGTGGAGATAATATTTTTCTTATAAGTAGACTGATGTGTATTATAAAGACTTGAAAAGATTATGTTAAAGGTGACCTTCAAATTAAAATTTAATTAAATTTTAAAACGTTATTGTGAGTTTATTTCCATGAAAAAAGGCACATTGGATTTTGGTAAAGCCAATAACGAGAATTTAAATAATATGTCAAATAGTTGGAGATATTATAAAAAATATATTTTACTCAAAAAAAAAAATAATGCAAAGACAATTTCTCCTATTCTTTCACCCCCCCTTTTTTTAATCCTATGCAGGAACTCTTTATTTCTATCTGAATTATCTTTATTTCATCAGTGTTGTCTTCTTTTTCTCATAATATCAAAAGATGGTCTCTTGAAATAATATCAGCTACCAGGTTAGTCACCTGACTAAAATATCCATATTTTCCTTTACTCATCCTGTCCCACTCTGCTCAAGGTTATTGATTTTTGATTAAATTTCCAAGTTCTTAAATAGAAGTCTGTGGAACATCAATTTTAAAAAAAGAATCGGTGAATATCCAAAATAGTAACAAGTTATTTAGGGTGAGACTAGAGCATCCACTTAACCATATTTTCGTACTTAAAAAAGAATACAAAATCTGATTTAGAAAACTTGCTAGACATAATCATATATTTTGGTGTTATTCCTGAAAGAGAGTACTTGATTTAGTACTCTAGCAATGAGAAAATAATTTTTTGTTCCACTCTTATTACCAAAGGCTGTTGTATTGGACTGTATGCTGTGCAGACTCACGTTTCAAAATGCATTGTTCAACCTCAAAGGTGCAATTTAAAAAGGCAGTGGATTTCAAAACAGCAGTCACAGGTGCTCACCTAATGAAGGAAAACTCACAGTTTGCATTTTAAAGTGTACTGAATGCCGTGCACACTCATGGAAGTATGTGAGACAACTACTGAGAGAACAGAAAGCATTGTGAGTATTGCTGCATCTTCTACAGAAAGAAATATGTGCTGTGCAGCACTTGTTTCTGAAGTTCCAAACTTTCTTCTTCACTGTAAATATTTATTGTTTTGGGGGGAAAATGAGAGTTAAGAAGCACTGGTGGAGCAGAAGGCAATGCTTATTCTTGTTTCCCGTGGGTATGCAGCAGCTTTGGGCTGGCGTATTTGAAGTGGGTGGCTTTCATGGGAAAAACTGGATCAAAAATTTCAGGTTTACACAAATATTCAGTTAACATGCTTAAATTTACACAACCAATTGAAGTATTTGGGGGAAGAAAAAGAGTTTCTTAATTCAAACTGAATATTTAAGATCTTACTKAAATCTCATAATAACAAGCAGATAGATAGAATAGGGATTGGCAGGCCCTAATGGACATATACAGAAGTTATGTTTTAATGCTTAAACCAGCTTCAAAAAYCAGCACATACAGAAATAATAATTATTTTTTTAAAACATAAGTTTCTATGCAGGATATTCTGATCTGAATTCACCAGCACAAACTCAAACTCAGTGGACTTCGAAATCTTTTCTTCTCAAAAAGATTGCAATGTTAACAAACAAATGCATAAGACTAAAACATAGTGAAAGAAGCAATATATGAGGTCAGTCCTTGTCAATGAATTCACCAAAGGATTTAAACTGGAAGAGCTTTGGATTAAGCCTTTTTAAACCCCAGATAAACAGCACAGTTTGATAACTGGACTTCACATTCAGTGATTTACTGACCAGCCTTAACAAATCAATTTCATGAAACTTTTGTAGAAAGTGGGGTTCAGCTATTTGGAGACTTCAAGTAGAAACCAATGTTTTGCTTTTAATACCTTGCTTCTTTCAAGTATTGGCATGTAGATTGAATTTTAAAAATCCAGTAGTGAATTTCTAGAAAAATTCTGGGTCTTCCCTACAGTGCTTTACTTGAATAAGCACTTACTGAAAGCAAATGGAGCTCATTCAAGCAGGACTGATGTTTACTAGAGTGACAAAAACCCATCAGATTTTCTGATATAAAATGGTTTCCTCTGGATGAATAGTATGGTAAGCTTCCAAAATAATTGCAGAACTTCAAACAGTTATATTTGCAATAACATCTCAAGTTTTTCTGTGTTCGAGCAGGAATAAAGCCGGTAGAAACAAATGCTATTTATACATTATCCATTTTTATCAATAGCAATGTTGTTCTATCTTTTGAAATTATTTAAACTCACTTAAATCTTCTTCTAATAAAATACTACTATGATTGCTTTCTGCAATGAGGTACCACAAACATACCTGCTTGCATGTATACCACAAAAATGCTTGCATGACAAATATTTTTATTATCATCAGGTGGTTCAGTGCTGGAAATACTATTTTGACTCTCAATGTTCTGTCAGAAAAGTTTGAGATTGGACAAACTTACAATTCGCAAATACTATGTTCGTGATGGTTATATGTCCTCTTCACCTCCCCTTTGAATGTCTATGTTGATTTGGTTTTGATTTTTTCTCTTCCAACTGTTAGAGACACCTGCTCATTGTTAAGGAAGTGTTGTTTCAGACTGCAGTTGTATGGCAAATGCAAGTAAAATTACAATAATTAGGAACTCTGAAAGTCCTCTTCCCAATGTATAATTTTCAGGTGATTTGAGCTATGGCAAATTAGGACCTCTCATTAATTTCAGCATGGCTGGAAACACACCATGATTTGGGTAAAGTTAACCAACTGCCATGAGACTATCTTGTGCTTCTCTGAATTTATTCTGTGTTATGTAATGTCCCTTGTAATTACTACTGTATCATCTTTCTACAGTTTAACATATTTTCTGAACAAAATGTATCATGGTAAGATATTGTAAATAAAGARTCTACTCAGCTATTGACAGACATTGAACACAGAACCACAGAACCACTGAATGGGGTGGGTTGGAAGAGATCTTTAAAGACTGACTAGTCCAACCACCCTGCCAAGGACAGGGACATCTGTCACCAAGTCAGGTTCATTGAAGTATTGACTGATCTGACCTTGAACTCTTTCAGTGAAGAACATCCACAACTTCTCTGGGCAACCTGGTCTGGTATCTCACCAGACTTAGCATAAAGAATTTTTTTCTTATGTCCAATCTAAATCCACCCTCTTTCAGTTTAAAACCATTGCCCCTTCCCCTGTCACCACAAGCCTCGATAGAAAGTCTCTCTCCATCTCTCTTTCAAGCCCTAACTACCGAAAGACCATAATAAGCTCCCCTTGTAGTCTTTCATTCTCCAGGTTAAACAACCCACTCTCTCTTAGCCTTTTTCATAGGTGAGGAGCTCCAGCGCTGACCATTTTTGTAGACCTCTTCTAGACCTGCTCCAACAGGTTGAAGATTTTCTTGTGTTGGGGATGACACAACTAGATGTGCAGTCCCAAGTGCTGTCTCATGATATGTATTTGGTTTAAAACAATTAATTATCCAATCATTTTGGTTCTGGTGTAAAAGAAAAAATATAATAAAATACTCTTCAGAAAGTTTGACTTGTGGCTGGATTTAGCATTACTACTGAGTAAATATGGCTTCTTCTCCATCATCTGACAGAAGATTGCCTATCTAAGCGGAGGGCAAGAAAATATACAGTCTCTTTCCCCAAAAAAACTGCTATGCATATAGTTTTCAGCAAGAGAAAGCTAAGTATTCAATCAGAAAAGGTGTTACCACAGTAATAGACCCTTTCTTTCCTCCCACATTTGCCTCTTTCTCAAAATAAATAGATCTACAGAGCTGGAAAAAAACCCCATTCACTTCTGTTCGTCACATAACTTTAGAATGTCTACATCTGAAATGCTGGCATTTGAAAATACTACTTTTGGATGTAGGGGCCAGAGGGAGGTGATGAGAGGTTGATAATGAGTGATGTTGGCCAGAGCACCTGCTGTCTCTTAGTACTGAAAAAATACAACACAACTTTCCAAGACTGTGCAACAATCATTAGTATGACATGCAAGTGTAATATAGAGTGAAAAAGGTGGAGGTGGGTGGGGTTTCCTTTCTCTGCTGACTCAGAGAAGGTTTGGTAGAGAGTTCTCAGCCTTCTTGGCAGAAAGTAAGGAACAATATTCATTTCTTTTTATGTATACTCCTGTGTAAAAGATTTCCTTGTCTTATGCCATATTCCTGGCATAAAATTTTTGTGATAACACTTATGACTTAAAGATATTGCCCTTCTCATCTTTTCTCCAATTAGTTTAGATGACATCTCATAGTACTACAAGGATGACTGAGATGGGAATACAAAAATAAGTGACTATTTAAAAAAAATTTAGTATTTTTGATTTGAAAAAATCCAAGTACTTTCCTGTTAGTCATAATAGGGAGGAGCAAAAATGTTTAAAACTCATGTGTTAAAGTTCTGAACTACAGCATTTTTCATAAGATCGTTTTCTATAACTTGAAATGTTTCTTGAAGAAGTGTAGATGCATGAAGGATTCCTTATTTTGAATAAGAGAAATCTTGAGGGCTGGTGGAAATGCAAGTGTGGGAGCAAGTGACCTAGCAAGTTCTGACTTTAGTCTTCATAGAATTGCTTGAAAAAATTCTAGAATAGTTTATTAATACCACAAGGATCCATTAATTTCTCCCCCATCTCAGGTTTAACAGGACCTCTTACTGAACATTCAATGTTGAAACTCAACAGCCGAGGCTGGAAACTTCCCTGTCTTTTTTTCTTCACAAATATAAGTAGTGACTATCATAGAGCAAATAAGTAGTCAGTTAAAAGAATTTTTTTAAGATAATAAGAGCAACATTTTTWAAAAAATCCATAATTAATGTAGTAAGCCCATCTGGATGTACCAATCAGAATTTAATTTTTATCAACAAAAGGTGTTTTGCAAACATATAGGTATTTGTTTCCTCTATTTCTCATTTGCTTTAATTATTTAAGATTAGTGGTCACATCGATGAATACTGCAGTGCAGAAGTACGAATAGTATCCCCTAATTATTTAGGACTTTTGTAATTGGGATCCCATCTCATTGGAGTCAGGAGACTTCCTGTGTTTTGTAATGGTTTGTCAAATATGCAACCAAGTAAAACATCGAGATAACAGGTATGAAGCTGAATAAGACCTACACAATGTATGTATGATCCAGAGAAAGCATCTAAACTACTTTAATCTTTTGAGAGATAAGCAGACACTTAAAAAAGCTAAGTGGAAATATAATATTAGATCTATTTAATAGTTTTGATACATTATTAATATTATTATATTAAATTATTGCTGCTTGGGTATGGATTTATGTGAATGAGTAAATATTCTTGGATCAATTTGACAATTCACACTGCATAACCTTTCCTCTAAATTTGTCCCCAGAGGTACTAAGATTGTCCATGCATTTTAAATGTAAGTCAGGATGGCAGCTAGAGTGTTTCTCCAAAGAGAATATTCACCAATATTTATCTCAATATGCTCCTCTAAAGAGWAATTTTGATTCAGCATTTTGTCATTTAAACTTTTAGCATTCTAACAACAAAGTCTGTTTTATTGACATTAAATAATTAAAATATTTTTGATCTAGATTATTTTAAACAAGATTCATTAAAATTCAGCCTCATCCATTCTGTGAATTTAATGACTTGTCTAGCTGGATGGCAACAGAAAGGCTTGCTCTTCCAGCTATGAAGTTTTCTACGTTTGCACAGAACTGCTATATGGCTCCAGCACGGCAAAAGGAGCCACTTCCTGAGCACAGCATACAGCTAGGCCATAACCAACCTCACTGCTTTCTGGAAAATTGCTGCTTTTATACGCAGGTTTTTGGTAAGGTGTCCTACGTCATGGCTTGTGGAAGGGGTTGGTTCAGCTGCAGAGCTCCTTCTACATTCTCAAAAAAAGGAGAAAGTGCTGTTCTTACAAGCAGGTTTCGGCACTTCTGAGAGGGATTTTCTRAATTCAACATGTACATAAATGAACTCAAATGATTTTCAGAAACTATGTTAATTTATATTTAAAATCTAACTAGAATCAACCAAAAAAATAACATGATCTAGATCCTTTTAGATATCTGAGAAACTGCTGCATGATATAAGCACTCCCCTTCTCTCTCACAATTCCTACTTTTTCCTTTTTCATAAGAAATCAAATTTTTAGACTATTTGTTTTGGCTAATTTATATTTCCAATTGATATACTATTGACACCTGTTTGATTGGCACAGTATCTAATTAACTGTTGTCTTGTGATAACTGCCCACAATGTTTATATGGCACATTGGTTAGTGCTTTTCAGACCTCTGATCTGAYGACTGCCACACTTGAAGTAACTAGAGCAGAAATTTAGTAGAAGTTCAATACAGAGCTGAGCAATTTAAAGCCAGATTGCACCGTAAGCTAAAAGAGTGTAAGCTCTCTTTGTGTGCAACTCGGGCTGCCTGCTTTGAAGTGAAATCCTATCAAGAAAAGCCCTCGAGGCCTTGTCAACAGAGGAGATCAACTGTGGTCTGGTAGATTATTTAAAGGTCATTATTTTGGAAGGATTTTTCAACAGAATTCATGCTGCCTTTTTGAGATACATGTATTTTTGAAACAATTACTAATGCATGTTTTGAAATAAAGCAGCTCTTTATTAGTAAAATATTGTGGGTTTTAATTTTCACTGTCAGTTATGTGATTGTACACAATTTGGGATAAAGACGATATTGGACACAGCTGTGCAGAACCTGATAAACTGCAATTGGAGGAACACAGCCTGTTTGCAGGACAGACAGGATGGACTGACTGAAATGACAACAAACTCAAATCTTCTCAAGAATAAAAAAAAAARATCTTGCAATTCTGTGGGAAATTAGAAATGTTAAAAAAATATGATATAGTAATTTCATAATACAGCAAGGTGGGACTGTTGTGCCTCTCTGGAACCGGGCAATGAGGAAGTTTCCTGTTATAAGAGAAATCAGAGGTGTTTGATATTTTTCTCCACAGCTTTTTTAATTGTTAATCAGTGTAAACAGGCTTATTTGTCTTTTTATTTTGACAAAAGGTGGAACAAATCCCAAGCCAAGAACAAGTTCTACAGTGATTACTATTAACCAGAGAGCTCCGTCTTTCCCTCAGCTAACAGTATGTTCCTCTGGCATCTTTTTTGAGAAAACCTCAGAATTCTAAAGACATCCCARCACTCGAATTTTATGTCACTTCAAATCAGACAAGGAGCTTTTGTTCAGCTGTTCTGCAACGTAAAAAAATTCTTCAGATACTGTTATAACCATGGACTGACTACATTGTAGTCTTTGGTGTTCTCCATGAAGAAAATATAAAGTTTCAAATTAACTGAAACAATACTTTTACTGACCATCTGCTAAAAGCCAACCCTTCAGTGTCCTCTGGGCAAGGATTCCACGGTAAAGTCTTTCCAGGAAGAATTCATGATGAGCTCTTACGTGAATGGTACAGAAAATGTTTTTATTGACCTCTCATAAATTAGCTTACAGAATACCTCTTTCCACTCTTAAAATATGGTGCTTTCAGTGGCGGTTTCTGTAACATCTCTCAAGAAAACTGTCTCTCTTAGCATCATTTGTTGTGGTGGCCCAGCCCACTCGTGGGCTGTGGCAATCTAATGCTCATCAGGTGCTTGCCCTTCAATGGATGGATGAGGGCGGATCTGCGGGCAGATCCGAGGGCAGCACCGAGATCTAAACCGCATCCCCCTTTCCAGAACCTTCGGATGAGTTCGACGCCCTGTTGGCTCTGTGTCCTATCTCCCGCCTCCCTGTAATCCCCACTGGTTGTCATATGTTTCCAGCCCTTTGTTTGTCCCCTATTGGTTGTTCCCTTTATCTCCACCCCTTTACCCTGTGCCTTAAAAACCCTGGACCCTCAGCTCCCTTCTGTCTTTTGTCGCTGGACCCTTCAGAGCTAATAAAGCTGCTGGAATCCATACAAAACACCCCTCTCTGATTCTTCACCTCTGGGACACTCCGCCAGCAATATCAGGCAGGTTGAGGTGTGCGCTCTTTCACGAGGAGCCAGYGCAAGCTATCATCTGCTAAGTCCCTGCAGAGAGACAGCGTCAGGGAGGACGCTGTACCAGAGTAGGCAAGGACAGCAGGAAAGACGCGGGGCATCCTCCTACGAGGACAGCCCCCGGCCAGCATCAATCATTGATTTGTAAATATATCACAATTGAACTACAAATATGTAGCATTTTTACTTGAAATTAGAAAGGTATTTACTATGAATGCGGATTGTGTACATAGCAATACATGACTGAATTAAAGAACAGTGCAATGTTTATATTTGTGCTTCAGTTATACAAAGGTCTCTTGGGACGTGGTACTGATCTACCTCTAGAGATTAAACTGTCTCTAAATGAGATGTCTATTTCCAACAAGTCCAAATATGAACAATTCAGATATTACTAAAAGTTCTCAGAGGGACATTGGCAAATTGATGAAATGTAATTGTAAAGAAACGTGTGGGAAAATATATCATGCCTTGAAAACAAAAGATTGAACAGAACTGCATTCAATATAAAATACTGCGTGAACAACAGATTTCTTACTTSTTCCTAGATGTTGTTCACAACTTCAATCTTTCTAAAGCAAAGCCAAACAAACTGCCTTACTTTATATACTCTGTCTTTACTTTCAAGACTGACAATTTCTCAAGGACATAGTGGGAACATCACCTTAGAATAATCAATTTTTAATGTCAGAATAAAAGTTTTTCCATTAAAAGCAAGTTACTGAAATTCTAAGTTATCCAGTAAAATTAATGTATTCTCAAGAACTATTTAAATAAGGCTTGCAGTAAAAAACACTGTTGTGGCTAATTGGATTTAAATGGAAAATTGGTAGAAATCTGGATGCATTGTTTTGAAGATGTTAGCATTTTTAATAAGATTGAAAAAATATAATTATGCTAATGCAGCAAATGCTAAACCAGCTTTGAATGTTTCTTTTTTTCATATATTCAAATGAGTTATATTACTCAAATCCTATTCCACATGACGAGAATGTAAAAACGGCACAACCTTGTTTGTAAATAAATCATTGTTCCATTTAAATTTCAATGTCTGAGTCCTTGAAATACTTTTCATAGTCAAATAGCCTTAATAATTTTGTTTCAATACATTTTTATTTAAACGGAGGGGGGTTTTATCAGTGAAGTGAAGTTTGAGAGAACTTTGGCCCTCAAAACCTGTTTTCTTCTCCAGAAAAAAACAAAATTATAAGGATTTCCAGTGCAAGTCTACCTCTCAGAGTATTTAAGCCACAACTTTGAACAGCTCTTAATGGGAATGCAGCACTGAAGGAAAGATTTGTTTGGCAAAAAAGTTGAAACATATTCCGTGTCTGGGCTTTAAGACTTGAACTATTAAATTGGCATCCAGGTGAAGCTGAAAATGTTGGCGTTGTTTTTAAAACTCTCCACTGTGAAGGATAATCCATCTGCTATTCTTCATTTCTAAGACAGGCATATCACAACTGAGATCAACAGAGGTTCTCTGTAGTGCATGACCTCCTTTATTACAATTCAGTCTGAAGCAGGAAGGACTAATTCTGATTCTCATTACCTTTTGGTAGGTAGAAGCAAGGAAATATAGCTACCAGATTTTGGTTCTCTGAATTAAAGAAAAGCAAACTCCTTCCCACCCTCCCTACGTCCTTTCCCTCTTGTTTCTCCCCTGTTCTGAGTTCAGTAGCTAACTCTTTCAAATATGGGCATTGGAATAGGCTGCTCAGGGAGGTGGTGGAGTCTCCATCCCTGGAGATGTTTAAGAAAAGACTGGATGTGGCACTTGGTTTAGTTGACAAGGTGGTGTTAGGTCGTAGGTTGGACTAAATGATCTCAAAGGCATTTTCCAACCTAGCTGATTSTGTGATTCTGTGAAATACACTTAGTAACAAAGTTCTGCTCTTGAAGACAAAAATTTTCAGCTTAGAAAACAGAATGCAAACAAACAAGATTCATAACAAACAAGCTTTTAATGCTAATAGTAAAACAAAAAGCATACGTGTATATATATAAAAGTCATACTTGTGTGTTATATTTATAATGTACATAATTTTCACATATGTATATATATGTATATGTATTTGTATGTATAAATATATATATAGAGARAGATGTATATATACACATATATATACATGAAATAATTGCTTGTATGCTCCAGGGAAACACGAGTTTCCTTGGAAGATGAGAACAAAACAGCAGGGTTTTTCCTGAGTTAGAAAAACATTTCCACTTCTGATTGGCCTAGTTTGCTGATGCTAACTCACACTGATAAATAACTATATGATGTTGCTGCCTGAAAATTAACGTTGTGTTTTTAAATTAAGTATTCTTATGTACACTTGAATCCATTTTCTAAATAAAAACTAATATTAAAATATCTGGGCCTGTACCTTTGAATTTAAGGAATTGATAGAAGATTTTCCATTCCATAAGCTGCAGAGAAAGGCAGTAAAATGCAACAAAAAAAAATACAAGATCTTCAACATAAAGTAGAGTCGTTTCCTGGGAGTGTAGATTGATAGGAGATATCCTGATACATCCAGAAGTGATATACTACAGTACATTTCCATCACTGACAAGAAAAAATGTGATGTAAACTTTCTGGTTTATTCCCATAGRTGCAGAACAACTTGCTAATGTTTAACTGCTTTCTTTCAATATATTTTACATGATAGAAATGTGAAATAGACTGCAACTGAAATTTTCTATTGTTATATTAAGGATGTTAATGAAAGCAATGGTTTATTCATGGCAATTTCTCCAAGTAAGCACTTATTAAAGAGGTTATAAAAGGCCACAGAAAGACAAGTAGAACTGATTAGATAATTGGTAGAAGAAAACTATAATCCATTATATCCATGATGGTGCATGAAATAAAAGCAAAAACCCTCAAAGGACTAAACAAAATGGAAGTTCATATGCTGCACAAATAAACGAAAGCCCACAACAATCCTTCCATTCACTTTATTTGGAGTTTTATTCCTGTATAATTTTTCAATATCTACTTGAGTTGCAAAAGCTTTGGAGGGCTTTTCCCTCAAAGCSTTCCCGGGTGCAGAGATTTTACAGGCCAGAAGAATTTCATCTACTAGGTTCTGCATGAAAGCGTGTCCAGCAGTCTAGCATCGTATATTTCCAAAAGAMAATCAATGGAAGATTTGGAAGCATTTTTAAACATGGCAGCAGAATCCCATCCTCGAAACACAGAATTTTGATACAGATAGTGACATTCTTCTTGTTGTTACATAACAAGTATAACAAGTCTAATTAAGTAACATTTTAATTTTTCTAATGTTGGATAAGACTTCTAGTGTCATCAAAGTAAAACAAGTATCAAGAACATTTGTTTGAATCTAGTTATGTAGTTCTTGTGCCCTGTCTTCATTTCCATTTTGCCTTCTTTGGAAAAATTTATTTTTGTCTTGTGCTTTGTCTTCTGTGGGATTTATACATGTGGGTATGCAACTTTGCAAATGCTGCATCTTCAGACATAACACCAATGAAATCACTTTTATTGTCACAGCATATGATATTCTGCTGCTAGATAAATAGCAGGATATAAAACATAAATGTTCAAGTGAACCCCAGGTGTTGATCCTGTGACAAGACTTAATTACAACAATTATTTTATGTAAGAGTCTCTGATTGACATTGATGAGATTTTCCAATTGAATCTATGGTGCTAAGGAAAAGAGAGACTTGGCAGCAGCATTGACTTTCTGCTCTGTGGTTGGCTTAYGGAGCAGATTAATTAGGTGCTTTGAGCTACCAGAAAGCAATTGGAGATGTTTYGGCAACTGAAAAGCTAATAATAAAACAATGGAATATTAATAAGATCTTTTATATGCAACAGTGCATTAACTCACTAATGGGAAAAGTGAGGTTGTAAAATTGTTATTTTATAAAACCAAGTCAATGAAGTGTATATGGACAAATAAGAGAGCATCTTTTCAGAGTTGTGCGAAGTAACATATACTTTTACATGTGCTTTTACTATATACTACATGTAAACTAGTTACTAATAAATTGTTGATCCAATATASCCTCAAAATCTAAATTTTTAACTATTTAAAGACTCAGAACTTTCGGACTGAAGAATGCCTTCAGAGCTGAAAAGAATTATCAAGGCAAGAACTTCACATTTTTAGAGACTCTGTAATTGAATAATATTACAGCTGATTATTTCATTAAAAATAATGGCTTCAAAGTTTTTCCAAATTACACATGCTAGTGTGCTGAAACACACTGTCATTCCTTCTCTTTGTGTCCTCTRTTTGCATTTCGTGCTTCCTAACTTTGGCACTTTTGCCAATAAAACAGGCACATCTAATAGATAAGTCTGAGGGATAGTCCTATATAAGACATAAACCACAAGGATTGCAGCCTATTTTTATAATATAAGTCAACATATGTATTAATGACACTGGCTTATATCTGCTGAGCAGCCATATTTAATTAGACAGAAACCCCAGAGATGGATATATACATTTCTAGAATGCTGCAGAATATATGATAACCAGCACAGACTGGATTAGTTCAACTGTACTTTATGATTTTAGGCTCTGATTAGATATTCACCGTCATTGTATTGCCATTGCTTTGGACCTGATTAAAATATAGTTTCATATAGATTAAAGAAGTTTCAGTTGTACCTTCATAGTTGTAAATCATTATAGACTTCACACACAGAATCACACAGAATCACCAGGTTGGAAGAGACCTTCAAGATCCTCGAGTCCAACCCATGCCCTAACACCTCAACTAAACCATGGCACTGAGTGCTACATCCAATCTTTCTTTAAACATATCCAGGGATGGTGATTTCACCACCTCCCCGGGCAGACAATTTCACTACTTCACCACTCTTTCCGTGAAAAACTTTTTCCTAATATCGAACCTGTATTTCCCCTGGCRCAGCTTAAGACTTGCAATTTCCAGTACAAATAGGAGATGTTTGCAGTTTAATTGGCCAAATTCTGTGACTTTCAAGCAACCAGTGAACAGCACCACTAGGATTACACAAAAAGTGACAAAGAGGGATAGCAACATATCCAAAGTATAGTCCTAGAACTGAAGTCTAAGACATTCCTAGATAACATCCTTTGTGGTTATTCTAGGATCATTTTGTGACTTATTGGAAAAAAAAGCTACAAAAGCTCAAAACTTGGTCACATAATGAAAGTGATAGTGCAAAGAAGGAAAACACTGGTTACATCCCTCTGTACGGTAGCAATTAATACTTTTGAACGCTGAGTTTTGAATTTTCCTTTTTTTTTAAATTTGTCTTACCAGCTTGCCACTTTTGATATCAGATTCTTATCTTCCATGAATGAAAAATGCTGAAATGGATGTCTTGTTAGATGTCTGTGTCAATACTTCCTTGGTTATCAGCATATTTATTGCTTTAGCACAGGAACTAACAAATGGAGCATTGGATACTCAAAGCTTTCAAGAGCTATTATTATGTTAGCATTGTTACCTAAAGGTTCTGAATGCCAGTTTTGAACTCTTCAAATGGTATTGAATAACTTTTAGGCAAAATGACTGTATAATTTTCTATTCATTTTTATCACTGTTTTCTTTTCACTGTTTAGATGCAACAGCTGGGACTATGTCTTGAAGCAAACAACTAAAAATAACCCCAAACTATGCATGACATACTGCCTACTATGTCCCTCAAACAATTCTCAAAATCACTGTTTACTCTAATTACTTATATACTAATCATACTTTAGAATGTTTATCTCTCATAGTGCAAAACACATAATTACATCTGTTTGATTTATACATCAGAACTTCTGATTGTAAGAAAAAAAGCTCTACCTGTTAGCTTATAAACAAGGCTCATTAAGGCTGATTGCTTATTTTACTGAGAATGAAACATTAGGATCCACAAAAGCTTATTAGGTTTTTGTCACACTCATATGACATTACTCATAAAACAACKCTACATATGGCTTTTTGGTGACATTTGGAGATTAGGACAGTATGAGAAATAAAGGGGAGAGGTTTTTTTCCTCATGAAACCACACATCTTATGATTAAATAGTCTATAAGCAGGCATCCATGCATTTAATTATTATGCATACCTCCTATTTAAATCATCCTTCTTGTCCTGACAATTTTCCTCTCAACAAATTCTTTTCTTGTGGCTTCAGCTCAGCCTGATTAGCTTCAGAACCTCGGTAAAAAGCGGAAAAAGAAAGTATGTCCATTTCCTTTGTCAAAAGTTCAGATAATGTCTAGATACATCTTTATCACATGATAATGCCTTCTATATGCTGCAAACTGCTGAAAAAGGTGTACTGAAGTCTTAGCTGAATATTTCTAAGACACACCACCAGTAAAGCGAACACACTAATCAGGGTCACAAGATGTCTTGCGGCTTAAATGAATTAAGTATATCATTATGTATACTGAATGTTCCTATAGAGCAGCAAGTGTTAAGACAAATTGCTCTATCTCAGCTCTTGAGTGAAAAGCAAAAAAATCAGTAAAGGATCTTTTTCATTCCAATCTCCAACAGCTTTCCAGCATGGTCCAAGGCATACATCGCAGTGGGTATACAATTGATTCAAGCTACATTTCTTCAACACCAGTGAGAAACCTGAAGTCAAATTGTCAGAAAAAGCAAGTGAGGCCTGGGAAAAAGCCCCAGCTGACTCCAGGAGAAATTATAGGGTGAAGGCAGGTACTCTGAGGCAGCTAAACCACACAGTGCAAGATAAACTGAAAGAAAAATCTTCTCTTCATAAAATGATATTTTTTTCTTTTACTGAATGGAAAGAACTCCAGTTATAGATTACAGCTAAAAAGATAGGCAGACAGTAGTTTATACATTTTAACCATACATGGGTACATGTGTCATAACCATTTAGTGTAATCTAGTATACTTAAGAACTGTGCCAGATGTCTATTTTGTATGGCCAGGACATTCTTCTTAGGAAGAAGAAAAATCATTCTGGAACTTGTTAAACCCTCTCAAAAATTGCCTTTCACAACATTGCACTTTCTACCCATCTAAGGCAGAAATAATTCATTTTTTTTTCAAGTTAAACAGCTTTCTACTCTTGGGCACCCTTTTTTAAGATTGTCCTTTTTGCTTTACCTTTGCCCAAGAACTTTGGTTGTGTCCTTTTCTCTTTTTTGGACATCAACCTGCCYATGACAAGTTTTGTCAGTGCTTCCCTTGAGACCCCAAATATATATAAGGAAAAAATTAATTGTTTATATCTAAGTCTACTTGGAGTTAAAGTCATATAGCTCTCCTAATTTCACTATGTATCTTCAGACATAAACTAAAGGTGAAAGAGAAATTACATCAAAACTTTCAAACTTTTTCTTCTTTCTTATTCTTTGTATAAATCCTAACTTTTCCTGTGATTCAAGCTCATATGGAAGGATAAAGAGGCTACTGATACCTGGACCTTACATGGAGTACACACCCAAATCATGTTACATCTGAATAATCTAACAATTTCTTTACTAAACTTCCATCAGACCTTTCATCTTTCTAATTATTTTTAGCTGTCATTTCCTAGCTGACTACCTTGACCTGCATCCTATCCAAGACCTCTTAGAAACAGAAGACACAAGTACTGAAATAATATTTTTGAAATATTTTAAGAGTCTGTGTCTGTGAATCCCTTTTATTCACCCAAATTAAATCTATTTGCCTCATACATATGTAATTCTTTCCCTGTAATGTGATATTTTTCTTTACATTTCTAAAGCAAAAAAGAGAAAATCTGCATATATACATTAACTGATCAGTAGTGAAAATGAAACTGTAATTCATTTTTAATAGATCCCACAAACTTTGGTTTTCAAAATTAAGAGGACCCCCCTATCCACAGAAATGCTGGTTCAAAACGTCTTTAACTCATTTCAGCATGTTTGTTTGTTATAAAGCAGTAATTCACTCAAGTAAATTACACTTTGGCTTGTCGTGAATATTAAAAGGATAAAGCAGCACCATCGTGCAGAAAACTGTGCCCATACTGATCTCACATTGGAGTAAATCAAAGGAATTACTCCAGTGTAAAACTAGAAGGAGAAACAGCCCTCTAAAACTGAAATCTTGTTTTGAATTTAATTTGTATTTAGCTTAAATGGATGCACTTATTTTAAAAACAAATATAAACTTTTGTTTGTTTGTTTTTCTGGTTTTGTTTTTAATACTAACATCTAAAATATTTGCGTTCCAATTCAGGGTTCCAATTTATAAACAGGCAGTGGATAGAATAATATTCAAATTTAAATGCTCTGGGAGATCCTTTCACAAGTTATGGGCTGAGATATTACAAACTGAACTAATAAGCAGACACGAGGCTGCTTTTATCCACTGTTGCAGCAAATATTAGAGAGCTGAGCTAAATCATTTCACTTTGAATACTAGTCTGCTTAATGTCTAACTTGCTCTTTTGCAAGGTAGCATATTTATATATCTATCACACCCACACACCAGCTTCCTGAGCAAACTGCCTATATATTTCAGGGTGATTTTTTGAACTAATTTTTTGCAACTGAAGCTGATGAGTTGAATATCTGTTTCAGCTTTAGCTCCTGAGTGAAATTGGAAGAAGGCTTTGCATTTACCTTAAGCACTTTAAAACTTCACAAAGGTATTACGGTGTCTATCACTACTACCTGAACACCTAAATGAATTGTACTTTTGTTTGCACACTCTAGAGAACATTGAAAATATATGATCTTCCAGCTGAATAGATTTCAAACTAACGGCACGAGCCAAATTGTTTTTACCTGAGATTGAGCTTGTGCTATCTGTTCATAGCGAGAAAAGTATGCAGATTCCATAGATGGGAAAACAATCAATTGAGGCACTCAGTTTTGTAAATTAATCTCTGCACTGATGTTTTCACCTGAATCTTTCTGCTATGGGAAAATATGCCCTTCACTTAATAAAGAAAATTGTTCCCCCCAAGTGTTGCTTCTATAAAGGCAAGACAAGACAAATAGCAAGAGAGGAGAGAACAATGCAGCCACTGGTCTAACCAGTTCACTGCAAGAATTAGGTTGTTTCATCTGCCTATGTCCAGAGAACAGTGTGACTCAGTAATGATACAAAGGCTGAATTATCATAGCTAGAGGGTCCTGAGTTCATACAAACAATCCCAGCATTTCAGACAGGTCCAAGAGATACTTTTAAAATTTGGATCTACAGGAGATTGTCAAGATCGTTTTACATCAGTTCTCTCCCTCATGCTTCTCATGGCACTCAAAAGGTTCAGTGAACAGTTTTATCCCAGAACTAACTTTTTTTTTAACCCAGAGTTAGTTTCCAGTTGAATCAAATTCCTGAACTACCTTCATTGAACAAACACTGACCCCCTCAACTTATCAGCTGTGTAATGTTCAGTAAAATAGCTTTATCTCTTTAAAACAACACAGTATTTAAATTGTCAACAAATGTAACTCACAAATTTATTGTATTACTAATTCTTTCTTTTCTCATCTAATGGTAGAGTCAGCAGTTAAGTCATTCAGAATAAAAAGCAATTTCATGAGACAGACAGGCAATTTCTGGCCATCTAATCTGCAGAATATCTTCTCAGGTTGGTTTATTTCAGAGCATGGTTCTTCCTCTTGTCTTAGAATGAATAGCTTCTTAACTTCACAATTAGACTGACTGCAATAAATGCTGTGCGTGGGTCTATATCATGTGCCACTGTATGTGTTTAATATGCACTGGAAGTCTACACCAAAAGTGGCATGTGTTTGACAAGTACTAAGAAAGATACCCAGATTCCAGCCTGTGACTTGGTGCTGTTTAACAGAAGCTTGGCAATGCTCTGGACTGACAAATATACTGCAACAGCTTTGGGGGTATTATAATACATCACACAGAGAATCTCCATAATAATATCTTTATGTCATAATGTATCATCAAAAATTCCCATGCAGTATTCTCAGGATATACTAATGACCCATGAAAGTGCATCAAGGCTTTATCATATTCTGTTATGTCTGTTACTCACTAAAACAGTGCTACTGGGAAGTACTTTTAAACATTGTAGGGAAACCATTTGCTTTTTCTAGATGATTATTAAAAGGAAATAAAATTGGATTAAAGACTGTTACTGAAATTAATGCAACCTGCATAGGAAAACACTGCATAGAGGCTAGGATTTTATAGAATACCCTATCCAATCCCCTTTATGATTAGGATTAGCCATTTAGGAGATGAGCTCCTTTCAGTAGTTTAAAAAAAAAATCAGACATACTATAATTCTTAGCTTTCTGGATATGCAAATCTATGGAATTCTCAATACCCTAATTTCAAAAAACATATTGTAAAATATATTAATAAGGAAAACAGAGAGGAAACAAAACAAAATTTATTTGGTTTTGCAAATAAAACAAATAAAACAGAAATGAAGGAGAGCCCTGTAAGAACTTTGAATCTTTGTACTGGATGTTGCATATAGGATTGTTCATCCAAGGGTAGGAATAAAGTGCAGATAATTTATCATCTTAAATGGCAAAATATTACTTCTTGAATCCAGTGTGTGCAGCTAAAATTGTGTCTAATAACAAAAAAAAAAAAAAAATAGAATTTTTCAGGTATTTTTAGATGTCCTTGCTTTCAAGAAAAATTTTACAGTTTTACCTCATGGAATTGGTGCACTTAACATTCATACACAAATATCAGAATATTGTTTTCAAATATACACAAAAAGACCCATCAGAACCACAGATGCCTCAAAGAATTTAAGGTCTAATAGATGACTGAAGTGTAATGAGAGAACTCAAAAAAGGTGTATCATACTGGTGTTGTGGTGGTTTAGCCTGCAGTGGGAGTGATCGAGGAGCCAGAAGGCCCAGATGCTGGTAGAAGTCTGCTGGTGGGACGGCTCAGAGGTCTGAAGTCACCCCTTAGGTTATGGTGAAAGAGAAGGTCTCCCCATCAGGCTTTGTTGCACTATGTTGATCCTTCCCAGTCGGCTGGCCCGTTGGCCTACCACCCCCTTTTACCCCTTATAAGTTCATGTTCTAGTAAGTTCTCCCTTCCTTGATGCCCCAYTGGTTCCTGGTCCCCTGCTCCTTCCCTTGCCCATCCCCATTGGTTGTAGTTATGTCACCCCACCTTCTCTCCGCCCCCTTGCCCTCAGGTGATTGGTCCCTGATGTTCTGCCCGCCCCTTGTACTGTGTAGTATAAAACCCTGGACCCTCCCTTCTTGTACTTGGTTCTTCGTCCCTGGACCCCTTCACCTGAATAAACCTTCTCGTGGAACTCCATACGAAGAACTCCTCCCGCCTCTTTGCTTCCGGCTGACGTTCCTGAGCTATCCAGCCTGCGTGTGTGTGGCTGCGTGCGTCCACCTGCACGGGTGGATTAGTGCGTGCGAGTGTGTCTGTGTGGCACCGCCCAAGCGACTCCTTTGAATGACGCTTTTGGGAAGGACGCGGCATTCTTCCATCTACCACCGCCTAACACCGCATCATACTGGAACATAAATTAAAAAAAAAGGTGACATAYGTGAAGGCACGTTTCAAGCTGACATGTAAAGAGGAAGGGCTTTACATCAAACCAGTAAAAYGAAGTTCAATAATAAAAAAATTATTAAATATCATATGGCCACTACCCAAATTGTCAAAGGTACTATTTCTGCTCTCTATTCATCAAGTCTTTCATAGCATGAATAATGAAATGATCCTGTATGCATAGACATTCTAACAGGGACATGGTGGAGAGTATTGATCAAAATATCCGTCTTCAGTACTGAGAAATTTGATTCATGTTCTAATAAAGAGCAATAATATTAGCAGAAACATGTACCAGTCCAAAAAATCGGAGAGTAATTATTGCTATATACATGGAAGGAAGAGGTGGTGTGGTTTCACCCCAGCTGGCAACTAAGTACCACACTTGCTCACTCCCCTTCCTCTGATAGGATGAGGAGGAGAATCAGAAAGAGTAAATTCTGTGRGATCAGAACAGTTTAATAATTGAAATAAAGTAAAATATAATAACAATGATAATAATAATAATATTATTTATTATTGTTATTATAGTAATTAAAAGGTAGATAACAAAAAGGAGGATGAGTAAAATCCAAGAAAAACAAGTAATGCTCARTCAATTGCACACCACTCACTGATCAATGTCCAGCCAGTCCCCAAGTAGTAATCAGCACCTCCAGCCAACTCCCCCCAGTTTATATRTCAAGCATGATGTTSCATGGTACCGAATATCCCTTTGGCCAGTTCAATTCAGCTCTCCTGGCTGTGCTCCCTCAAAGCTTCTTGTGCACCTGCTCACTGGCAGAGCATGGAAAACTGAAAATTCCTGGACTCAGAATAGGCACTGTTGTTTAGCAACAACTAAAACATCACAGAATCACAGAACCACATAATTGACTAGGTTGGAAAAGACCTTGGAGATCATCGAGTCCAACCTATGACTAATCAGTGTGTTATCAATACTATGCTCAAACAAAATKAAAAAATCCAAAAAAACCCCAGCACTCTACCAGCTACTAGGAAGAAAATGAACTATAAATCAGCTGAAACTAGGACAGAGGGAAAAATCCTTACACAGCTTTAGGGGTTATTTGGAGTAACCAATGAGAATGCGACTAAGAATGTTTTGATTAACATAATATACTTGGATTTCCATGTTGATAAGTAACTGGCCCTGAAATTTTCCTGATTAAAATCAGTTTTAGTGTCTGATCACTACATTACAGGAATGCAGAATCATTCAATTTGGAAGTGTAAAAGTATAGGAAAACTGTGGGAGTTGAGATGGATGCAAAGAATGAAGCTTRCAGAGGCTAAGAACTAAAAACTCTTTATTTAACAGCAGCAGAGCTAAAAGCTAGAAGTCTAAAAGGTGAAAGCAAAAGAGAAGCTCTCTCTATTTTACAATGGCCGGTTTTATACCCCTCTTGCTCTTCTTGTCTAAGTTATATTGGTTACAGCAAATATCCRTTCTAACTTCACTGGACATAACAATGTTTCATACATTTCAGCAAAGCTTAGCTACCTCTCCCCGTTCTTGCTGTTCTTGCTGTTCTGTCTTCTTCCAACTTGGATACTTTGAAACTCTTATGGGCACAGGACAATTTGGTCGAGGTTGAAGTCGTCCAAGCTTGTTTCCGTGAGACCCCCAGACCAGCTGGCAGTCTCTACAGAAAACATCAAAGGAAAACATTCTCACTCTACATAATATCTCCTTACTAAAGAGCTATATGTATATGTTTATGTAGAGATATATGTATAACAGCTATACATAGTTGCTCTGGTTAACTATAGCGAGTACCTTGAAAATGTACGCACAACATACATAAGTATAAATCTAAACTCTGAATTTTGAATATAGCTTTTTTATTTATGAATAATATAAAAGCAAAATTTTGTGACACGAACGTTATTTTTAGTGAAGCAATTCCATCATTACATTATGTGTCTTTTCATGTATCTCTTTAAGCTTTTTCTGAAGTACTTGAAATCACGACTGCAACATTTAATTTGAATTGCTCTTATACAATTCAAATAATAAGATAAATGTATAATGATTTATTATTTATTCCTGTATGTTTTTATACATTAAATTTGATTTCATATGTTGAGCAGCAGCACATCTGGTCAGCTTCAGAGCATCTGGCTGAATTGATAAATGTACAGTTGTACAAGATAGGATGGTCTTGGAAGATTTATTTTGTTTGCTGTTTTGTATTCATTGTAGTCATTCCAAATCTTCTATATGCTTTTCAGTTACACGCAAGTGCAAGACCTTAGGATATAATAATAATTATGCTATCAATGAAAAAAGAATATCCTTTCTTCTAAGCACAGAATTCCCCAAGGACATTGTATTGGTCTAACAGTTAAACTGTGTGGTATTCTATACTGATCTATATAATTTAAGCACTGAATATCCAGAAATAGGTAGATACACACATATGATATTAGAATTTAGTTTACTATGCACACATATTTCAAAAGGAATTATTGAAATAACACGAAAACAGGAATTCATGATAACAGGGGTTTACCCTCTCTCACAATTTAGTGACATTTTAGACAACTTATATACTGTATTGGGAGGAATGAGCTAAAAGGTCCTGCCAGTCAGTTCAGAGTAGGGGGAGTTTGGAATATGGAAATGTGGGCTTGCCTTCTCTCTCATACAATTATATAGGCAGAAAGAGGGGAAAGCTGAGCAGCATGATGAGACTGAATTGTAGTTGCCCATTAAGAATTTAGCATATTTTTGAATAAGAAAAAATTAGTGTGAGGAAGAAATTCTTTGGTAGTGCTGATTAGATCACAAATAGAAAGTAGATGGAGCAGTTATGAATTTAACAGAAAAAGAACCTGAAAATATGCAGAAGAAATTGACTGGACGATTAACTTCAGAACAAAAATTGTTAGAAAGTGGTTTCATTTAAAGGAAATTCTTAAATGTAAAAACTCCCATCGAATACAGGATTTGGCTTATCTAAAAGCTTTTGTATCTTTTAGCATATTTCAACTCTTTTGCCACTTCCTACCCAAATAAATTATCTATGAATAAAATAACAGAAAGTATTTCAAAGCAGGTTTGAGGTCCACTGGACAAATTATTTGGTCAAAAGCATACCAACTGCAGAGAGTCCAAGACAATTGGTCCACATGCATTGATGTCACAGTCGCTTACTTCTTCTCTTGAGCAATGAGATATACCTGACACTGCAATATGTATAAATGGAACACTGTATAGCACAACCAATACTTCTGTATGTGTAACAAATTATAACCATACAATTCTGTATTAATTAAATTATTCTAATCTTTATCCCCAAATGCCACTTATTTCTGGGATCAGCCAGTTTCAGTGTTCTCATTCATCTAGAGAAATTAAGAGGAAACCTCAGTAATTGCCTAAGAGTTTACACATTTTATCATCATTAAGAAACACTCCCTACAGCAAGGAACCCTAATGGTTCTAACAAGCTCCCATGGGGAGGATCAAAGCCAGTTTAAAGAGGGCAGATTGCACAAAAAGAGTCAGACAAAGAGTCCAGGGGGGCTCATAGATGACTAGGAGAATAGAAGTTGCTTTATATTAGATAGGAAGGAAACAAACCTAAAGTACATTYTGTGAGGTTATGCCACTAGTTCCCTAAGCCCTGTGAAAGCCATGGAGCCACAGTCAAGATATTGCTGTATTAAAGTTAAAACCCCTTCTCGGAGGGAAGACATTTTAGCTCAGGACCAAAACCATGCTAATGTGGCCACATGGATATGTCCCAGAAAAATCACCATGGGCAGAACAAGCTCATATTTGCCATCCATGCACAACTCAGAGAAGTGCCACATTTGCTTGCAGTGAAATATGAGTTTATAAGAGATTAAATGTGCACATATGGGAGGTTTAAAAAAATCCTTTCCACATGCCCCATCACAAATTGAAATGCCTGATTCGAACCGCTACATAAAAGTACTGATGGACAGCCTCTCAGGTCCCTGAAAGTGAAGCACAGGTGCACAGAAGGCTGCTGGGCTGTACGTGGTTAGTATACATAGGGAAATACACTTGAGTCTGCTCTGGGAATAGCAGATTGACAGGGTACTCCCCTGAGGTGTGTAATGGTGAGACGGCTCTCTCTGGAGACTGCTGTCTCAGAAATTGTAAAGAACGCAGCAGTGCAACCGTCACGTAACAGTGGCAATGGCTTTCCGGGCAAGAGCCATCCCCTGGAACACAGCCTCTGCAATTTATTTTTGTCAGCCAAATTACACTAGAGTGTTGAGCTGCTGGAGTCTGTCCCAGACTGAGCAAATATGAATGAAAGGTATGAGCACTGCAGTAGAAAAAGATTTTAAAATAATATGATATAGCATCACAGTGTCTTATGCCCTATAGTTTCAAGGGAAACATCCCAACAAGTCAAGGTAGTCACAGTTCTTTACGCATGCAGAAAGATAAATCTTAAGACAGGGATCCATCAAAAACAGATTGCTAATGGGAAAGATGCATAACTCAGTTAGCACAAAATGCCAAATGAAAGGCCAAGGCCCAATTCTCCCTCTCCCTAGAAGTACCTTTTTGTGCASTGCAAGGAGGCATTTTTCTCTGTTTGTGGTTGTCTGCAAAAAAAGCTTCTTCTGGAGCTTGGCAGTTAAGAAAACTTTAAGTCATGCACTCCTTATAAACTGCAGCAGTAAGAGGAGACTTATTATGGCTAATACCTGCTTCTCCTGGCTAGTCATYTCTACTGGCCTTCTAGGACTGAGGATGACACTGAGTACCTACACCCACAGCTCTTAGTTGCAGGTGAGTGCTCTGATCAGAGGATAGCCTCACACAGTGTTCTTTTGCTTATTGTTATTGAGACTATCTCACTATGTAGACAACATCCAATATTCATTAAGCCAGAGAGAAGTGAAAAAAAGGAAGAGATGTGTATCCGTGAGCAGGAAGCTTATATTCCAGTCCCCACTTATGTAAGTGTTTAAAAATTTCATTCCAAACAAAATAGGCTCACTAGAAGAATTGGAAAGAGCTACTCTGAAAATGCCCTGTATCTGCAATACTTCTCAAGTAGGTAAGTGGAGATTTAAGTTCTTTTAGGCAGAACGAAAAATTAAAATTTGACCTCATATGTTCAAGGTGATGGCTTTAACTGAAAAGTATCTGCTTACACATGGTGATACATTTTGCTTACCATTCCGGTGCTTTGTGTCAGCCCCAGAAAGGTCATGTGAAATTTGAAAAGTACTTTTAGGGGGAACAGAAAATTGGAAACCAAAAGTGGTGAAAGTTGGAGCAAGTTAAACTTAAATGTCAGTGGCAGTATATACTTGATGACATGAAAGGTTTCAGCATGGCTGATGCATTGTTTCAGAAAGACTTAAAATGAATAGTACTTCTGTTTGGACTCTGGGTATTCAATATAAACCACGGAGGGACTTCATTTTTTTTTAAATTGAATTATGTCTTGAAAAAACCAAAACAGATGACGAGATTTGGTCACAGATTATCAAGAGCTGCACACGCAAAGATTTGCTGGATGGCTTTGGTTTCTAAAGTCCAGATGTGTGGTATTTTAAATAATTTAGATCTTTTTCTAAAGAGACGTCAAAGAAAACTTAAGAGTAGCATTGTGAGTTGCAGGAAATTGTAAAATAAGACACTGAACAAATACTCCATATGTGTATCACCAGAAGAAAGTAATGGAATTAATGCATGTATCTATTGAAATGTTTTTTGTAACTAAAAGGTCAGCTCCATTCAGTTAAAAAAATCCAGGATGCAGACTTGTGATTCTGTTTGCCGTACTTATTTATTAATATATTTTATTGCTTATTGTTCTTCACAATGTTTGTTTCTCCTTGTAAAAGAATTATTTTTTTTATTACGTAATCACGGGAGAGCTCTAGCCATCTGCCATGACTGAATAGAGTGGATTATTTAGGCCTTACATTTTTAGTCTGGTTTCTCTTCCCCATGATACTTCACAGCATTAAATATTGCTGCTTCATCAGTTGCTTGCATGTAGAAGCATCCATGTGCACTCAAATATATTCCATGTATCTCTCCCATTACTAATTCTGTCACAGAAAACATTCAACCTAGAGGGCTGTTTCAAAATTTTTGGGAAAAGCTACAAGCAAGAATTATAAGTAACCGGCAAAAGATACCACAGCAAAAGATTAATGTCTTGGATGGGGAAATGTTTACAAGTTTTGGTCACACAACTAAACCAGGAATAATGTCCTAGGAGGGATATAGTTTACACAGGAAGGATAAATAAGTTACTCCAATCACAAAAATAAGTCACAAATAAGCTTTTTGCAACAACAACAAAAAAGTTTGAAACATAGCACAGAGATTTTCATTCATACACAAACTTCATGAATTATGAAGTAAATACCAACCGTCTCTCACCAGCACTTCTCAAAGGAAAGAAAAGCGTTACTATCAAGATTTAGCCTTGAGTCACTCAAAACACAGATTTGCTCCCAGCTTTCATTTGCTCCCAAACAAGAAAGCAATTTACTTCTCCTGTCTACAAATACTCTGCTAGTGAAATTCCCTTCTGTCAGACACAATGTCTGTGAGTAAGTATGGAATAGTTATTCCTTTTCACAAGCTAAGGCACTAACTTCACGTTTTCCCTTAAGAAATAATAAGGGAATAAAAGCTTTACAAGAAACCAATTCAAAACATAAAAGAAAATCTGAATTACCATTCCTGCACCCCAAAACTTCTGCATTCAAGATAGAGGAAGGTCAGTGCCCACACCTACTAGGTGTAAATGCTTTCTCTTACTCAAGTGAAGCAGAACCTCTGTGAAGCACAGGAGTCAGTCCCAACATGGTCTCCTGTAGATGACTAACACAAGGCAGGATATGAGCATTAAGGGCAATTCTCCCTTGTCACTACAAGGGAGACCTGGCTGACCTGGGCCAGATGCCAGGCACCCATGACAGCCACCCCCTCTCTCCCCTCTGCAGCTGGACAGAGGAGAGAAAATTTAATGAAGGGTTCGTGGGTCAAAATAAGGACCAGGAGAGGTCGCTCACAAGCATCACAAGTGTCTCGAGCAAAACAGGCTTGAATTAGAGACATGAAGGATATTTATTACTAAAAAAATAAGAGCAAGATAATGAGAAGTAAAATAAGCTCTTAAAAGCACCTTCCCTCACCCCTCCCTCCTTCCCAGCTCTACCTCCTACCCCAGCGGCCCAAGGAGACAGGGAACGGGGGTTATGGTCAGTTCATCACCCGAGGCTTCTCCCACTGCTCAGGGAGAAGAGTTGCTCCCCTGCTGCACCATGGAGTCCCTCCCATAGGAGACAGTTCTCCACGAACTTCTCTGACATGGCTCCATCTCATGAGCAGCAGCTCCCTGCAAACTACTGCAATGTGAATCTCTCCCAAGAGCAATCAGTCCTCACAAAACTGCTGCAATGTGAGTCCTCCCCACGGACAACAGTCCTCGCAAAAGTGCTGCAGTGTGGGTCACTCTTCCACAGGGTGGAGTCTTTCAAGGACAGGCTGCTCCAGCCTGGGAATAGGGTGCCTCTCCCCACAGGATTCCCACAGGTCACAGCCTCCTCTAGGCATCCGCCTGCTCTGGTGTGCGGCTTCTCCACAGGCTGCAGTGGATCTCCGCATCCCCGTGGATCTCCATGGGCTGCAGGGGGACAGCTACTTCACCATGGTCCTTACCACGGGCTGCAGARGAATCTCAGCCCCAGCGCCTGGAGCACCTCCTCCGCCTCCTTCTTCACTGTCCTTGGTGTCTGCATGTTGCTCTCCTCACATGTTCTCATTCTGCTCTTCTCTGGCTGCGATTAAAACTGCGCAACAAATTTGGGTTTGATTTCTTCTTAAACATGTTATCACAGAGGTGTTACCACCATCTCTAATTGGCCCAGCCTTGGCCAGCAGCACGTACATCTTTAGACCCACCAGTGATTGGCTCTGCTGGATCTGGAAGAAGCTTCTAGCAGCTTCTCATGGAAGCTAACCCTGTAGCCTCCATGCTACCAAAACCAGGCTATGCAGAACCAGTACATTCCTTCATGGAGTGAATGCTTGCACGAAGTCCACCATAAGACCCTGAGTCCACAAGCACTTTGGTGTTTAGTGCGGGTTTACCAAGACATAGCCTTATTGAATGAGGCTACCTGAACATACTTAAAATTCAGCATGGGTGTTGTGAGGATTACTGACTAATACTGTTTAAGGAAGAGCTTCCCCGGAGAGAGACGTRCACTGAAGAAATCCATGTGACATGTGAAGCTGAAAAGCACTTGATTTCTTGATTTTATGCGCTATTCTAACATTCTAATGTATTTTGAACATTTTCTTGTTTACATTAAAATAACACTAACCACAAGAGTGTTTACCAAACTGAAAATACAGACAGCTTTTTCTCCAACATGAGATTTGAAATAACAAAACTAGTCCTTACTGCTAGGGCCCCAAGGGCACCACCAGCCCTGCCTGCCCCTGCCCAGTCCTGCTCCCCTGCTCCACTCAAGATCCAGGACCCCGTGTCAGCCCCCAGGGCCATCAGTTCCTGCCAGTCATGCTGCAGCCTTTGAGCCAAACCCATCTGCAGGACCATGTCCCATCSCAGCTTTGGCCTCTCTCCATTTGCAGGGGAGTGCCCAAAGCACAGGTATAGGTTATATGGTTGCCCTGATCCTGGCTGGGGTGTTAGGAAGGGGCAGGCTACCAGTCCCTTCCCAACCACCCCCACAGGGAGCCCCCAGTGCTCCTGGACTCCCTGGCAGTCACAGTCCCATGTGTTTCCCCAATACCACCATCTCAATCAAAATGTTGATAGTCTAATTAAATACCAAAACTAAAACTTTACAAAATTCTTTGCAATCCTGTACTGCTGCCTCCTTTAGATCAGCTATGGTCAGTGCACCTGCAGATGGTTCAACCACATGGAGAAATGGGGCAATTGGCAAATCATCTAAGAATAATTTTTTAGATAAAAATGAGACAAAGGAGCCACTTAATGTAATAACTAAACTGACAGTTACACAGACAAAACTGCATGTCCCTACTGCTGGCTGTGGAGCTACCTTCAATTTCCACAGGGCTAGGTTCTAGGATTAAGAATCTTCCAAAGAAGACAGCCTCTTACTCATCCCTTGAAGTAAACATTTCATTTATACAAAATGATAAAACCCAGAACTTTTAGACAGTCCAGGATTGGGTCATTTGTTGCAGAGGATCATGTTTCCACATTGGCATCAACAGTTTCTCTGGAAGGTTTCATTTCTGCTCACTTCAATCAAGATATAAGTCCATATATTAAAACCAAATACAGAAATCCATCTGCTCTCCCACATATGAGCAGGAGTGCCAATACACTCCCAGAGCCCAGAGGCTGCAGCCTTATCCTCTCCCACCCACCCTACAGCTGCTTGAGTGAGCCATAGCCCTTATCTGAGGTTTGCAGATGGCCCCTTTAGGTATCAGCCTGGCCCTGTGAAGAGTAATTGCAAGAGCTGGAGGAGGTACAGCAGAATAATTACAGCAAGATATGAAAGAGCGAGATTTTAATAATTTATGAGATATACTTAAATTGACAGATTTTAATTACATCTTTATCAGTTCTTTATTTAAACTTCCAGTGAAGCATAGCTAGAGAGTAAGCTAATGTTTCCTGCTGTGGTGTACTATGGACAAACTTTTGCAAAATGTAATTCCTGTGTAGACTGTCAAAGACACTTTAAATTTCTGATTAGTACTTCAGAAACATTATATAGGTGAATATTTACTTAAAAAGTTAGAATGCAAATAGCTGAGATTTCTAGAAAAAAATTCTTGCTATAATAGTAATGATTATATTTCTATCAAACAATATAGTGAATATAATAAAAAAGGAATAATTTATTTAAAGGTGAATTGCAAGGTTATTTTTTTTCTAAACTAATCGGTAGGCTTTGTATAAATTCCTGAATCATTAACTCAACAAACTAATACTGTCTGTGAAATCAACTATTTTTGCATATTTTGAATCAAGAGTCTTGTACCTTAGCTTTTCATTTACTATTAGTAACTGTTGGATTCTACGATCGGGATTCACTTCCCACACCAACATAGACTTGACCTCACAGATGGTATGCATAATCTCTCCCACAACTTGCATTTACATTTTCCAACCAACACGAACCACTGTATGACTTATGGCAATCAATGATGAATTACTATAAAACTTTTGAAGAAGAATTGTAATTTAATTTCTGCAAAAATCCATTCCATTTTTCAATGGTCCATATCACATTCATTTCCAAATCACCTGTATTGACATGTATTATACATCAAGTGTATTGCTTATGGTCATACTATTTAAATAGCAAAAAGTCTTAAATAAGGTGCTAAGGAAAGCACTATGTTATAGGTAAGACTAAAAGTTGTAACAGTAAGGATTGCAGGGCTTTGGGACAGATTTCCTAGGGGGGCAGTAAGCTTCACTGTAGACCTTTTTCAGGATGTTATCCAAACTTCTGTCAGAATGACATATGTATTCTTGATCCTGCCTTAAGGCACGAGATTGGACCAGATAATATACTGAAGTCCCTTCCAGTCTTATTTTTTTTCTACAATTCTATGCTTTTATGCTTGTGGCTGGTAATTTATTGTTTGAGATTCCTTTGTTCCAGTTTTGCCAGCTTAAACTTATTCAGATCTGAAACAAGGGGATGAAATTTTCTCCTCCAACCCAGTCCAACTTGCCCAAGGCTGGTTCAACAATTTGAATTTTTATTTAATTCCCTGCCAACAGCCTTAGCAGAAACAGATTTTTTTATAGGGTGCACAAAAATCTTGAGAAATTAAGAAGTTTAGTAAAAAATCTTTGTATGTCTATGTAAATCAACCCTTTCTGATCCTTTCACCTGTCACTTATTTCCTCTTTCCCCATTCTCAGTTCTAGAAAGCAGGTAACTGGCCACCTCCAGGAATTACATTTTTCTTTTGTACAGGTAAAACATATTTAATTGCATCTGAGACTAGCTTGCACTCTTGGTTCCTCTGTGCTTGGTGCTGCCAGCTTAGATCCTTAGGAGATTTTTTAAGGATACAGCATGACTTGAACAGTGAGGAATCACAATGCCTCAAAGCAAGCTKTTTTGGGGGGKTTTTGTTTGGTGGGTTTTGGTGGAGTTTGGTTTTTTTATTCTTTTTTTTGTTTGTTTATTTGTTTGGAGGTTTTTTGTTTGGCTGGTTGTGTTTTGTTTGTTCTGTTTTGGTTTTCCCCAAAGAAGAAATAGGGGTAAGTTAATTGAAAAGGAATACAAAAAGTAAGGAAATGAAGCATTTCAAACATGGAACAAACAAACCAACTGTACAATACCATGTACTGAAAGCCAATAAAAAAAGATAGGCCATTGAAAAGACCAGCTCTACATGTAGAGCTGGAATGTAACATAAAAGCCAGAGTTTCTTGATGGGAATCTGACAGATTTCTCACTTGGCAAGGTGAAGTCCTTGAAGGGTTCAAGGCCTACTTGTTTACTAGCTGCCACAGCAATGGGGAGCATGATTCAATTCCTCAAGTCAGGAGATAGTGCAGACACACCAACCAAAGCAGCAAAATCTTCCTACTCATGTGGTTCTGCTTTGTTAACACAAATTCCCTAAATATTCCCTAATTACAGAGATCCCATCTAGTCTTTATTAAAGTGCTTTGATGGAAATATGCTTGCTGTTGCATGCCTAGCCGTTTTGGTTTTTTAACATTTACCCTCACGGTCTAACTTCCAAAAGCTGTCCAAACAGCACTTCCAGTCTCCGTTTCCAAGGGCACAGCAGAACTGTACATAAGTCCAGACATACTTAGAGGAGCTTTCATCTAGTTAAAAGTCTGTTCCTGAATAAAGRTCTAAGGCTTTATTAAAGGTCTACTCATTTGAATAAAACAGCCATTTCAGTGCATTTTTCTAAAAACCAGTATTTTCTGAGCCAGCTACAACTGGACAGCCAGATACATGAAGGAACCATGAAGATGATGAGCAGTGACTTATGAAAAAGAACAACAACCTTCACATACATGCAAAGATAGAAAAATATATCCCAAGAAAGATCTTGATCACTTTTTATAGACAGAGGTCATTCTGCTCTTGAAAGTAACTCACATATGGACAGCTGAACAGTTCAGATCTCCTGAATATTATTTGTGTCATGTGGCATAGCTGTGCTGACTGCTCCTCATCACAATGTAGCTGGAGGCTGCGACAATTCCAGCATTTAAGATGTGGATGTGTAGTATTTTTCCCAGGTTGTATATACACTGAGAGCCTCACTGGTTATTGTTTCTGACTGTTTAAAAAAGAATTAGAGAGGTTTTGAGTTGGTCCCCTGCCTTTTTGTCCTTATGTAGTTGTATGCTCCCTGTTTTTGTCAGCTAAGCAGTCCAGCTGTAAAGCTTTTGCAATACTAACCACTACCCACACATTACCCTAAGAACAACATCCCTGTTCCCACCCCTTCCCTGAAATAACAGGCTAAGGAAAAACATTGAAGACAACCAGGCTATTTTTTTTTTCAAGAATAGGCTTTCTTGTGAGGTTTCCATCATTATGTGGTTTTGGCTGGCTCAGAAAGACCAAGCAAAGGGAAGTGCCTCTCTTGCAATTTTAGGTCCAATGCAAGAGACAGCTAAAATACCAGAAGAGAACTAAAAAAAAAGTGTACCTTTTTTTTCCCAAGACTCAAATACAATTTTAAAGAGTTGAACTATTGCTTAGCTTTATTAGAATTGCTTTTACTTCATTGAATCATAAACTGCAGACAGGACAATTAAAAGAAAGTGACAGGGAATTGCTAATACATAGTTTAAAATAATTACCTGTATTTGTGTCTAAACACTATATTCCAATTGAAGAGCACATTTATTTTTATATTTACACATATATTATTTGTATTACTATAATTTGTTTTCGTTATGTGTGGTTTACCATAAAAACCAGCAAGACTTGTCTAGTCAATCTGATGTTAACTCTTTACCTCAATCCCTTGCAGATCTGAGCCTTGGCCTTTCTGCTAATGGATGATACCTAATAACCATGGTCAAAGGACCTRTGTTCAGTCTCCCCTCCAAGGACCCTGCCTCCAGCCCTCACACATCAGGAGAGTGGACTTACACCCATTAGTATGTCCCATCTGCTCCTGGAGAACACCAGAATCTAACAGGTCCCTTTAATGATTTACAGGCAAATCAAACCTTTTCTGAAATGAATGAGTTTTGACACTGACTTTAGTGTTCAGATAACTTGCTGCAATAATAAGATTTTTAGGACTTTTATGATTAAGGTCAATTGTTAGAGCCAGCTGCTGAGGTATGTAACATAGGTGACTTTCATTTTATTTRTTATAGTGAAGTTGCACAATAATGATAAGCTCCAATTTTGAGTTCTCATTTATCATCATTGAAGAACATTATAAATGCTCTGACCTTACACTGGGACCCMGTGTTCTCAGTATTTTTGGTAGTATTCAAACAAGAAACAGAAATTGTTCTTCCTACACAAACCTTACAAAAAGTTGGTGTTCTCCAAAATTTAGAAAGGAGTAGACAACAAAACCCAGGAAAAGCATGCCCTCATGTTTTGCTGACAATTTTAATTTTTGTGTAATTACTTGGAAAACAAGGTCTTCACATACGTTCCTGTGAAACTTTTCCACAGTAGTAAGCAGGCAAATGAWTATATAGTGGCATTGTTGTTCTACATATTACTTTTTAAAGACTTAAGAAAATACTTTCAAATTGACTTCTAAGATCAGTGGTCAAGAAAACGTTACTGAAGTTGTAAAGATTAAAGCAGCTTCTAATTAAAAATACTCACCACTGCTTACTTTGTTCAGTAATAAATTCTCTAGAGACCTAGTTAAATCTAGTTTAGTTAATAAAAACTTTTCATCTGCATACACTTTGTATGGAGCACTCTTTGTATAGTATTTAAAGATCAGGACTTGAAGGGGAAAAAAAAATTATGCTCTCACTACAATATCTATAGTTACCAAATCATAAAATTAAACTTTTTTCTAAATGAAGAATTACCCCCAGACCATAGGAAAAATGGAGTTCATATGAGGTCAAGTACCATACTATTTTAATCAAAATATAATGAAATATTAGTTAATAACCTAAAAAGTTATTTTTTTCTCAACATTTGGAACAGTCCTGCCAATTCTCAAATTTTAATGTTAGTTCCTCAAGAGGGTTTTTTTTACTAAAGCTCATGGAAATATGTGACAGAACTTACTTTAGTGTATTATTTTAGATTTCTACTTCTCAAAGGCATGGAGAGAAATGTGAAAATGTAACATCAGAAAGTTAAGGGCTGAAGACAGGAGGCAAAGAAAGACAAGCTGAATAGATTTGTTTTAAAAGCTGTAATGCTTGCTATTTACACGACGATGCCATATTCYTGTAAAATGGCATCATGCCAGTTTTTTCAGTATTATGGGACTTAACATTTGCTGATTCTATTCAGAATTTATTAAACAATTCAAATAGTTTCTGATAACATTTAATGTTTAAATCAAATATGAAAAAGACTTTGGAAATAGAGTTTTAATCTAGTAAGTCCCTCGCTAACTTGTAGTTCAGTTCTCTAATGTTTGTTTGATACTGATATATTCACACTTTCCACTTTACTTTTCCTTTATAGAACAATGTGCATTATTTCCTGTTAAGCGGTTCAGTCTTGACCAAAATGCTGTAGATGGCACTGCAGAGCATATGAACAACTTATTTTTTTTCAAAATGAAGTCACTTCTTTATTGTCCACATTACTGCACAGTGGGTATAGGCATGAATATAAAACCCTTCCCGAAATTTCAAGATCATTTAAAAGATCATTTCAGAATGTGGCTAATTAGATCAAATCATGAGAAATGTACTATGAAATACAACTGATTAAAAGCTTTGTAAAATCAAAGACGATTTTCTCTCTTTTATCTCATGTATGGATCACTGTGCCTTTCCCAGCTATTCAGCCCTACTTACTCAACTTTTGCACATTTTTTATCACTATTCAGCATTAACACTGCTTATATAATGATATTTTTTGTTAATAAAATGATACCAGCTTTTGGACTGCAGATCAAAAAGGGTTACTGTGAGTCTGTGAGTGGCTCTGTCCAGATTAAAAGGAAAAAGACGCAGGGATTTCACAAAAATAATTCAGGAAATTCCATTGTGAGTTGGATATTTTCTAAAAATCCTAGTTTCTGAATGTGTAACATACAGGAAAATGGGACTTCAGAATAGAATATGCTTCTCTGAAATGTGAGATGTGCACAGTGTATCAATTCTACCTGAAAATCGTGGCTGACATCCAAGGGGAGGGCTCAGACTCATCTAATCAACAGGCTCAGTTGTCAGGACCAGAATTTCACTAGTGGTTGTTCAAATTACTCTGTTTCTTCTTCACAATGAAGAGGCCAAGGATCACATATACGTGCTCCTTGTATAAATACAAGGTCATGACTTGTCCTGTTTTCTACATCTTCGCTGTACTGCTGGACATCTTACCAATCACAGCTGTGTAAGAGTTGGCTACCTTCAAGGGTACTTTCCTTCTTTCAGCAAGTTTCAAGCGCTAATGTGGACAAAACAAGTTTGAGTCTTGGGCCTGAGATGACGCACTAATATATCCATTTTATAATGTGATATCCAAAAAAGACAGTAGCAGTATTTTAGATCTTTAGAAGACTACAGCAAAATAATGAAAGAGGTGTCATTTCTTGTGCAGGATACAACACTGAGTCCAGTTTTGAAAAATAACCATCCAATTAAAATTAGCATGGACATCATTCAAAACCCAGCAAGAGAGTAGTTTGCTGTCTTGAGAGCCAGCCTCACATTAATTACATAAGCTCAATTTGTTTAGCTTTTCAAGGAAAAATTTCAAGGTAGACTTGATCATTTTGTAAGTACGTACAGGAGAGAAGATTTCTGATGGTAGGGGTTTTGATATGGAAGACAAAAGGATAATGAACTASAGCAGCAAATGAAGCAAGAACTAGGCAAATTAAAATCACCTACCAAGTCACAATTTTAAAAGAAACCTGCCTAGGATGTTGCAGATAGTTAGAAAACTAATCACTGAAATAACCTGCTAATGGAKGAGCTGATAATCTATGGCCTTAAAACTTTAAGATAAGATATTTTAAGAGCTATGTTCTCACTCAAAGTTCCAAATTCAATGCATCAATTTTCAAATAAAATACCCTACCTTGTGTTACAAAGAACAGCTAGATGATCATAAAGATCCTCTGATGTCATTAAAAGTATGTTTTCTAGTGCTGATAAGAAACCTGTACAGTTTTTTTTATTAAAAAGAAAATCAAGAACTTTGAGTTCAAGACACGGAGAATATATATTCTATATAAAACTATGACAGAAAACTCGCTACAGTTTATAGTTGAAGAGTGGTTTTTCTTTTCTGTTTCTCAGCCTCTCTGAAATGAAATATTTTACAGGTTTTACTAGAAAGAAGATTCCAGATGGAGCCAATGACAAAACATACAAAAAATCCCCAAGCATGTCAGCTTTGTGACAAAAAATTAGCTGGTTAAAAACATTTCTGAACAACTCTTTTATGCAGACCCAAGAGAAAAATTCCACCTCCGAAGTATTAAGGTCCCCCTGCTGTTTATAATGTTCTATTAAGTTATTTTTTTGCTATTCAGCTGTAGTCAGTGTAAGGTACTAGTCCATCAAGATTTTGGACAGTTAAAGATTTCTAGCCAGTGTGGTGCATCATGCCTTCTACTTTGCTCAGCTGATATTTTGAGAAATGTATAAAGCAGTTTTGAGACAGTAAGACACTTTGAACCTGATGAGGTTCACCAAGGCCGAGTGCAAGGTCCTGCATGGGGGTTGGGGTTATCACCGCTATCAATACAGTCTAGGAGATGAATGGATTGAGAGCAGCCCTGCAGAGAAGGACTTGAGGGTACTGGGGGATGAAAAATTGGATAGCAGCCAGCAGTGGATATGGCCTCTTTTAGCACAGAAAGCCAACCGTATCCTGTGCTGCATTAAAGGAAATGTGAGCAGAACATTGATGGTTGATTTTCCCTTTCTAGTCTGGTGAGGACCCACCTGAAGTACTGCATCCAGCTCTGGGATCCTGAGCACAACAAAAACATGGACCTGTTGGAGTGGGTCCAGACAAGAGCCATATGAATGATCAAAGGGCTGGAACATCTCTCCTATGAGGAAATGCTGAGAGAGTTGGAGCTGTTCAGCCTGGAGAAGAGAAGGCTCTAGGGAAACCTTATTGTGGCCTTTCAATATATAAAGGTAGCTTATAATCAAGATGGAGACAGACATTTTACCTGTAGTGAGAGAACAAGTGGCAACAGTTTTTAACCGAGTTGGACACAAGGAAGAAATAAGGATAGGATGAGCAAGACATTTTGTATGATGAGGGTGATGAGACACTGGCACAAGTTGCCCAGAGAAGTTGCGGATGCCACATCCCTGGAAGTGTTCAAGGTCAGGTTGGATGGGGCTCCRAGCAACCTGATCTAGTTTACGAAGTCCCTACTCATTGTGGGGTGTGGGGAGGATTGGACAAGATGATCTTTAAACGTCCCTTCCAATCCAAACCATTCTAAAATTCTATGATTTTATGATTCTATTTTTGCAGTGTTACAGCAAAATCAATCCAGTCCTTTTTGCAATAGTGTCCTGGTTTAACCAAAAAAGGATGTATTTTATTACCACCCACATAATTCCTTGATAAGCTGGGTCGTTCGCAGTTAGGTGGCTACACACCTGCTCCCTGAGGCTATCCAGATCATGTGAGGTGGGGTAGTATTTCTTATCTCAACTGTGATAACTATCCCGGCCAGCAGGAAGCACCACCCATCCTGAGTGGATTTTCTCTGCTAATGGCCCATTACCGAACTGGATAAGCCCCGACAAACAGAACTTGAGAAACATCCCCTTCCATTGTGGAAATCCCCATCCCTCAGGGAGGTACCAGCTAGGAAACACCACATAAAAACAGGCTTGGGGATTGAGAGAGACCACTGGACAACCAGCGGAGCACCACTGGATACCCAGCAGACCAGGCCTTTCTACAGGACTACTGCTTTCCACACCACTGAACACCCGGACGACCAGACCTTCATCACTGGACACCCAGACCCCTGGACACCCAGTTCCAGACCTTCAACAGGACTGCAACCACTGCCAGGTTGTACCGTGACTCTGTCGGTTTAAATCCGTGTTTTCTGTATTACTGCGTTTATTACAACCTTTCTATTAAAATTGTAATTCTGACCTAAAATCTCTCTCGAGGTATTTGTGTGGGGTTAATGTCCCCTGCTGGTTCACATTCAAACCAGCACAAATACATAAATGTTTTTATTTCTGGGAAAGTACTTTTTGTTTTCTCTTTTGTCTTTTTTTTTTTAATACAGTTTGTTGATATTTTCTAAGTATGATGGTTTGAAACAAATCCTGTACAAACARTATTTAGCATCAACACCCTACTAAGGTGACAGGTCCAGTGTTATGAATTCTTACAGTTCAAAATCTTAGGAAACACAGCTATTGTAGACATTACTGGATAAGCATCTATCTAAAGAAGATCATTGAAAGAGTACATTTCAAACCACTGCTATACGAGCTAAGCTCTCCTTTCTCCTCTCTGTTCTGTGTGTCAGAATCTGCATTGATTAACCTTCATTTACTGCTTTACTATAGTTTCTAGAGGCAAAATATCCAGATCCTGCTGAGCTATTAAACAGGTAAAGAAAATCTTTTATTTTAATTTTTTGCTTCAATCTTGAACCCCTAGGTGAAAAAAAAAAAAAAAGAAAAGAAAGAAAAAGAAAGAGGGAAGGGGGAATAGAAAGGCATGGGTTATAGGGATGAGGAAGAATAAAGGAAAGCAGAACTTATTAAAATAGTGTTTACTGAAATACTGAGAGGACATAGTGGTAAAGACAGTTGTTTTAGTCAGCAGAAGAAAGAAAACTAACAGCTAAGGAGAAGGGAGTGAAGTCAGTCAAGATGACTCTAGCAGAAGCATTTTGAAAAAGAGTCATTTGTATGAGGTTAAGAGCGGAAAAAATAAGATGCAGTGTGTGAGGTAAGAAATGAGAGGGGACCTGAAGATCCTTAGATTTTGGAAGAAGCTGAAAACATATGCAACTAAATGTAAACACCGATATAATATCGATGAACAGGTCACAAAGGAAAGCAAAGGTGAAGTCAAATGTGTCCAGAGTCCATGCCTCTAGTGTTGTAATCCAACATGACAGAATCTAGGTGAAAGAGAGATTAGGAATTTAACTAATATTATTGATCTTAAACCAAACTGATAATTCCATTCATAACTTTTCAAAGTTACATACAAGTACTTTAGCAGAAACAGAACTCGCTTAAAAAACCCGAGGTACATAAAAACATACATTAGATAGTACAGGATCCCACAGATAAGACATTTTTGGCTCCTCACTGACCTTTTCAACCAGAAATTATGTGAGTAATGCCAGTGTTTTAACCATCACAACACCAGCTTGTCTAGAAATATGAAAATAACCTATCTTTATTTTGTCTGAAGTACAAAATACTATTCTATGTAAAAGCAACAGGCAGCATGTGGCAGACATTATAGAAAACAATGGTGTAGCACATTTCCCAAAATAAAACCACATGTAATAGCCATGTGTGAGTTAAATCAGCAATATAGTTTTACATAAAGGCAATTATTCCCCTCTCTTTTTTCCCCCATTGTTTCATATCACAGCATAGAAAACCATTGCAATAATTTTTTACAGAATAATTTTAGCATGACAATTTTTCTAATCTTTTTTAGCATTGCAAAAGAAATGTTACAAAAGATGTTATGATCAGTTCATGTAAATATTGGTTCACTAAGAAAGTTGCACAGAATCAAAGGACAAGCAATGGGCTATGGAAGCCAAGACAAAAGACCCTGAAAGGTTGATGTGGACCTACCTAATTTTAAAAAAATTCCCCAAAAAGTCTTCCAAGAGATTTATACATAATTCCACACAATCAGTTATAAGTGTATTTCAATTCTATTTGGTCTTTCATCTAGGAAACTAGGTACAGTGTCAAGGCAAAATAGCCTTTTCTGTTCTACTGATAGTTCAATACATCCATCTCCCAGTGGAAATGAGAGTCTTTTTACAAGAGAGAAATATTGCAAAGTTGGGTGGGCTCCTCTTAACTAAATAGGTGCCACACATTGTTCTAGGAAATTACGAACAGTTGTATGTCTTCATACACAGAAAAACAGTACATGTTTTATAAGTGACTTCTTTTAGAGTAAAAGGGGAGAAAACAGAGGATTTCATCATCACTGAGGATGAAAACCTATAATTCTCTCTGTAATCATCTCCATCTTCAATAACCTCGCAGCAAGACCACTTCCCACTGCTAGGCAGTATGATTTCTTGCACATAAAAGGGAGCTGTCTGGTTTCCAAATCAAGAAAAGTAGACAAGCACCAATCATCACATGGTGACATGCTCCACAGAAGCACACACATGTAATGCAAGCAGAAAATAAAGTCAGTCATTTCCACTCCGGCTACTTACATGGAAAATAGCACAGTGTTGGAAAAGTTTAAGCAGTAGGCACAGAAAYGAAGGAACAATAGGAGTAACAGAGTGGATTTCAGCCTGGAGCAGTTTAGCACATTTACCAAAAGCTCGTCCAAAGAACACAATGGTTCATGTGGTGCGATTGGTGCCTACAGACCACAACTATTTTGGTTCAAACTTTAGTTGTGGTCATACACAGAGTGCTCTGACAGAGTTCAAGAAGGCATTTATAAGCTCAAAGTTAAGCACATGTTCATTTGCCTTCCTGGAGTAGACCAGAGTGTTTTGTACTTCTCACGCTTGAGTCCAGGATGAAATCAGACACTGAACAGAAGTCTGCACCGAGTGTGCCCTCACTCCATTGACAGTTCCCACCTGCGTATGGAATTAAATAAAGAACATTCTTCTAAGTAACTGCCAGAACGCCTCTACTAATAGCCAAAACACCATGGCAAAGTCCTTACGGAACACATTCTCTAAAACATCAGCACTGTGTCACATGGTTACTAGTTCAGTTTACACAAGTCTCTCAGTCACTAAAGTCTATGCAGTTTAACAGATAATTGTGCAATATTCAAATTTTCATCCCTGAACTCACCAGCTCCCTCTTTATTAAAGTCTTATGTTGGTGTCACTATCTCACAGATGTGACAGTTCTTTTTAAGCTGATGATTCCTGTCTTATTTCAAAAATTTCTCCATTCAAAACAAATGATGAGCAGTCGGTTACAAAAGTGTTTCAAATGGATTTTCAAAGCTAGGTAGCTGAAATATCAGGTAATGATTTGAAACCTACATAATACTTCCACAGTGTATCTTYGTCTCCTTTCAGTGAAACTAAAAATGCCAGTCAAAGCCATGTTATGCAAAGGCTTGACTCTAGCTAGTAAGGCAGCCCTTATTGAATTTTCTATATTTATGGAGGGGAGAAAGATACAATGAGAGAAACATAACAGAGGGACAGTAGGTCATTGTCAGTATTGGACTGACATTGGATGCATACAGAGGAGACTGCGACTATGAATTTTTTTCTTCCTTGTTACAGGTTAAATGCCTTTCTTCTGAGAAAGGCTACACAATTGTTCAGCTGATGTGTGACTAAATCTAGTTCTGGCATGCTCTAAAATGTTTAATTATCCTTTTTTTTTTTAGAATATATCACAGATTTTTGAGCTGAGCACCTCTGTTATTCAGGGTTTAATATGTGTCCTGTTAATGTGTGGCTACACACCTGCTCCCTGAGGCTATCCAGATAAATTAGGTGTACGTGGGAAAAAAAGTCTGGACTCATAAACCCAGGTGACATTTGTGCCCAACCCAAAACATAAATGCTTAAAATCAGGGAATGGAAGAGTAGATTATAGGATGCAAAAAATTATCTCAGGGTATTTTTTCAGAATTGCTGTTATGTCATATAACAGAAGGAACTGCGTGAAGCTGACCTCAAGYTGTCTCAACTGACCACGGTGAGGCAGGTTGACCCTCGGCAGCCTGTGGAGTTCCACAGTGCAGCACAGATCCACCTGCAGCCCATGGGAGAAAGCAGTCTTAAAGGAGGTGGTTCAGGACACCGGAAAACAGTCTTACTCACTTGTCTYTGAATGGAGGCGTAGTAACCTCACCAGGCAAAAGATATCCTTTACGAGGTAGTTCTAAAGGCTTCTTTGGTGGAAAAAAATCCCAACAAAACTGCCAAACAAAAAGAAATAAAAGGCAAAGGCCTTCAAATTGATATAGATTCATCCGTTAGAAAGGTACTAATAGTCAGCTAAATGCTTAGGAGAGAAGTGTTTATACACGATTTATTTATTCACTTCATAGTTTAACAGATTTTGAATCATTTGAAAAACCCAGCAGTTTAAATGACGGTGAATTGGAAAGTCTGTATTACTCTTTTGATGACACCAACTAATAATTCAACTGAATTACTTTCCTCCTGAAAGGACAGCTGCCCTAAATTACAGCTCATACTCACTGTGTTTCCTGGTGATACAACCTAGAATTTGCTGTCAAGTTAAAAAAATAAAAACTGCCAACAAACAAACCTTGAACTATTAAATATACTGTGCTCACACCTGTGGAGGATTCTGTAGCTCAGGCTGGAGCTATTCCTGTTTTTCAAGCAACTCATCAATCTCTTTTTCCCTGACAAAACATTTAACCTGTGTTTTTTCACAATAGGTTCTAAAATAGGCAATTAGACAACACAGTGTTTTTTCCTCAGGCTGATGCATTATGTACTAAGACACAATTGACCTTGAAGGTATGAGAAACATCAGAAAACAGCAACTGTTTTTCATCTGTTATAATGCTGGGATGAACTCAAATGCCAGAAAGGATCCTTTTGACCAGCTATCTTGTCTCCATGGCTGTACAGATGGCTGTAATCCTTCCCTCCTACACTCTGTGAACTGAAAGAAGATATTTTACATTATAACTAAAGCTAAACTGAACTTCAGGGACAGCATGAAATTTATTTTTGCCTCTGACAGTCTTTGAGGTGAGAACTGGACTTCTGGCTTTCTACTGAAAGGTTTTTAAATTGTACACATAATGAAAGATATGTGATAAAGTCAAAGGTTTGGKGTTTTCACCAATGCTGTTATCTATTTTTAACTGTTTTGTGGACACTTGCAAGACAGAGATACTGGTCTCTGTAAGGAATAACACCTAGAGGAGGGAATCTGGTTAGACATATTTTGTTACAGTAGTCCTCTTAATAGAATGCTTTTGGGAGATATAATTTTAGGTTTTGTTCTAGGCAATATGTGTTGCCTACCATTAAAAAATATACAAAGCTGCTGGATTTTGTCTCCAGCCATTCCTTATCTCTTCCCTCCCCCTGTGAGTGGAGGGCAGATGGCAGTTTGTCTCACACCTCCGAGCCTTTGCTTGAGGAATGCAGAGGTACAAGTTAAATTTGTTACATCAAGCCTGTATCTGTCTGTGGTGTCTCTCACCAGTGTTGTAGCTTAGGACATCTTTTCTCTSTTCTTCCTCTGATGATGTATTCTATGTTGAAATCATTAAAATGTGTGTTTGCCAAGTAATGGCAGATGTTTTTTTCCTCCTTCTTCTTAGATTATTCAGTCTCTCTTTAGTATATGGGAAGGGGAATGAAGGTTTTTCATGAATGTAATGCCCATATTGAAGGATTGTTTTCCTCTTCAAATTTTTATTTCCTTGTATTTCATATCGACAAATAGTGGTTAATGGAACTCATTTGGAAAAAACCTCTCCCTTCTAGGTCCTCTAAAATACTACTTTGTATTTGAGAACTTGGATTTTCTGATATTTATATACATGTCCCATTGTATATTCATACCTCTGTGGATAAGTAATTTACAGATATCTCTTGGGAGCCCTTTGTAGAAATTAGACATTAGGTCTAAGTATTGACATAATCATTATAAAATGGCAGTCCTACTGCATCTCATAAATATAGACATACCTTGGATGTTATACTATGCTCATACAAGGGAAAAAAGATATAATCTGTCTCACAGAATCTATTCCATACAATTTCAGTCATTTATAATGAAGTTAAAACCAGTTAATTGGATTATGTCAGGAAGAAATATCTCTTACGTGGAGTTCTCGAATCAGAAAAAATTCTGATCTGATATTAAAAATTAGACTCTATGTCACTTATCTGGATTGTCATATCCCTGAGAAAATACATCTTATCCTTAAAGAGGTTAAAGAAAAAGCTGAAAATTTCTGTGTTCCCAATTAATCCTTCTCTTAAAGAACATGCCTCATATACCTATATATTGAACAAGCAGATATAGTTTGCAAAAAATACCTACAATAAATAACTAAAAGCAATCTTCGTCACAGGGTGTTTCTATAGCTTGTTGTTCTAGTTAGATGACACTATCCAAAACTACTGCAAGCCAAGAATTACRCTGAGATCCTACACTTGTTTTATGTGCTTGTTTTTATTATCTGACAAAGAAAGAAACATTCTGTTTCTTATTCATGTACCCGGTTACAACAAAGAACTGACAGCAACAAAAYGAAGTGAATGGATACATAGTCAGACTGAGTAAATTGTTTTAAAGCAGATAAATTCTTGGATTTGGGTTTTGATTTCAGTTTAAAGAAGTTTAAGTTATAAAATTAAGAGCACAGCTAGAATTATGAATTTAGAAAATTGGTTTTTTTAATGGATAATTTCCTTCAAAATCAGAGACCTGGCAAGGAAAAAAGTTGTGTGAATCCTTTTGCAAATAAAACTATGTAACGGCAGTTATGTTACTCATGGTTAGAATTTTTGTCAAATGCTTAGAAAATTACCTACCTACCTTTTTATTTCAAAATAGAAAAACAAGTGTATCTTTATCTACATAGATTCTGGACATGTTATTTTTGTTCATATCACTGTTTATTAACATAAAACTACTCTTTGATTCAATTGCATTGACAGTCTAGCAACACTAGTACAGGTATTACATCCTGTAATATTTTGCAAGGAATAAGAATGTTAAAATGTATTATATAATATTTTAATGAATGCTTTAGTATTTTTGGGTGTAATAAAATAGGTCTGTTTTGTTCTTTGTGTATGTTCTTTCTTATGAGTTCTCTGTTTGTTTTTCACACCAGAACCTGCAGAGTTAAAGCTTTAACTGTCTTTACATACCTTTTGGCAAGTCAGGGCAAGGSCAGGGCAGGATGTGAACACAAGGTTATGAATTGGTGTTTGTGGTCGGAAAACGGTAAGGTTCAACAATGTTCAGAATGTGGTGATGCTATCTTATAAGTGGCCTGAAGAAAGACTGGATGTGCACAGAACCATCTATTTTGAGCCAAAAAGGAATAAGATTTTAACAAACAGAGGCTTCATTCAGGCAGGAGTTGCAGCAGCTGCAAAGGAGTTAATTTGGACATAAGGCCTGATTTTGAGTACTTACTTCCAGTTGTCCCTATTGCTTTTCAGATGCATTTACTCAAACTCAGACTGGAGTATTCAAAGGTCTAATTATCGTGTCCAGATGTCCAGAAGGGACCTTCATGATACGAAATGGAAGTGCATTGTGTCAGCTGGACTTTCTGTCTTAAGACAGCTCAAGAGACTTTACATAAATACAAAAGGTTAAAGCTTGTCCTAGGAACAGGTACCAAATGTCATACCCCAACACTGGAAAACTATAATGACCCCAATTTGACATTAAGCTCATGCTGAATTTAGTGTTAATTAATCAGAACATTGTGGAAAATACAAATAAAGACATTTTATGTCCAGGAGGTTTTTGTTTGGTTTGGTTTGTGATTTTAGTTTTTTGTTTTGCTTTGTTTTTTTTCCAATAATGGCTTGTTTTAAAGGTTGCATAAGCACTTTTATTGTCATAGCTCTTGTGTTGAAAAATTAATCTGTGAAAAATCTGTTCAAATGTTAGTGTAGTTTCTTTTAGGCCAACTGCAGAGGTGAAGGAAAGAGGAAAAGAGAATGAAACAAAGGAAATCACTCACTGTCTCCAAGAGACAGACAGATACCCAGCAATTCTCTGAACCTTGGAAGCCAACTCACAACCCCACCCACCTTTTTCTTTCTTATTTTTAATCACGAAAACATATGGCATGGAATATCCCTTTATGTCAACTGTCCCAGCAGTCTCCCCTTCACAGTGGTTTGCCCACTGCCAATCTAGTTACTGGGATGGCAGAGTGGGAAAAAGAAAGCCCTGATGCTGTGTRAACACAATTCAATGACAGCCAAAACATTGGAGTGTTATTAGCAGAGTTTTAGGCAAAAATGAAAAACAATACTCTRTGGGCTACTATGAAGAAAGTTAACACCATCCCAGCCATCGTCAGGACAAGGATGCAGTTTCACATTATGTTCACATCATCGAATGTGTCTGACTGTATGACAGGACCATAATATATCTTATTCCCCTCTTTTGCTTTCTCAGGACTAACGACATTTATTCCCAACCTCTTGTTCACATCAGATCTTCTGGCTGTATAAACTTGTTCAGAGTGTAAGTGTCTGAGAGCATGTGCGTGTGTGTGTGTGTGTGTATGTGTGTGTGTGAATAAAAACATATTTGGGTCCTTTTCTTTTGGATTGATTAGGCAGCCTGCATGGGAGACATGCGGAAAAAAGATCACCTCTTTCATTGACAATTGACAACTGTATTGGATAAAGTGTAATGTGAAGCCACACCTTAGGTTGCCCTTTGAGTTGGCTGTCAGAGAGGTGGAATCTGGTTAGGAAGACTGTGAGGAGTAAGGGAATAAGCTGAAGAAAAATTCTCAAATAGTCAGAACTAGAAGGAGGGTAAAAACTAAAAAATAAAACTGAATTATCAAAATTATTTTATTCCCAGGAAATTGCTGACAAGGCAGTAATTCGCAGGTTCTAAGGAACCTGTCCTCTGTGGTACACAGAACTGCACTTCAACTGAAAGGGTACCAAGCCTGTTTTCTTTACCATTGTATTTAAAAAAAGAATGACTTGGCTAATTCAAGTGCTTTATAAGGAAGTCAGAAAATTATTATCCCTGCTGCTTTTAATAATGCATTGAAATTGTTCTCAAGGTAACTAGTGTTCAGAAAAAAATATGCAAACGGATGGGGTTTTTTTTCTTCTATGGGGAAAAAAATGTTAATAAGACATAGTGCAGGAAGTAGAAGGAGTAGGAAAAAAAACAAGATTGCCAAGCAAAAATAATTAACAGCTGCATGCTGGTCAACAGAAAAAACAGTGGGTGAGATGGTTAATCTCAGAGGGCTACTGTGAGAATAAAGAGAACAGCACAATGAGACAATTGCTGCTTTCACTGCAGTCCCAAGCTTCTTGTGGAACAATTTAACTTGTTCTCCTTCTTTTAAGCAGTGGTGTGATGTCTTTTCTGTTGGCATTTGCCTTCCCACACTGATGGACTCCATTTGTATCTCTCTTTCACCAAACCAGGCATAATTTCTCAGTAAAACAGTAGCTCTTACACTGTCCTGTCTTTTAAGGAGTGTCAAAAAATAAGAAGGTAATTAAACAAAATTTAATTTTAACTTTGTTTAAACACAGAGCAAAATCTGTGCTGTGTTACACTATTTTAATTTGATAAGCTCCAGAAGATGATATGGAAACTTGACTCTTCTTCCACTGCTGACACTGAAGTATCTCAGAAAAGTCTATTGCAAATGGTGTTGATACCATGCTTTATAACTTGTATACTTGGGGGGAGGAGCAAATATCAGAATTAATGATTTCGTTAAGGATGTATACTGTAAGGAGCTCCTGATGTTTTAAAAAAATATTTCAAGCAAAATTAATTTATTCTAAAATTATTACTGTTTCGAATCGTGTTCATTGAGAGACCCACTGGTTGATTCCTCTTCACAGGAAATTCAGAACAAGCTGTTTCAATTCACCATATGGGCTTGGACACATGACAGAGGGTCTTATGGGTTTCTCTTTTTTTATTGGGAATGAATGCCTGAGAAATCAAATTCAGCTTTTCTGACAGATTCTGTCCCATTTGACTGCTACAATAATGACTTAAATGGGCTGATGAAACTGCTGTCACTTAGGTTAGCACCGAGATAAATGAAAGCTTTTCTCCCCAGTCTTTTTCAGTATCCTCCCAAAGCGAGTTGCTTTGGGCTGAGGACTGACTACATCTCAGCATGCCCAGCTGAAACAGCCTTCAGATTTCACCATTTTGCACTGAATGTACCAGTAGGCACCAGGAGCTTTAAGTACATCACAGTGGGGCTTTTAAACAGATGATGATCCTCAAGTGCAGTAAACTCTCCACCATTTTGGTTTCTGACCTTGCAAATTGAGAATACCTTTGTGTTCATGCCAGTTTTTGTCTCGCCAATTTTTGTCTCACCACAAAACATGCCATTTGACAGAAGCAATAATGAATTCTGTTAAGCAAGTTGAAATTCATTGTCGTAGCCACTTGAATGCAACCAAACCAGTCACTTCTTCTTGTGTTAGGCACTTCAAGCTAATTCTTACCAGAACTAGAACTTTGATGTTTGGGTCTTGTAATCTTTATGGTTTTGGGGTTTGTTTTTCATTTGGTTGGTTTTTTGAGSGGGAAGAGTTGGGGGGGGGGGGGTTAGCCTATTTATTTTTCTATCTATTTTCATCCCTAGGGCATGCTTTCTCACCTCATTTATTATTATTAATTCAATTTTCCTCTACAATGCCTTTGATACTCCCCTTATGCACAGAGAAGGCTTTGTAGGACTGATTGATAATGGGAAGGTAAGAAGTAATATGGGTTTGTTTGAGATAGTTTTCTTGCTCTTGTGGTTTTTACTSGTTTGGTTACAACTTCCATAAATAAAACAGAAGTTTGAGGATAATTCTAGGGAAAGGAAAAAGCATTCTGGTGATGTAAATGCTAATGAGATTTGAGTTTTACATTCAAGAGGGCTATGACTGTAGGATGCTGCTGACATTATGTCTCTAGGACTGCAAAGTGGCAGCCACACCTTACAGGTTAATATAAATATCTATGCAAATCTCAGTGACCAAACTAACTACTGCAGAACAAAATGAAGCTTCTTTACTTCTGTTATCAAAACTGCCTAAGCCACATCCACATACTGATTTTTAATCATAGGGATGTTAGTATTCTCAGTGTTGACCACTGTGGGTTGTCCTTATTGATGAGTTTATTATTGCTATAATTAACATTATCGCTGGTAAATAAACTGATAGCTCAATGGGATTTTTTCCTTTAGAAATAAAGCATATACAGATAATCCTCAGCCTAAGATAAAAATTTACTCAGTACAGCTAAATATTTACAAAACTTCATAATATTTGAGATATTCCACAATAATGGTAAGATGCTATAAAACAATGCCCTAATAATGAAACATTTTATAGTATCTCGATACTCTGCCATTCTCTTTGCCTTTCTCCTATTATGATTTCATGCTTGACCTCTTCCTCAATGAATAATAAATATTTCTGATTATTCAAACTTTTCTTCAATTATTTAGTCTTCCATGGTCAAATTTTAGTTACTGTACTATTTCATAATCTCTTCAAGGTTATATGATTTAATTTATATACTCCTACACAAAATATATGACCAGAAATCATATGCAATAAAATTGTATTAATTGGATAATGGAACCGTGTTAAATAACTATTTTTGATGAATAACTCAACTGTTTACCTGGAGAGGCCACAACCAAAATCAGAACTACTTTCCTCTAAGAGCTTGAGACTTCATTTTTCGATTTTGTTCTAAGTCTTTTTTAAACTGCTAGTAATGGTAAAGAATCACTTTAACATGCCTCGGCTGTACTTCTAAAACCATTTGAGTGCAGGCAGCATTTAAAAGTACACATATTAAATGAGCTCATTAAGCCCAAACATTCATCTTGCTAACTCTCTTCTAATTTTGGAGCTCTTATTATATAATTGTTTCAGGCTTTGGGCAAATTTCAATACAAAAAGTATGAAATCTATGTCCAAAATAACATAAAAGAAAAAAAAAAAAGAAGTTATCACTCAGACATCATCGTCAGAGAATCAAAAAGGGAGCTTCCATTGAGGCCACTAGAGCACCTTAATGTTCAATCCAAGTAATCCTTGCTTCTTACATGGGGAGGACAGGGACAGTCAGGATGGTAATGTGGTGAACCTGAACTCCATAAAGTTCACAGTGCTGAGAGATGCGGAAAATATGTGAGTGGGAAGCAGAAGAATAAGAAGAGGGGTTTGAACACAGCTGGAGTCCTAGGAATTACTCTTTTAGCTCCACTACAGGGAAAATTAGAGCCTATGTTCAGAAATTTGGTTTTGTGAGCTTATCAAAGACAATGGAGAAGTCAGAGTAAAGTAGAAATCAAGAATATGGAAGCCTCAGGCTTTGGGTCCAACCTACTGTCCCCATTCTCTTGCTCTAAATGTCAGCTTCTTGCAGCGTGTCTATGCATGGAAGTAATTTCTATTGGTAATTCTGCTGAGATTTTACCCTTGAGGGGAAGGGCTGCACAGTTCAGAAAAGACAACAGAACCTTGGCACACAGCTCAGTAATTGTGTCCTGTCTGACTCACCGAAGGTCTGATAAGAACGCACTGAACACAGTGTGGCTTTGTGCCAGGCTATAAATATACTTTAGAATCATTTAAAACCATTCAAAAACCACCAACCACTAAGTTTTACAAGGATGGATAGCAGAACAGCCCTTATTATAACATTATTTTCTCCTTGTCATATGGTGCCTAAAAAAGAGAATTCTTATTCTTGTCTCTCAAAAGCATTAGAACAGTACACTCCTGAAGTGGGTAAAATTATTTTTCCCACATATGTTGCTACCTAAACTAAAATGCCTATGATTAATTACTACTACTTTTCTTCTGGCTTAAGTAAGGAAAAAAAAAAAAAAGAGAAAAGTACAGAGAAAGGATTATTAATTTAAAGTAAAAAAATATTAATTTCAGGTAGAGATGTCGTTAGGGAGAAAAGGGGAAGAGTTTTTGGAAAAAATTTTGCATTAATTGTCTGATATGTTCATCACCAAAATTCTAAAGGTAATTCCCAGATAAAATTAAATTCCTATGAGCGGTTGCTTTTAACAATTTCTACCAAAAAAAAATCAAAAAGAATTGAAGTGTCAGGAGCTAGGAAGAATATAAATTGTGTTAATCCCTGAAAAGATGAAACAGAGGAGGAATGTAATTTAGATAGATTGTATCCAACATCGAATACTGAAATAAATAAATGTATTGAGATATATATGTTAAAAATAAACTTCTATATGCAAATGGCATAGAAGTACTAAGAATGTTATCAAAAATGTTCCGGAGAAGGTTACATTATTTTAAAAACAATGATAAAGATCTAATGTATTCTTGCTTACGGACAAGATGTTCACACTATCCACTAGAAAAGAAAACAGTATTAGGACTTTTTTTCAGCTTATGGTGATTTCATATGCTATCTCTTTTTGCTTGTTTATTTGTTTGGTTGGGAGGTAGGGAKGGTGTTAACTGCTGTGGCCATTCCTATATTTACTACCTGAATCCTTTTATTCCTTATCTCCTTAGCCTCTTCCCATATTGTAACTCCGAGTCACTTCCAACGCCTTCTTGTCAACATTCAAAGTCCTTTCTCCTTGAAATGTCTTTGCCAGAGGACGCTCTTGGGCTGTCATAGTATTTATTAATAAGCCACTGCTATCTCTTTCTTTCCTGTAAAAGACATGGAATGGGTCAGAGGTTTTCAAGGAGGTTCTAGATTTCACCATGACATATTCAAGTGAAACAGGAAAGGGGAAAGGTTGCCTATATATGCAGTGAGACATATTTATTTTTTCTTAAAAATACATTTTTAAAATATTCTGGTCAAATAACAGGCAGAAACCTACTTGTAGAGATTCAGAGACATAAACCAAAGATAAATGGCTTGGAACTTAAAATTTAGAATAGCCATCACAAAGAGATTTTTAACAGTGAACACAGCTGAATAATAGAATAAATTACGTAGAGAGGCACTGCAGTCTAATGACTTCACTGAGCAGGTGAGATTAAGCACACTTGGGGGAATGGAGAACAGGAAAACTGTGTGTAAATGATTTACTGGATGAAATGTCCAAGTTGTTTTCAGCCCAAAAATCTGAGGCTGTGTTTCAGTTAAGCACACTAAAGATAACAAAAGCTTTTCAGCAAATTTAAAAAGAAGTGAGACAAAACTTATATTTTCTTCATGGATTTTTCACCTTCCTCTTATTAACCCTCGAATCTCTTACTAGCAAAATGAAATAATTATTTTTTTATTAGAATTCCATGAAAGAAAAACAAAATTACCCTAACAGAAATGACATAAAGATTTCCATACTCTAAATGTTATAAAACATAATTACTAACTACTGTGGAAGATGTTTTGCCAAGTCAATACATTGCTCAGAATTCACTACTAAGCTGAAACAACAGGATGCAAAATTTTTAGGTTTTAAACTCTGTATCAGAAAATCACTTTACTTCCTTGCTTTTTAATATTTAATCTGACAACAGTCACAAATTCATACATGGAACTCCAACCAACCATATCAGAGTATTCTTGTAATATATCTGTTCACAGGCACTAAAATAATTTACTGTAAAGGAAAAGTTATCCACTAGCTCACAATCACCATCTAAATGACTAAAATTCATATTTCAATAATCATTGACAGTTAATGGCACTTCTATTAGTTGTTTATCTATGCTTTAATGGCTAACTAAACAAATCTCAATTCTGTTAAATTCCTCCAAACCTTTCCACTTCATTTTTCTGTCTATTAACTTAAATTGGATTAATTGATAACTGAAGACAGTAAATTTGTGCCTTCCTCTGTACTTATGCAGCACAGAATACAATCTGGCTCTAACCTTGATGTCCTCTTACTTGTTACTGCATCAACATCAAGAGAGTGTTTAAAAGATTTAGTATATAATTTTCAGCTTGGAAGACTAGTTTCTGTCCCTGTTATTTAACTGAAAACTGCAACTTTGCTTCTGAGGTCAGAATCAGGCAGGTTCTTTTTAGATATATCCAGGCTTTAAAAGTAAGATGATCTACATTTTCCTAGAAAACTTCTCAGCTCAACACATGTCTTTCCAGGAAATATCTGAACTGCTAGAAAACTTGTTCTATTTTCCTTAGCCTAATTGTGTCAGTTTGGAGCCCAAAATAAACATAACCCAGTCATAAACCATTCTATGACGTCTACTCACACAGCACTCCTGATAAGCAACTTGCAAATCTCTAGAGTAAAATGCATTAAAAAATTCAAATAATTTTACAGATCCCTAGCCAGAAAGATCCCTGTTGGCTCCACATCTGAAAAAAATCAAACAGGCATGTTGCTTCTTCCAAAGTCAATGTTAATATATGCATGCAGAATAGGAGCCAAGTTTTGGCTTTTTTTTTTTTTAAAAGGAGAACAGTATACAAAGAATTCCCTGTTTCTGGTGAATCTCTTCACCTCTACAGAGAGAGATCTACAATCATAACAGTGGAATACAAATTGATAAATCCTTGAATTCCAGAGGAAGACTGATTTTCAAGAGACATGAGAAATAAGGGGAGGCTGCTGCCAGCACTTTAATCTCTTTGCATGAAAGTTAGAAATACTGTGTTGATCTCTGGGCAATTCAGTTATAAAAATGCTCATAGTTGACATTTTTCTTCTCCATTTATGTGATATCAATGAAAGGGTATTTCTGCTGTCAAGAGTGTTGATAAAATATTCCTTCTGAAGAAATATATAAATAGATAATGGTATTATTATCTGCTAAATCTGGTATTTCAGTATAACAGTCATTGGACTCTAACGGGGACAAATGTGAAAGGTTACCCTGGTTTTTTCTCTTATCAGAACATTCTGCACATTTTCAGAGTGTTATCTACTGTCATCAGGGTAGGGCAACTTCAGCTGATCCTTTTCCTCTTTTCAAATTGAGTCTAATCAGTCTAGTCCAGTTGATATCATATAAGACGAAAAGATAACAGCAGCAATACTGAAATATGATTTTGCTCTCTGAGTTGACTCTCAGTGGAACTAACCTCTTGGCACTTAGTAGTTTGCCCTTGAGAAACACTTCAGTACTGTTAGCAGAAAACAATAATTCTGTTTTAACCCCTTATAGCACTTGCAAGTGGAAAAATAACATGTCTAATAAATAATCATGTAAAAGAGAAATTGCTGATATTCTGGTAAATGCAACAAAATATAACTAAAAAATAAGCCTATGTCACATAAAGAAACTTTCAGTGTATAAAGATAGTCCTCTTCTTTCATAGCACATTGGGAAAAAACAGGTACTCAAGGGACACTGTACTACGACAAAGAAATTTTCTTTTCTGTACTTACATAAGGCTAATATCCTCCCTTCCTCCCTTCCTCCCTCTGTATCTTCAAAGGCCATTATTTTCTACCTATTTGGATATTTAGCATTCAGATTACAGTCTACTTTTTGTCTGGTTGGTTGGTTGGTTGGGTTTTTTGTTGCTGGTGTTCATGTCCTGTATTTTTTCTTGTCTCTTTTGAGAGAATAGAAACATTAGATCTTCATATCCTTCCATACAGATTTTTTGTCTGTAACTGCACCAACAACATAATAGTTTATTAACAATCCATGGACCTTAGAGAAAGACCCAGAATTCCCCCAAATATAATGATCCTGAACATGAATAATACCTCAAGAAATGGTATTGAAACTGAAGCAGAAAATTATATCTAAGCTTTGTTTCTATGATTTTATTTCTATCTATAGTTTCAGATAAGCAGATAAAAAAGTGTTGTAAAAACCTCTACAAAGTCTAGGTATTAAACAAGTATAAAATATACTGGATGTCTTTGAAAAAATTAAATCAGTGAACCAGAAGAGGGAGATCCATGTTGACATGGGAGAACTGAAGTATATGTGTCTGCTGAAGTAAAACATGATCTAGTTCAGACAACATTACTTTTATGGTCAGACAATTGGATTGAAAGTCATGGATAAAATAAGATACAAGGTTTGTATTTCTAGTATTTTTCTACAGGTCCAGAGCTAGAAACAGCACCCAGGCTTTTCTTCAGCTGAGAAAGCTTAGGGTACACAAGGTTGAACAGCTGGATCTCATCACAGCAATCTGATTAGTGTCTAAGGGGGACCTGACCCACATCTCTAATGTGGGGAAACATCACCTCTCACCTCACTTAGTATTTCAATGCAGCCAGCCACAAAATAAAAAATATCATATTGTCCTGCTATGGATGTGTACAAGAAATACAATGATTTACATACTCATACAAGAGGACAGGAAAAAAACAAGAGAAGGGCTCCAAAATTGAGGTGGAACTTCTGTGATTTAGATCCTTACAAACATATTACTAAATGTCTTCCATTTTCAGCATAATCAAGCAGTTGAGCACAAAAACTGTTTTTCATCTTCAGTGTAAAATATATAAGCTGTTCACCAAGAAACCTGCGAGTAAATCTGTTCRGTCAAAACAGACTTAGGGAAATTATTTTATTTTCTTGGTGTAGTGTCCTGGGGCTTTGCTCCATGGGTAGAAATAACCACATGGCAAACCAGCAATATTTAAGAAGTTAAAGTGAACRGTAGTAGCCTACATTCAAGAAAATATTTCTGATTTCTGCAGAACGTATTAACTCAATCTTTATCCATTCAATCACTATAGGCCTGCAAAAATGAGACTGAATACAGTGAAAATGGGACCGGACATACAGTGTGAGATATCTTAAATAATTTACTGCATAGTCGTAGATCTAAAGTGAAATAAATTGGAACATAGTCTTACCTTTCCCCTTGCCATGTTATGATCAGTTCTGAAACACATGGAATGTAATAGTGGTAGAAACTCCTGCCTTTGCTGACATTCTTGTCAATTGCAATACTAATGAATTAAGCTTTTGAGCATGTTCTGTACTCCTCAGAGCAATTATTTTATCCTTCCACATACCCAGTACAGTACACAAGCACAGCTTTCTGTCAGGTTACTTCTGATGTGGGATGCAATCATTTATGAATGCATAACACACTTGTTTTCTTGGCAAACTGAGCCTGAATAATCTAACTATATGTATCACTTTACCCTCACATAATGCAGCAACACATTGGTTAGCAGATAACTGAGCATATTGATAATGTCAAACCATGAGTACTTTGACCAAATGTTGGGAGGATTTTTACTAGCTGAAATCACAGTGGAATAGGTAGTTACTAAGGAGGAGACATAACAAAATGATGTCTTTAAACGGCATTAACAAAGCATAGTTTCTGTACATCAGTGGTATCATTGAAAATATAGATTTTAAGCCTAGCAAACCATACCTGGAAAATCCATCAGGTTCACCAGGTTATCACAGAAAAGTGAAATTTTCAGTACRTGACATTGCATAAGCAATATAATATCCCAGGCCGGTACTTTGAAGATAGACAGTTACTGGAGGTTCATTCCTGCAATACCTGAGGTGCCGGGGTCTTCCCTCCTCTGCTGATGGTCACCCTTGTGCACGGATAGACTTTGCACTGGAAATCTTTTCACAGACAAGCTGACAGGCAGTCACCTACTCAAGAGGTAAAAAAGAAGATAGTGAAAAATTACATTGGTAGCTATGAACAAAACCTGGCTTGACATCTGGCCAGTCATTTTTCAGATTCAGATACCCTCTGTTACAATCCCAACTGCTTGTCATTACTCACTTCCTGGGTTTTCAGAATTGTTCTTGTAGTCAGGTAATAAAGGAGTCTGAGCCCTCTATGGCTAATTACTGTCAAAATCAGGTTTATTAGTCTAAATTCTTTAAAATATTAGGTCTTTGTGAACACAGCTAATTCTGATTAACTAGACTCAAAGACAAAAACACACATATGAGAAGCCCTGTATGTCCAGCCTAGCCAAGCAATTGTGTGAAGCAGCTGGGGGAAACAAGCACGTAACGATCTACTTCTTGAGAGCAGTTTTTTTGCAGATGATGCAGTGAAGAATATATAGGTATGCTTGCCAACAGCAGTATTGTTGAATCTGATGTTATAACAGCTAATTTCCCTCCTAAGGTGAATGTGGTATTCAAATAGCCAGGAAAAGATGCCCACATCTAAGCCTGTTTTAAAATGTCTCTGCTGGTGGAGAGGTGGTGGTCTGCTGGTGTGTCTCTGCTGGTGGAGGTACTTTGCAACACAATTCTCCCTCATCTTATTGTGTATATCTGACATGGGTCAGATTAATCTCATTCTAAAAGTTTCTTTCTATTCTTACAGAGAAGGCCTAGAGTTATCAGGACAGAGGCAGACATTTACATTGGAGATCTCTAAAGATAGGGAGAGGGATCCTAGCCTGTGTCGTTATGGATAAGTCCCATGAAAAGCTGGATTTACAGTACTTTTGTAAAATTGGGCAACTCTAACACATTAATTCAGCTACCTTGTTTTTTTTTTTTCCTTTTCTCTTTCTTTTTTTTCCCCTTTTTTTTCATCATTCCATTCTTGTATAATGTAAAAGTCATAAGGAGTTCTGGGAATGGAGATTTGGACCTCAAAAGTACATGTAAACATTTGTATTAAAAAGTCCATCTGAGACCACACTTGGSCTAGTTCAAATTACTAGCGTATATGTAGCCTAGGAGTTTTCTTGCCAGCGGATCATTCTAAACTCCTAGCTATGGTTTTAGGATTTCTCACTTGCCTCTGAAGGAAACCTTGTATTCCTTATGCCTTGCAAACTGTCATCAGGAAGAGAGAAAGCAAATATTCTGATAAAGAATAACTTTTTTCTTGATGCCTASTAACTGAGCTACTATGCAGTTACTGTTACATAGCACAAAGAAACATGACTGCATTTTTTCTGAAGCTCTAAATCTCATTTGAACAGGGGCACTGATCTGAAATCAGCTCARGTCCAGAAGAAAGCTAGAATTTAACTTCTTTATTTTCCAGTTCTATCAGTTGATTTACATTTCCCATAGCCAGCATGCTAACGCTCGTTAATTCGCTCTATGTGAGATTAAGGCACCAAGCTGCCTGTAGTGAAACCCACTCAGCACAATTTGACAACTTTGTGATGTCTTGAACATCACAATAACCAYATTTCTTTTTGAACTGGTTTCAACCCTAAATGAGGTTTATAGATTCCTCTCTGAACGATAAGAGACCAAGAAGCAAGACAAATGCCACATGCTGTGTCAAAGTGTATATTTATTGATTTCTAACCAAGACTGAGGATTAATCTCTCCTTTGAATCCCAGCTTCACTGATTTTTCACAGGCAGGTTTTGAAGGACCCCATTCCAGACATGTTAGATGCTTAAAACATTATCAGGCACCTAACTATTTTTAAAGCTTACTGCCAAATTCTAAAAGAGAAGGAACACAAACAGATGCTCATGAATATCCTGCAAAATGTGTATTGAGGTGCCTTCATTTATCTACATATGAGTTATTACCTCTTCTAAATCACTCTTGAAAGAGGGATTCATATGTTTTTATAATTTTATCCACAACATTCCTATGTCTTGTGTTATGTGGTTTGATCATTATACAGTTTTAAAGAGGCATAGGTTACAACTATAACACTACCATTAGAAAATTCCATAGATCTTATATCAGAATAAGTTGTATTCTACAATGGTAGAATCACAGATCAGAGTATTTTTAATTCCGTAGTGACCATATTCTGATACCATCAGTCACTTGAAAATACCTTAAATTTCTGATAAGAACATTGAGCTAACTGTGCTATTCCAAGAGTTCATTGCTGTGCAACAGAACAATGAACACATTTCAACTTTTAAATCTAAAAACAGAGATGAAGAAACTGTGCCTCATTTACTCCTTCAAAGCAGTACTTTAATCTTCCTTAAAAAATATTTGTAACGGTATCAATGAGGCCACTAATATAGGATTCTCTCCCAAAATAATATGAAATGCAAGTACACCAGTCTGGAAAAAAACACAGTGATTCCTTTGTTGCTGTGAGATTTTGAACATGAAAAAGGCACTGTGGATGGTTACTATTGCAATACAAATCTATACTCTAAATTTTAAATATATTTGTAATTGATACCTAGTATTAAACCCATGCAAAATCATGAAAATAAAAATCACTGAAAACAAGTTTGAAAATCAGTCTTTGCTTTGGGTTTGTGACTGCCAAGTGCAGTATGAATGACTTGGCCAGTTTTTCAATTTCTTCCCAGCTGTGCAACACTCTTAGACTTCTAAATTAGACCCTTTTTGGCAAATCAATAACCATTTACATTTGGAAAACAGTAGTCCTCATCAAAAGAGGCCAGGTTGTGGGAAAGTAATTACTCTTAATGTGGAAGAGAACAAGAAACCAAATCATTGAAAGAAAGACGCATTAATGAGTCCTTTTTCCACAGCTTCACAGATGAGGGGAAAAATAACTTGGCTCAAGTTAACATTATAATAACCATTTGTATCATGAGACAGACAGGAACTTAGTTCTTCTAACTTGAACCAAGCACAGGGTTTGACATTATTCTTTAAAAATAAAGATAAACAGTTCAGGCCTCTAGTCCCTGGAAACACTGAAAGCATTTGGCTTCATTGCTGTCTCTAGAGTCTGGAAAGATCCCTTTTGAATCACTGTCAAACTGGAACAGTAAATGTTTACTGATTTCCAGCTATGGTATAATATTTTGCTTCCAAGTTTTTTCTATCCAAAATGTTGAATTATCTAACATTTAGTCTTTCAAAAGACTTTTTTTTTTTTTTTTTGACTAACATTTCAAGACTATAAAGTATAGCATCAACACCTAGGAAAGTCASCAAAATAAAACTTAACCATTACAGAGGGTTCTTTTTTCTTTAATAAATGTACACAGCTATTCACATTTCCATGTCAAAAAATATAGCAATGAGAGCATGTTCAACCAGGCTGCATTTTGTTGATTACCTACTGAAAGGGAGTTTTAAATTGGTAGCAGAAGTGATTTTAATTACTAAAGTCTCATTCTAGATATAATGACAACTGTATATCTGCATCTTGAAACTTAAGGCGAGCTTACATGGACAAAACTGCCACAGTCACACTGATGAATGGTACTTTTAGAGATTTTCTATCCCTTTTTCTTAGTTTGAAAATGAATGAAAAATTAAGATGGTTTTTGGGGGAGGAGTTCCATTTTCTTATCTTCCTAACTTCTGCTCATAAGGCTGGTGAAAAATAGTACTGTTTGGTATGCTACAGAATAACTAACTAGTGTACACAATGAAAAGAAAAATGGGTTGACCTAACCTAATTATTCTCATAAAATGTCTTCCAGCTATATTTTGAGTATGAAAAATCACGTTAAAAACTACGTAATAAGTATCTTCAAAAGAGACACTGATTGGGAAATAAATTCACTAAACCTTGCCAACAGTTCAGATTTACATGTCTTCTCTTTGATTATTTATAACAAAAATCTCCAAGAAAACAACATTTATGTAAAATAATTACAGAAATATATATAGGACTTTCATATTCTGTTCTGAATGAGATCTGCATGATAAACTTCCATGTGCCATTATAGTAATGTCTGGTAGAAACCAAAACCATCTAATGAGGTAGTCAAATTTCATGGCTGGGACTTTTTAGCTTATCCATATTTAATGATCATAACATAAAAAGTAGTATGACTCGTATTCATTCATTATTTAAAATAAAATTCCTTAACCTTATGACACTGAGTCAAGCAGTATATCGCAAAATACAAGTCCTGTGATTTCATAAAACATTGAGGGGGATTATAAAGAGCACGGAAGATGTTTTCACATCCCCATGAGCCAACATGTGTTGTCATTTCCAGCTGTAATTGTTTAATGTGAAAAACAATAGCTTTCAGTTAACACAGACTTATACAAGATGGCAAAATTATTTCCACTCATCACKTCCATAATACGTGTGTAGGAGTGAGAATGGTTATGAATATCTTATCTTTTCTTTTAAAATTTATTTAATACAGAAAGGAACTACTGATTGAGTTTTCAGTTCATAAAGGAACAGGAGGTTCTTAGAATAAAATAAAAAACCCCAGAGCATCCAAACAGAGCATGCTACCCCACTACTCTGACCTATGCAACCGAAACACAAAAGTCAGTTTGAGTGGCAAAAAAATTGGTAAATCAAGATTTTCAAATGAGAAAAATGGAAGATATGTAAAGCTCTTAAGAAAAGCCTTACAAAGTTCTTTCAAACAGAATCCTCCCAGTAACTGCTTCCTTGGTAAACTGAAATACAATTCTCTAAAAGTGAATTTCTCTCTTACAATAGCTTCCTGTTCTGCTGATCTACACATAGATAATGTTTTGCTATGACTTACCCAGTTTTTACATTGATATCTTTAGATCAGTAGTAGCATCTAAAACAACTACACTGGTCTGAGACTACCAAATATAGTGTAATTTGCTTTGTTATACAGTTAAAATATATCTACTTAATTTATTGTTATTTCTGAGCTATTGAAGTTGCACCAGATTGCAGTCTGTCTTGTCAGGCATTTCCATGTAGTGTATTCCAGTCATAGCTTTTCCTGCTCACTTTTCCTATATGCTTTTCCTGTTAATAATTATTGTAGTGAGCAGAAATTGGCATGGGTGAAGACTCACTATGCTTAAACCACCATTAAGACCTTGCTGCCACCTAGTTTCAGTGGTGAATGACTTATTTTTACCTCCAATGCAATGTAGTGATAAAGCAAGATTTGTTTACCCCTAAATGTACAGGTTAAGTTTCACCAGAAACATCTGCATATTTCTACTCTTTTGTTTTTTGACAGTATTATATAAGTGGAGTACAAAACCAGTAATGGTCAAATGAATTCTCCCAGCTGTAGGCTTTAGTCTCTAAGGATGTCAATCAAGAATCTTTCATGAGCTCTGAATTCTTATGCATACAAAATTTTCTGCTGACAAAAAACCTCTCAACAATTTTTAGCAACTGCATTGCTATACCTGTTAGTAACTTTTCTGTGTTATACTAATTTTAAAGTTAAATAATTTCCATTTCAAAATGGAACTAAACCTCTACACCCTGCTCTTCCCCGTAACAGGTATACTATTTTTCAAGTAGCATAGTGCATAGCAAAAAACCTTGAGATACATTATTTATAGCTTAAAAAAATGCAGCTGCCAAATGGTGCTTTCTAACACTAGGAGAGGATTTTTGGCTGTCAAACAGGTACAGTTAATATCTGTTTGTCCTCAGTAAACACTGTTGCTCTTAAAAGCTAATGCTAGAATTAATATAACATGGTTGGAAACACTTTTAACTTTAACACCTTTCACTGGCTCAGTGTTTCAGATAAGTGACTTTCTACTAACAATAGTTCAATGGAAAAGTTCTGAAATACCTTAAGAACTGTTATTTGAAGGACTGTAATAGTCACCTATTTTGTACTAAACTCTGCACAAACACTAGCATATGCTACAACAAATATCCTGTATTGGGCCCCATTCTTGGACCATACTTTTCTCTCAGTTGAAACAAATACTTTTAAAGATACCTTTTAAAAAACAGACTATCTTTGAAACACTGGGTGAAATCTGATAAATTGTAGTACATTTAAAAAAACTTCTCAATTAAGTGACCAAAACAATAAAAACATTTCTTTCTTAACTTCTTAACACTAACTTAACCTTTTTGCTGATGCTTTTTATTTGCACGTTACTGCAATTTCAAATTCAGCAGCCGTTTTTGGACACATAAAGCTGCAAATTCATGCACAGAAAAGAACTGAAAGCTAAATGGGATGGAGCRTGAAAAAATATAGCTGTTTTCAGATTGTCAAGGTTCTTTTTCAATGGGTACCTCAGACTGCCTCACCAAAAGCTGTTGTATTAACAAGAATCATGTAAGTCATGATACTCAGTAAAACATGTACACTGCTGCCCTAGTCATAATAAATTAATTTATCTACCAAAACAATTGATAAGACACAGAATTATGGTCTTCACTCAAGATCAGGCATCATTATGAAACATCCCAGTGAAATGGGCATTAAGATTAGGTCTCTCACTCTGAATCCATTGTGTTTCTGATAGTTTCTGTTACGTTCATCAGCATGCTTCGTGCTGGAAATGGGTAGGGTGTTTAAACTGCATCACGGTAGCATAAATACAGCAATAACATCAATTTTGTTGATGAATCTAGTTAATTCCTAATGTAAGAGTAGCACTAAAAAACAGCAATGCAACCTTTTCTGGTGGGTAAAACAACTCAGATCATCCGTTGCTCTGGCACACCAAGAGCTACATGTATCCAAGCATATTTTCCAGTTCTTCATTTTCACTGTGTAAGTCTAAGAAATATGACCAAATATGAAAATTAATATCACAAAGCTGCAAAGAATAATGAAACAAAAAATTAAATATGTTATCCATAACTGTAGTCTAATGTAATTAATTGTAAGAATTCATTTGGTATACATTTCTCTTTCATTGTCTTGGAAAATGTGGGGGCTTTTGGGTTACATTTAGTGTTTTGGTAGAAGCTGCTTTGATTGTGCTCTTCAGATACATCAAATGGGAGAATTTCCTTCTATTAAACCTCATGATCTGGTTCAACACCTTCAAAATTCTTTAACACATAAGCAGGCACGTGATAACAGTCTGTATTTTACTAATGACATATTGTAACTTTGTTCTAAGTATTTTTAAACCATACTTACTATTTCATCATTAACTACAGAATAAATGTTATCACCTTCTTTTAATAGATAGGAAAACTGAGGCAGAGCACTGACCTTTAGTAAAACAAGATGATGACCTTGTGTATTGGTTTTAGTGGGAATAGACTTCATTTTTCTTTACAGCAGCTTCTATGTGTTTTAGAATTGCTGGAAACTGTTGATAATTCAGGAATRTTTTAGCTGGGCAGCAAGGCCTTTTCTGCTTCTCACCCCAACCCATCAGGGAGGAGGCTGGGGGTGCACAAGGAGTTGGGAGAGGACACAGCTACGACAGCTGACCCCAACTGACCAAACGGATATTCCAGACCCATACGGTGTCATGCTCATCATATAATGCTGGGGGAAGAAGAAGGAAGGGTGAATGGGTGGGGGAAGTTCAGAGTGATGGCATTTGTCTTTCCAAGTAGCCAACAGACACGATGAAGCCCTGCTTTCCTGGAGATGGTTGAACACACGCCTGCCCATGGGAAGTGGTGAAAGAACTCCTGAAGTTTCTTTGCTTGCTCACACAGCAGAAGTGAGTGGCTGTGTGGGGCTTAGCTGCCTATTAGAGTTAAACCACAACTCCACATCTCTTAACTTCAGAAGATTGAATCAGCTGGACAATATATTTACTGTCTTTCTAAATGCCTTCATTACTTTCTACTTTCAATATATTTCGTAAAACAATTTGAAAAAAAAGATAGTTCTTTAAGTTTCAGACAAGGAAAGAATTAAAATATATGGCTTAAGTATAGATAAATAGTCCAACTTTGGCAGTGTAGATTGTCATCAAAATATTATCAGATAGATTTCTGTAATTATTCCAAGATCTTGAATAGAAAAGAAAGGTGTGTTCTTCTTTTCGCAGTGTGATTTTGTATTGTTGATAATCATGGAATAACATATAATGATACGAAACATCAGCGTAAGTTTAAGCTAAATGGCAGAATCACACACAGAATATGGATTCTTAGTATTTTGATAGTCTTCATTGAAAACACACTGTAGTGCTGCAGACAGGAGCTATACAGAAAGTGAGATTCCATGAGGGGAGTAATCCTACATTATGCACATGAACTGCAGTGACTGTCTCTTATCAAGGAGTTCTTGATATTGGTCCCCCAAGCACTCATCAGTCCAGCTGCATGTGTCATCTGAGTGACATTTATTTTTCACTGGCCTCCTCAGTATCTTCGGGCCTGGTTTGGGGAATGAAAGAATGGAAAATACTCTGGGTTTTGGAGAACTGACTTCCTCACATTTTACAGATGTCCATGGGCCATCACTTGTACTTATTTATGTACAAAATTGGTACTGTATAGTATGAGTCAGTGCAGTCAGCAAATGCCTCACTGTCTCTGAGAGTGGTTCCAGAAGCTGTCCCACCCTGAATACAGAGAAAGGACTGAATATCCAATACTAGGTAGTAGAACTTCTTTCTTCATTTCCAGCACTTTATTTAAATTTATATGCTGCAAAAATAGGCCTGGCCTTGCACAGCTAACTTTTTTCTGACAACTTGAATTATTTTTCCAGCAGAGTAATCTAATCTGGAATTCTTAACTGAAATATCTAATTACAAAGCCTCCTTGCTCTAGGTTGCTTCTATACTGACTGCATGCCACACTGATCTGGAGAGAGGAAATGTTGAACCTCTGCTCAAACCTGAACAGACTGAACTGACCTCTTGAAGTGCAGCTACATGTCTATTGTCACTACAGGGAGGGGGCAACCTGGCTGCCCAAACCACTGTTTGCATTGCCTATAGCACACTGGGCAATGACACTGAACTGGGGAAACCCACACACTTCTGATGGGAGGCAGGGAAGCCTGCTTAAAAACACATTAGAGAAACGAGGTATTCCAAGTCTATGGATTTTGGAAACCAACAGGTATGCATTTTCCTGCTAATCTTCACCTATCTTTTAGCCCCTGAAGAGACTTTTCTTCAGGATTTACATTGTGAGGTAACATCTACAAGTTGATAGAATTAGAACCTTTGAGCTCTGAAAAAGAAGTTGCATGGTTAAAACTGAGGCTGTAGTTTCATGATATGGAGACAGCAGTACTGATTCAAGATGATTCATTACTGATTCAAAATTATTCATTATCATCTCTACTAAATGATAGAAAGAATTGATTTAACTGATTTGTCAAAGACATGCTGTCAGTGCTATTACCACAATATACAATGCAAATCCTATCCTCTACTCAATATCCACACTGACTCCACGAAATATCAGTGACAATGAATGAACCAAAACAGAGAATTCACTTGCTTAGGCCAGGAGGTGAGAACACTGACTACATGCAGATCACGGCTACTTCTAGTCAAGGTAAAAAAAAAAAAAGAAGCTGTTATAAAAAAATTAGTTTCTGATCATGTCAGTGAGAAAGAAATAGAATTTTTTTCAAGTAATTCTTTGTTAACTAAMAATCATATTTAAATTTAATATTTTAATATAGATTTTAAATAAATGTAACCTTTTTTTAGTAAAAGTCTGGTGACATAATATTTAATTCATCATGTAAATAATTCTATATTTACATGATAAAATAATCAGCAACTTTACTTGTTCCCTTGGTACTTTCTTTTTACTTTTATTTTTCCTAAAATACCCTTCATTCCAATCTCTAAAATGCTGCTCATGGAATATATGAAAAATATGAACATCACAATGATGGAGGGGGATTTTCAAAGACTTAAGTTCATTTTTTTGTTATTCCAGATCCAAGGAGACAGGTAAACATTTGTTATAGTTTTGGAGGCACCCAAGTTTTTAATGTTAAACACATGCTGGAATTGTTTGTTGGATCCCACACCTACAACAGAACTGTCATCATGTGTGGTTTGGTAACAAAAAAAATGCAGCAATTTGAAGAGAAAATTCTTGAATCTTGATGTACTTAGATACTACTTACAAATATTTGACTTTATAAATTTGCAGAATGTGTTACAATGTATTGGACTAATAGTCCTTGAGATTTAAATTACTTTTCTTCTGCTTTTAGATAAAAGTTTGGTCAGGATTGGAAATTCCTTTTTCCACATTAATATTTTTTCCAAAATTTAGGCAGAATTTTCCTAATTCTCCATGCTTTACTTGCCTTATGGCTTTGGTTCAAGTCTTCTGATTCTTGAAAGGTCCATGCATGCAATGGCACTTCAACCCAATGCATATGCCTACGAGAAACTTCAGGTGGGGAAAAAACCTCACTGAAGCCACTACCAATCCCACTGCCCAACACTTTSCTATGTTTCCCAACTCTCACATCAAAAGTTCTCTGGTTTTTGTTCTCTATTTATTTTGCAGGTCTCTTGGGTCAGTGACCATATTTTAGCTATATCTTTCTGTAACATTTGGTGTAATAGAGTCCCAGAAACTTCAAATAAAATATAAAGAAAAATTTTGTCTTGATCTCTCTGGTCACTACCTTTGATACAGTGATTTCTGAGAGCTATTCTGAGATACCATTGGGTTCCTTAAATTCAATTTAAGATTAACTTAAAGAGAGTATGAGGGAAATAGCCCATACTTACATGCAGGGAAAGAAATGAATATACTTTTTAGTAACTTAATGTGGGGTTTTTTAAAGCAAGCTTCTTCTGATGATAATGCCTACAATGTATAAAAGAAATTATAACTTTCATACAATGTATAAAAAAATACTAAATTGCATATTTTTTGTTGTGACTAGCTTGTGACAGCTCTGAGAATCTATTGTAAGTTCTTGTGCTGTTATAAAGCATAGCTGGAAGCAATTCCCATATACATACATTAGTAGGTGAATGAACTGGCATAATAGCTTTCACTCACTTTCTGCTTCACTTTGCATTATTTTTTCCCAAACAAGTGTAAAAATATTGATAGCTACAGTCATTTTTAGAGTATTATACTACTTTGTATTCTTAGTTAATGTGTTAGTATGCAATGAGCCATGCAGGAAAATGAATGTTCTCTTCATAACCTTGTTCAAATCTAATTTCCTCTTGAACAGTTTGAGGAAAATCCTTAGCTGGTGTAACTACTGTAATTGCACTGGATTCAGCATATGTCCTTTCATTTATAAATACATGGAATCTCCAGAGTCACTTAACTGTGTGATATTACTGAATATTTTCTTAGCTGTTTGAATACGAAGCACTTGAATGACCTAATCCAAACCTAAGAGTAAAATAAAAAAATAATAAAAATAAACACGGCCTAATAGTTTTCAGGCCTAGTGTTTAAGTTACCCATTCTGAAGTACAAATGCTGAAATTTACTGTGACTTCTTGAAATGTTTTCCTGTAAACAATGCCTTTGGTTTGTTTTATTTTTGCACAAAAATATCATTTAATTTTAAAATAATTTTCAGACAGACAGTCTACTGTGATGATGATACAATAAGGTTATATCTAAGTGCAACTTAAAAGACTCTCCCGAAGTTTGGAATTAGCAGTTACAGTTTGCCTGTTACATTAGCAAATTAATGTTCAAAATTGTCAACTTGCTGACAGGATGTCTTTGGCACACCCCAGCTATTCCCCTCAGAATCCAGGGAAAAACAGTACTGGAATGTGTGCACAGCCAACTTCATCTGCTTCTGCAAAGCTGGAGRGAGGTTGGGTTCTCTCTTGCACAGTGGATATGTCTACCCCTAAATCTGTTTCAAAATTACATAAACCCCACTTATTTTTTAACTCTTTGTAATACTTCCCATAAAACTCTTAATATAACTTCCGACATGTGCACATAGGCATGAAACCATAGGGTAAAAGGTAGGTAAAGTGAAAAAGCTAAGAAAACTTCCTATTACCATAGATGTTCTACAATTTTGAAGGAGTGTGGCTCAAGATCTCTTCCATACAAGACTTGATGCTAAATCAGACTTACAGTTCTAAGTGCATTAAGTGCTTTAAGTATACAGTAAAGTAACTGTAGAAACCCATGTGGTTACTCAGGGCCTGATCCTGCAAACACAAACAGGCACATAGAGCTTTATCAGAGCTAATTTTCTCATGGAGGTAAATGAAATGAYGTGGAAAATTAATTGACTCCTGTGAAATAGATTGATTTGCCCTATAATGCAGAAGAAAGTAKCTAACAATAGAGATTGCCACAGAGTATGTGAAATATAGGATATAGGTCTGTTGAATGGATCAATTGTCTTCTGGTGTCAAGAGTACTGGCAGGGGTCATCTCCTGGGTGACAGAGAGATAAGTTGCCCCTGGCAAGGAGATTTACAAATAGTTGTGTACAGAATGTTCTATGACTCTGTTGCATAACTGTAGGTTACCAGTAGTTACAATTTTGAGCAAAGCTGTATGTGGGTTATTGGATAATCATTGCTTTCCTCTGGCCATGGGAATGCACTGTCCAGTTTGAACTGCTGATGGGTAGAACACAATGGATGGAGCAGAAGCAGAGCAGACTATACAATATCAGTGGTGAGCTACAGCCAGTGTCTTCTCAATCTTTCTTTATGATGTTGACCTAGAAACCTCAGTGTAGGCAGACTGTCATCAAGGACACACAACATGAAACACTTCATTTATCAGAGGGAAAGACTTCAAAAACCTATTTATCTCAAGGCAGGTAAGGCCAAAGGGCTTTCACCCTTTCTTTTGCAAGAACCATCTTTCCTCTGTAACTCCCTGCCTTTTCCTACATGTGCCAGCCCAAGATCAAGGGCTGTCTCTTCTGAGGCTGCAATGCTGCTCTAACCCCATCATTAGGAGTGTTTGAGAGTGCACACTACTGGCAATTTCATGGCGAATTCTGTACCTGCAGAAGCAGACTAAAGTGCTGAGCTCTGCTTAAGCTCACAGTCTTACATTTTGCACTCACTGTATTATTTTTTTATCTGTTTGTAATAGTGCCTGAGTTTACTCTTTCCATTAACTATAATTTTTGACCAGATTATTTGCTGTCCTCAATAAATGATGATTGACAAGTAAGAACTCCACTCTCCTTTCCCTGTCACTTATACAGTAAACAGCATTTAATGAATAAAAATTCTACCTCACTGGCCAAAATATCATGCCATTAAAAAAAATAAATTAAAAGCTGTGGCAAATAAGGCTTATTTCAAGTAACAAAGACAGCTGTAGAAGGTCTAATAATTTCATAAGTAAGGCTATCTTGTAAAAATGAGAAATATTTAACAGCATGGAGAAAAAACGTCAGCAAAATCTAGAAACTACTGCAGATTTCAACAATTTTTATTCAATGAGCAGAATAAACTACATTTAACTAGCTCTTATTCATTAAATAGCACAACACAAAGAAGAAAACTCAAATCAGAAAATACAAGTATAGTTTCTTTTCTACAAAAAAGGGATCCAAAGCATGCATCATAAAATTGTTACATTCATATATTTTAAGACTAGAAAAGAACCTAAACAAGGAAGGATAGTAACTGAAATATTTATTAGTTACCCACCAGAACTCCACTGAAAAATAATAAATTACATTTTAGAAATCCATCCATACATAAAAGTAAAAAATAATCCTTAAAAAAGCATCGTCTGTTTTTCAAATGGTGAGTTACTAGCTATAATTAGTATAAACACTTCAAAACTAAAACAAATCCTGATGTCATTGAGAAGACTTTTTTCAGAGTAGATATTTAACTGTTAAAATACAAAACCACTCTACCAGATCCTACTCATCAATGCTAATTTTAATGAAACTGCAGAAAGATAATAGACTGCTTATAGTCTTTAGAAGTCAACTAGATGCAACTGTTGAATTGTACAAGAGCAAGAGATTAAGATAATGAAGTAGGTTCCACCATGAAAATATCACAACCACAGATAGAAAATTACTTGAGAAGGAAATATTATCTTGTGAAGATGATGACAGCTGCTTTTTTTTAACCTGAAATTATAGTAGAAATCATCCCAAAATATGGTATCAGTAGTTTATAGCACCTAGAATATAATCTAGCACCTAGAATATAAGGAGAAAAGATAATAATCTAGTCCAACAAAAATTTCTGCAAAGTAAATATCTCTTATGCTGCAGCATGCTATATGGGAAAAAATAAAAATTAGCAGCATTAATAAAGCAATTTAATCAAGCAAAGGGGAAAAGAAAGTAAAAATCTATCAAGTCACATATAGTTCTGAATAGTTCTTATATTGAAACTTACTTCTGCGTTTGGTTTCAAAGATACATGTACTGCTACAGTGATGTTTTAAAAGCATGCCTTTTCATGATGGATTTTAGGTTATCTGCAAGTTCCTTGATAATCTTACCTTACAGTCTTTCTCAGTTGCTTTAATATTGACTTTCAAAATTTTATTCAGCAGTAATTTCTGTGTGTATCATCACTGGATATGAGTGATAAAATACTATGAAGAAAAAGAATTCATCTTGCACACTTCGATCCTTCTTTCTCACTGTGTGTCATGAAAGATTTATTAAAATAATCCAAACTCTGGTTACTTCTAATCACCCTTAAAAACACACAAGTGGTAACAAGGACACTTTCTTTTTCTCCATTTAAGTATGCAACTTCTTCTTCTTCAGAAAGCATCTGCTAATGTCCACTGATGGAAGGATGTCATACTGAGTTATGAACAGGCACTCTATTMATTTCAAAACTAGTTGCACTGCAGTCCTGAAAAGCCATAGAGAGAACATTATATTATTAGGAAAGGTAGCTGCTTGCATTCATCAGCAGTCTTACACCTTATGATCCAGAGGTTTAGTAAATGAGAGTTGTTACAAGTAAGAACTGAAATGACAGGGTCTCTTTGCAGAAGGATTATCTACAAAACGCATAAGATTAGGGTCTGACAATCACTCTGTAGCTATGTTCAGCAGAAAATATGTGAAAAAGAAGAAAAAATATATTTAGTACCTATCTCAGTATTAGAAAACTGAGAAATGTTGACCTGATATATTCACTGACAGGTCAGTCCTTCCCCTGGGCTAAGGGGGTGGCTGTGACTTTAACTTCTCACTTGCCCCACCTTTTGTATACTAATCTTTGCCTGATGTAATTTAAAAAAATCCTACCTTGGAGACTGAAATTCATTTTTGGGATTGATTAGTGATTTCTAAATGTGTCTCTTTATAATTCCAGTTCTTTTAAGTAATGTGAATATTTGAACATGTAGAGTGTGAAAGCTTTTTATCCTTTGTAGCAGACATTCCAGCTTGTTATCCAGAATCTCCTGACATTCTGTTTTCTTAGTTTGCAARTCTCAAGAAGATTCACTGAATGCAGGCTTTACAGATGTTGTGCTATTGGATTTTTATTTAATTTATGTCATGTACAACAATATATTGCAYAAAGCTAAAAAAAAAGCTTTTAAAATGCACAGAAGATACAAATCAGTAAGATTTCTTGACTGCTAACCCAGCATTCATCTTTGCATTGCTTTTTACACAGCAAGGCCAGTAACTGGAAGATGTGTAAGAACATAGGGCAACATGTCCAATTAAATGAGAAAAATGATGAAATTTTCATATGAAGATATACATTATCAAATATCTTYAGCTGACATACTGATAACCTTTTCTCTAAATGTTTTTAGGCCACTTCCTATAAACTCTTGGTAAGTATTTATCAGACACAGTCCATTGCAGCAAATTCCTGTTATTGATCTCCCCTGACGTGTTTTTAATCTTTTGCTATGCATTAAATTCCTTTCATCTGTATATGTACAAGACCCCTTTGAATTCCTTTAATTACAAGTGTTTCAATATAGCATGTCTGATATCAATGTAAAATGTACAGCAGCCAAAGAAAACATTGTCAATGTGCAGGATATTTTAGCATGACTGACCCTACTACCATTTCCAGTGATTTCAGTAGGAGAATATTTCCTGCTTTATTTCTCACTATTTTCTAAGTAATATTTTGATGTTTAAAATTCAAATTGATATACCAAAACACATTTCTTGTTATATACTGCCTACAGAGTCTGAGACTTTCCTCTTTTTATTTTCTGTTTTTAGGACGAAAATAAGAATTTTGCAGTACCAACTTAGACATGTAAAGGACTCAACAGCAAAAATAATGCAGTTCTCAGCTAAACACTCCATTTAGTTCTCTTCAGCTTTAAAGGTGACATGGGTATTAGTTGCAAAATTAGCTGGGCTCTTTGTATCCACCTATTATCACTGGATCAAAACAATACTATTTAAACTGAGACTGCAAACAAATACCATCTCTTCACTTTTCCTGCCTAGTTTCTAACAAATCCCAACAGCAATAAAGTTCCTTATGTTATMAAAAGAAGAAGACTCTTCCATTCATGAAGGACCTCGAATAGCCAGGAGTGTGACCAGTGGGAAATGACCAGCTTCAGTTCAACATACTTATCAGAATCTTGCAAAATAAGTTTTCTGAATGTAGTTGAGTATTTTAAGTATCCCTATAAAGCTCCAGTGCACTTTGGTACGCAACACAGTGCAAGTTTATTGTTTATAGAAGTATGCCATCATTCAAAGAAAAGRAATTTTTATGTTTATAGAAGAAAATATACCTACTACTTTCTTTGTACTATTTTTGGATATAGAATGCCTTTTCCATTCTTAAAGAAGACAATGGAGTTTAGTTTTGATAAGCAGGTAACTAAAACAAATATTTTACATTTTCAATTACTTCTTTCATTGTGTCTTAATAATTTGTTTGGAATGATGTGTCCATTTAAAATTGACCTTGCTTTGCTATGTTTTTTTTTAAAGGGCAACTTTCATATTCAGAAACCCCTATTTTAAACACTGGTTTATCAAGCTCTAAATTTCTTTCATTTTTATCAAGAGTGCTCAGCCCAATTTCCTGTCTAGGATGGCCTAAAGATTGAATTTGAATCTGTTCAATATACTTTATAGCATCTTCTATGGAACCAGAAAATTTGCACTGCCTTAAAGTCTGCTAATTCCTTAAATATATGTCTTTTTTCATTGCAGTGTAATAGTCGTTCATAATCTACTTGGTTTTCCCCAGTGTTATTTCATGTATAGCAGCATCCCCTCAGATGGTCTATTATTCTGATCATCTGTAGTGCCTAAGGAAAGAAAAGAGCAAAGAAAAAATATTTGCTGGATCACCAGGAACATTTGGCTGCACTTCTCAATTTGCTATCACAAGCACTCTCAGCTGCATCCTGCCAAAGACTGTCAGCCAAGGAATCTAACATCATTTTAGGGTATGATGTGCATGATTGCAAAGGAGCAAAGACAGCCTTGTAAGGAGTTTATGTTTTGGAAGAGTGTGCCGCGTTATGCTAGTTGGTGTAGTGGGCCACTGCAGAAGACATTGAAAGGGGACGGTGCCTTTGAGCAGAATCTTGGCAGAGTATAACCAACGACCTTTATTGTCAAGAATTGTGTGTTAGCATGAAGAACACACATAAGCTGTATTGTGGCTGGCTCAAACTTGTTCCTATGGCAATGCTCTCAGCAGAACTCAGTGGCTGCTGGATGAATTTGGCCTGCAATGGCAAAGCCTGTCCATGCGGATAACACCATCTACAAATCTTATCTAGCGCTGAGATTAAGAACCATACCCTTATGCTTAACAGTCCTTTACCTCACAGTAGAAATAATTCATAGATTTGTTTACCTCTAAGAAAACCCTGCTAAATTGTAAAGACCACAATGACAATGCACCTCACCATGGACAAGATCTGCTTAGTGTGATATGTTCAACTAATGATTGGAAAATACCTGTAAGACCATTGAGTCCAACCATAAACCTAACATGCAAGGGCTAGTCTGATGCTGCAGCAACCAATTTTTCCAGCATCACCAGGGACATCAGATTACTAGTGCCTCTTGTATTGCTTCTGTTAACATCAGAAAGGACATAAGATTATTATCATCTTCTCTACCTTTTTATTGCTATCACTTTTTCTACTATTTCAATGCTTTGCTCAACAAACTATTCAATTAGCCTTGGGTATCCAYGTCTGTCTGAGATCCAGTATCTCCTCAGTGCAAGGGAAGGAGGAGTGGCTTATAAGCAAATTCTATAAGCCAACTCCTATATTTCTTGGATATTCCTGTCAGAAAAGTCAGTATTACATCACCATTTTTCCTGTGTGAAACTAAAATTTTCTTCCCTTTAGATTTTATGCTAATTGTTCTTTTTTTCYGTGTAGACAAACTGTCATATACTAATTATGTGAGTTTGCTATACAGCACAAATGAGCATTACCAAGTAATTATGAATTTAAAAAGAAAAATGTAAAGGAAACCTGTATTTTCAAAAATCACTAATAAGACTTTTTGACTATGTTCTCTGTGATGTTGGCAGAATAGATCAGATTGATTATGAACCAATTGCCAAGAGGGCCTCAGGCAAGAACTATATCAAAAAGATGCTTTACCATGACAAGCTTCTACACGTAAATTAAAGGGGAAACAGGAATACATATGAACAAGATGTAGATTAACCACAAATTTTTTACTTTTTTTTTTCTACAGCTGTAAACACATCTATAGAAAAGTTTCTGGCTTTTACTCATGTTGTGGGTTGACCCGGGCCAGACCCATGAAAGCTGCTCACTCACCCTTCTCTGCAGCTGGACAGAGGAGAGAAAATTTAACGAAGGGTTCATGGGTCAGATRAGGACTGGGAGAGATCCCTCAGCAAATACTGTCACAGACAAAACAGGCTCAAGTTAGAAATATAAAGAGAATTTATTACTAATAAAATCAGAGCAGGATAATGAGAAGTAAAATAAGCCCTCAAAAAAAMCCTTCCCCCACCCCTCCCTCCTTCCCAGCTCTACATCCTACCCCAGCAGTGCAAGGAGACAAGAAATGGGAATTATGATCAGTTCATCACCCGTAGCTTCTCCTGCTGCTCAGGGAGAGGCGTCGTTCCCCTGCTGCAGTGTGAGGTCCCTCCCACAGGAGACAGTTCTCCATGAGCTTCTCCTACGTGGCTCCACCTCACGAATAGCAGCTCCCTGTGACCTGCTGCAATGTGAGTACATCCCATGGGCAACAGTCATCCCCAAACTGCTGCAGCATGGGTCATTCTTCCACAGGATGCAATCCTTCAAGGACAGGCTGCTCCAGCCTGGGAGCAGGGCCTCTCTCTCCACTGGGTCTCCCACAGGGTCACAGCCTCCTCTAGACATCCACCTGCTCCAGCATGGGGATCCTCTACTGCCTGCAGGTGGATCTCTGCATCCTCCATGGAATTCCATGGGCTGCAGGGGGACAACTGCTTCACCATGGTCCTCACCACAGGCRGCAGGGGAATCTTGGCTCTGGCGCCTGGAGCACCTCCCCACCTCCTTCTTCACTGACCTTGGTGTCTGCATAGTTGTTCTCACATATTCTCACTCTGCTGTTCTCTAGTCACAATTAGAACTGTGCAAAAACTTYGTTTTGATTTCTTCTTAAATCTGTTATCACAGAGGCATCACCATCATTTCTAATTGGCTCAGCCTTGGCCAGTAGCACGTCCATCCTCAGAGCCACCGGCGGATTGGCTCTGCTGGACACGGTGGAAGCTTCTAGCAGCTTCTCACAGAAGCCACCTCTGTGCTCCCCCCCCGCCACTACCAAAACCAGCTCATGCAAACCCAATACAACACATGATATTTATTTTGTAATATGGTTCTTATTACCTATCAACTGATTAAAGTGCTAACATATAGAGCAAGTTTAACAAACAATTTCACCACAACAGAAGTTTTGATAGGAGTTTACTTAATCTCAAATTATCACTTCCACTCAACCTGCAATATATCATTGTTCGGAAACTTCAGGTAACTAAAAATGTAGGTTTGCTTCATAATCACTCTGAGCATTTCAGGAATCATAAATTTTCTGAAGTTACCTGGAGAGAGAAAGTTGAGATTTGAATCACTGATCTAGAAAACCCTTTAGCTGAACATGGCTTCTGTCTCTTTTTTCGGATCAGTGATATTAAAGTGTTATGCTTGCACAAAATAGATTACATAGAAAATGAGAATGAAATCCAAAGCCTTACTTAAAAAAAAAATCAAATAGAATTATTTACAGTTTTGTTCTACTTTGGASGCCTAGATGTATGGGTAAGTTAGGAAGTACCATCAGTGCAGTTGCTGGCCATGGGTGTAAAAATATCAGAAATGTGCTATCTTAAGTTATAAACTCAGTTATCACTGGGAGAAATCTTAGTTTCTGTTACTTTCCTTTTTCCCCTGTCCAGCATAGGTATAAATACACTTACTATAGAGCAGAAGACTTGGAATAAGTCACCCTGTAGCAACAAGTTCATCCACTGGAGCCCGAAGAAGTGCTTACATAAAAACAGCTATCTGTAAATAGCTGTTAAATCTTTGCTCCCTAACTAGACCTATGAAGCCATGTATCTTGGAACGGGCTGGATTTCATTGTTTAATAAATTTGAACTCATTACCACCAGCTCAATCCTATTACCTTGAAGTGTTGTGTTAAGGCTTCTCTTTGTGAGAAGTTACTCCAGTACAACTATTCTTCAGCTGATTTTCCTGATTGACTCCACATGTGAAACCCTCAGTTTCTGGAATAAGAGAGAGAACTGGAATAAGACATTTTCTGGAATCAGAGAAATTACAGATGAACCTAATCAAGATGAGTYAAGTCAGTTTAAATTGACACCTTATTCCAAATAAGTTGTCATGCATGGGATTTACGACCCTTAACTGGGAATTTGAAAGCAATGGTTTTACAGTGAACTTGTGTGAAAAAGTTTCCTTCCTCATAAGAATGTTCAAGAATGTCTGATTATGTTCGTTCATATTTTTCTCTATTGTAATTCATTCTTCCCCCAAAAGAAAAAAAGAGAACCCAAAAATCTTCAACTAGAAAATATAACAATAAAATGCTGACAGTGGAAACTTGTGCTAAAGGATGATGACCTATAAAAGAGAATAATTTTCAATTAATTGTTTCTACTAAAAATCCCCATCTGTGTCAAAGGTTAATTATGCTACAGCAGAAGTTCATTATCTGAGAAGAAACCTGTTATCATGCTTACCTCCTACATTCAGTATTCCAAGCTACTCACTAGAAGAGAATATTTGGGGGTTTAAAATTTATAACCAAATGACAGATGTTAAACAAGTTACAAAATCTTTATTCCAAAACAGATCACCTATTCCAGCTACATCTGATATATCTTATGTATTGGCATTGGAATGGGCTGCCCAGGGAGGTGGTGGAGTCACCATCCCTGGAAGTGCTCAAGAAGCAACCGGACGTATCACTGAGTGCTATGATTTAATCAACGTGATGGTGTTCAATAGTTGGACTCAATGGTCTTGGAGGTCTTTTTCAAACAATGAGTCTAAGATTCTATGAGCTATAGAATGCTTTATTCTATATTCACAGAATCACAGAATGGGTAAATTTGGAAGGGACCTCCATGGGTCATCTGGTCCGACCTCTCCACAGAATCTCCTAGAGCACAGCACTCAGGACTGTGTCCAAACAACTTTTGAATATCTCCAGTGAGGGAAACTCCACAACTTCTTTGGGCAACCTATTCCAGTGTGTGATCACCTGCACAGTAAAGAAGTTCTTCCTCATGTTCAGGTGGAACTTCCTATGCATGTTTCTGCCTGTTGCCTCTTGTCCTATTTCTTGGCACCACCAAGAAGAGCCTGGATCCATTCTCTTGACACCCTCCCTTCAGATGCTTATAGACATTAACGAGGTCCCCTCTCAGTTGTCTCTGCTTCAGGCTAAAGAGGCCCAGATACCTCAGCCTTTCCCCCTAAGTGAGGTGCTCCAGTTGCTTGGTCATCTTCATAGCCCTCTGCTGTACTCATTCCAAGAGTTCCAGATATCTCTTGTACTGAAGAATCCAGAACTGGACACAGCACTCCTGGTGAGGCCTTACCAGGGCTGAATAGAGGAACAAGATCAGCTCCATTGCCTGTTGACAATGCTCTTCCTAATGCAGTCCAGGATTAGACCCCTTATTCCAGTTTTACCTACCTTCATGATATTTTTACAGGTATTAAACTTGCCAAATACTAGAACTAGAACTTGACCTTTCAGAACATTGGCTATGTTTTCCATCATTAGTTAATTCATAACCTTGTACAATCTTCTCAAGTAGAGCTCTGTTTCCCTCCTGCTATTGCTGACTAAAGAGACTGCTTAGATTATTAGTTTCCTGTGAAAAATTTGTTTTATCAAAATGCACTGTTTGTGATTACAGAAAGCTGACTGTTTTATAAAGACTGTTGAAAATGAACCAAAGATGTTAAAAATTTATGTTGAAATTCATGAGGACAATGCTGACTGAGAGAAGCAAAACTACAATAAACTGGACGGATTGTGAAATGAGGATTCAGGCTAGTTCCCAGAATGTTTTTTATTGATGTCCATGGCTTTTGAGTCAAACTTCCTTTATAAATGTCTTTGTGTATAGGATAGGTTTCTTGTGGATCCATCTCCTCAGATTTGCAAAGACATAATTCCCTGCCCCTCACCCCCAATTTTTCTTGAAAAAGATACAAGCTGATACTCTGAATGTTTCTGATTTTGTCTTATATGTGAAAACAGTTGTCAAAATGTAGCTCTCTGATACTCCTGATCTTATTTATTTAAGGGGAAGGAGAGAGAAGAGCAAGGGGAAGGGAGAAGAGACAATCAGTCAATGAGTGTTGCGTCTTAAATGAAGCAAAACCACGGTAGTTTTGACAAATTATGAAAAAGCTGTTAGAATGAGAAAGGAAAGAATGTAATGTCCATAGTCTTATCTATCTTTGATCTGTTTTTACAGTCAATTTAGCTGAGCTAGTGCTGACCGCAATCTAACTGTAAAAACTAGTAATAACAAGCCATGGTGAGCAGGCTTTCAATTGTCTGATTTCTTAAGTATATTTGCTGAAATAGTGAATTTCAAGTGTGCATATAAATCTTGTCTGATATTTAACAGTAGATTTTCAGAGGAGCTCAGCTATCATATGGGATCCTCAAAGGAATTTTTAGAAATGCTGAATGCTATGAAGAATTGAAATCTAAATAGTAAGCACCAAAGCAAAAAAAAGTCTTTAAAGAAAGGTATCTCTACATTACAAAAAAAAAAAAAAATTGTGAAATTAACATTAATTCATTATTCATATTTGACTCAATCTTTGAAATGGGAAGCTAGAAGGATGCAAGCAAAAAATAATTTGTTTCTTTTCTGTCTGGTAATTTACATAGTCATTTACTTTGCTCAAAGTGTAACACAAATGTGCTGTCTCAGAGTATTAGCATTCTTAAAAGCTTTAATGAACTAGAAATACATATGCTAGCTACAMATCACTGGAGGATTAGAACTTGAACCTCTGATATCGATAAAATGGGGGAATTACAGGAAAATATCAGTAAAAGACATTGAATGACTCTAGGGAGGATCCTGACAAATAAAGTGTAACAAGAGTGCTGAAACCAGAAATTTCTAGTAATTATATACTAAATGTAACTTAATGCCTCCTGAAATAACGAGCAAAAATTCTAGAAACTTTACAAAGCTTAGAAGCTGAAACCTAGCTTAAAAGAGCACAACACTGATTTCCATTTTCCTGTACAAAATAAAGGCCATTTGTACAATCACCAGTTTTATACTGCATAAAATTTTAGAACCCATTTTCAGGCATTCTTTGCATGCTCAATTCCATGTACAATTGCAGGACTTTTTTTCTGACTTTTTTCTGCACAGAGGTAAGAAAAATCTACTAAAGGATATTGTGAAATACTTTCTTCATAAACACATTGTCTCCTGGCTGTCTGCTTCGTGAAACTCTGAGGGACCTGTGAGATTTGCTGTGGCAAAAGGTTATCCAGGAACCTGAGGAAAGATGTAAACATTTCTTCATTTTCCAGGCACTACCTACAGGCACATAATTTTCTATCACAACAAGTAAAGCTCCTCTATTTGTCATTGGACAAGGCAGCTATATTAAATCAGAATCTGTTTTCCCAAAGAGCTCACCAGAATCAGAGAAAGCAAAGCCTTTTCCATATGGAAATGTACAGAATAATCTCTTCTTTTAAGTGTCTCTGCTGAAAGTGGCCTGAAATTACAAAAAAATAGTGTTTTTTTTCCACCCATCCTTGTATTTCATATAGTTAGAGAGTACCTGCACAGCTAGGGAACAATAGAACCACATCATGTTACAACAGCTTTATGCAGTCAATATCATTATGCAGCTTAACAATGCTGGCAATGGGCATGGCAGTAAAAAAAACCTAGAAAGCTCTGTATCTTTATGCAACAGAACCATTACAGCACTCATTGATTTCAGTTAATAACTTTTCAGGACTTGCATTGTCAGGGAATATTGCTTTTCTTTTTCCTTTATAAAACAGTTCACTTTGATTTCATAGACTAAAACTGACATTGGGTTTTATGTAGGTGGTAACATTTTGCACTTGTCTCCAAGGTGGGGTTCCAGCTATTGTAGCTCCTAGAGAGAACTAGTATCCATAGGAAGCTACAGTGCTTTGCTTCTCATTGACCAAACTAATATGTAAATCATGAGCCTTTCTGCAGGTGCAGAAATATCAGTCTTACATAAAACTTGCCTGTTGTACACTGTCTCCCTTGTGCAGTTTTAAATGCTACATAGATATATACCAAATGCTATTAACTCTACAGTATAGCCTTTGAAATAAATGAAAAGGAAAGTAGAGGAATAAGGAAAAAAATCTTAAATTATGCTGCATATCTTTTCAAACAATTAAAATGCCATCTTAAAATGCAGAACACTAATTAAAGGGTTTGTGGAAGTCTAATTTGTATTTTCCAAGGTTATGCAAGGAAACGGTAAAAAGCAATGTTAATTCAGGGCTTTTAATAAAGTAATAAAAATAAGGCCAGTTATTAGTAAGTGGTCCAAGGCCATAAGCCATATTTTGGTGATCTGCAAGTGCTCAGGCCTAATTGCACCATCTTTTAGTGACTGGTAACTAAAGATTATTATTGTGTGATAACATGCATAACAAAAACAGATTTAATGTTTTCACATGCATGTAATCTTTATTTTCTGGTTATTTTCCTACAGACAGAGGCTGAAAAGAGATTCTCTTTTTCCATGCTGAAAAAAGGTTGATTTATTATATCTTAGAGAAAAAAACAAAGCAGATTACCTTATATTTAATAATTGTTCATTTCGTTTATTGTAAAGGAAAAAACAGTTTCATATGTGGATCCCACCACTTTAGATGAAAAGCTAATATAAAAATATGAGTCATTACTCTCTGAGGGTTAAATACAAATTGTTTATGTCAAGTTGGTAATTGTTTTCATTAAAAGGCAACATTTTCCATGATTGGGAAAAGGTAAAACAACTTTTAAAAGAAATTATTGCTATTACAATATAATGATTTTTTTATACTCTTATATTATTATCTTAATTTTTCATATTTAATCTTTTCCCCAAAAAGTAGTAAATAAATATTGAAATAATACTGTACAGTTTTGGGAGCATTCTCGTTGTGTAAATTAGCATGAGGTAAAGATTACTTTTCATCACAAGTTTTACTGTTAATAAACAGAAAAATTGTTCTTATATACTGTAATATACACATAAGAGCAGACTGTTCCATAACTATTTTTGAAAGCATCTCTTTCCTTTTTAAATCAAGAACATGAAGTCATATATAAAGCTTAGTCCATTAAATTTTATTCAATGATACAACCAGATTTTTTCCTTAAAATGTCCTTTTTGGTGATCCCAGACTTTAAAAGATGATGACTAAAATATAACACTACGAAGTGCAAATAGTGTAAGTAATACATATAAATCCATGGGTACATGCAGTTCCTGACAGATGTGACTGCATCAATGACAGTCCTGAATCACTCTTTATGTATTTTCCTAGAGATTTAGTGTAAGAAGTATTTAATCCAATTCAACATGTTAGGTATTTCTATGAAAACCAGGAAGCTGAAGTAAGAAACTGCAATCAGTTTTTTGTAGCTACATACAAACGGATTTTTCATTTCAGCAGGCAAACAAGCCAATATAAAACATCCCCTTTTACTCTCAATTGTGGGAAATAAACCACTTTTATTTATAAATCTTTTGCCAAAAGAAACAAACTTTCATTTCACTGCCACTTCCCCCCACAATTAAACAAATATAAATAAAGCTAAACAGTCAACTCTTTCAGATACAAAACACTATGTTTCTTTTCAGGTTTTCTGAGAAATTTAGAGAAAAATATAAGGCCATATTCACAAAAAGGGGATGAAAAGATATTTTACACTCCATTTTTATCAACTGCTTACTAGTAAGAGTACTCTAACTCAATTCTCTTACTCTACTGTTCGAAATCTAGCAGGAGGGCAAACAGGTTAAAAACACACTGGGGACCCAGGGAAGAAAGTCTTCTTACTCTCTTATGTCTACTCTCTTCTATCTCTTCTATCTATTCATTATGTCTAAGAATGGAGGCTAGATGCCTCCTCTTTCCAAAGAGCATCAGCCCGGACTCATTCTCACTTTCTCATTCTGTATTCCAGGGACTATTTAAGTATTTTATGTGAAAGACAAAAGATTCAGAAGGAGCGAAATAGAAGATTTACTGGTTAGCATAACCTATATAAGAAATTGAGAGATTTAAGTGYTAATAAAACATAATTCAAGTCTTTGTCTTGACAGAAAAAAAATTGAAGCATATGTGTCCCATATGGCCTATAGAATTCCCTACTCTACATAAACCCATTCTATATTTGAAGGTAATGACTGTATAAATTGCACGTTAAAACAGAGTTATTTTGAAGTAAAGAATGTGTGTATTTAGGGAAGAAGTACGGGACCCCATGGTAAGCAGAAATGTGATAAAATTCAAAATAAGTTATCCAAGAATCATTGAATCAGGTTAGCCTCATATCTATAGCCTATAATATAACATAAGTGGGGAAATAACAATATAATTAATCTATCACACATATGGCTAAACATCTGAAAGATTACCCATGGGAATTAACAAGGGGGAGAACATAAGAGCAAGAATTGTGCCATAGATAGTAAACTGACAGAAAAACAGCTGGCAACTGACAGACCTGAGAAGGGAATAATCAAGCCGGGATCAACTACTGAAGAGTTAGTCAAGGATTAGTCATGGTACAGATCTATTTTCATTACATTTCATGCAGACACAAAAAGTAAATGCTAACTGATAAAATTAGTAAAACAATATCGAGCAAACAACAGCATGGTACAGAATAAGTGGGTAATATAGCAATGTGTAACACTAAAGGAGGAACAAACTTTAAAGGAGGAACAAAAGTAAGTTTTGATCTCAACAGCTGGAAGAGAAAAAACACTGTGGTGCAGCTGGGTGATTGTTGACAACAATGTGTCACATCCATCAAATAGCAAATGCAATTCTAAGATGTATGTGGTGAGGTCCCCGGAGTATCCCAAACCATATGAAATAAGACAAAAAGGTCTTGTCTTGTTTAGTTTAGTAAAATGAACTGAGATGTGATAAGATTGCTCTGCATAAATAGAKGGAATGGTTAGGTGTAAACACAAGAGGAAAAGGTATTTAAAATAAACAACAATGTTGACCTAATAAAAATATTTCTAGATGGGCCATAAATACATTTGGGTTGGAAATTCGAAGCTGTAATAATCAGAGCCAGAATACTCTGGAACAGCTTTCCAATAGGAGTAGCAAAGGCAATAAACCAAACTAGTTTTAAGATGAAGCATGTTTCAGAAATAAAAATGTATATAAACATCTGTTTCAATTAGTGCTTGCCAAAACACAGAATAGTATCCAATAAAACCTTGCCTAGTATTCTTGCCAAATTGCCTAGTGAATTGAAGGAGAACACAGATTTTTAGGATCTATGACTCTGGGATGATTCATCTCTGACAACTGCTTTGGAACTGGGGATTTCAGAAGCATGGGGAGCTTAAGACAATTATCTGCTTTTCAAAATTCAAGATTCAAAATTGCTGGTAGTTCAGGAAGTTCAATGTTGCAGGAAAAAAAAAAGGCATTTCCTATCAGTCAGTTATGAGAATGAAGATGATTTGTTTTAAGCATCAGACCCTGAAAGTTAGTCTCTTCTACCTTACTTAACAGAAACTGATTTCATGAAAGATAAGATTCCTTCACCTGACTGCCGTTTAAAGTATAACAGAAAGGGCTGCAGCAGTTTAGATTTGGCAACTAAGGATAATCCTTACACGGAAGAAGAACATTTAGCCAAATATTCTGTGTAAGACAGAAATTATATCAGTTGATAGGCCCACAAAAGTTTGCAGGTAATAAAAAGTACAGACATTGAGCAATGTTTTAAACGCTTTTCAGCAAAATCCATTGCAGAACTGACCATGTTTGCAAGGGACAGCAAGGACAAAATACCTATAGAATCAGGTCTGAATACTTTGATAGTCTAGAGCTCCTCTCAAGGAAAAGCAGCTGAATTTGCTTACATTGGAATTAGGTATTCATTGACATAAGACACTGATCAGACTTAGACTTGTTATTACCTGAGAGAACCGAGTTTTCCAGAGAACTGCACAAGGTGGCTTTGTCAATCATAAACTCAACATCCATACCAGCACAATTTTGCAATGGATATCATACCATTCACGAATGGTCCTAAGATGTGTTAGTACAGAGGGTCTCAGGAACAGCTTTGAGAGGGACAGAGAGAAGGGATTGCTGAGAAGTCCATCCAGCTTAACAATGTKCACCCAGAGCAACACCCTATCCTCTGCTCAAGTTTTACATGCTTAAGCAGGAACTGGACCATGTTTCTAGTATGTTTACAAACCCTATGGAATATGTATGTCATTGTGAAAAGAGTGCCCAGATTAATCTGTTCTGCTTCAACCATGAACAGTTTCCTTTTTTTGACTGCAAGTGGAACTGACTTGTCCAGATATATCGCCATTCCCAGAAGTGTTCAAAGACAGGTTGGAGAGAGCCCAGAGCAACCTGATCAAGTGAAAGGTGTCCCTGCCCATGGCAGGGGGTTTGGAACTGGAYGATGTTTAAATGTTTAAGGCCCCACCCAACCCTAACCGTTCCATGGTTCTAAGAATTTTGGCTTCTCATATTGTTATTTCAGATGGTAGTTTTCTAACCATTTTGATTTGGCTTTATTCCATAGGTTCAGCACTGTGTTCTCATGGCATTAAAGAATATGCACCAAAGTATGTTGTCTGAAATTAAAAACTAATGAAATATTCAAATATAACCTCTAGAACCATAGCATACTATAGTCTTTATTTTCATACCATAGAAAGATGTTGTTAAGCTTGTTCATATTGAGGGAATTTATGACTTTCCAATAACAGGTATTCACTCATTTACATTGATTGGGGTTACCAAAAATTAGGGCAAATTTTACCCGACGAATTCAATGAAGGCAAAGTACTTGCACAATTTATGTGCAAGTCATCAATATAGTATTTCGTTAAAGAGTTGTTTGCAAATGATGCTTGTAATAAGACATTAAATATGAGAGTGAATATACTAAAACAGTGTCCTGGTTTGAAGGACAGGTGTCTGTCAAGGAAGGTGGGAAACCTCCCTTGAGCACAGGAATGACCCCCTCCCTCCTCCAAATTACTGTAC